>CM062615.1:2040991-2243491 GCA_025617555.3 Puccinia polysora | reverse complement strand
GATGAAATTACAATGGGATGTGCGTGATGTGATGTAGATGCAAATCAATGGAGATGAGAAGCAATGGAGATGAGATGTGTGTGATGCAATGGGGATGGGACCCATATGAATTTGCTGAGGTGGAGGTGTGGATGGGTGTTGTGCATGTGATGGAGATATGGGTGATGCAATGGATATGGGATTGGTATGGACTTTCTGAGGTGAAGGTGGAGTTGTGGATGGGTGTTTTCAATGATGGATGGTGTACAGATGATAATGGCAGGTTTAATGTTTGAAATCCACCATTCCCATGAAACACACCATTTCAAAATACACCAGTCAGGGGTTATGTGTATTTCAGAAACTGGAAATTAAAAATGGCAGGTTTGGTCAAAAAAAATGGTGGGTTTCTAATGGCTGATTGGCTAACTCTGATACATCCCATTGATTTATTTATTTATTTATTTATTTATTTATTTATTTATTTATTTATTTATTTATTTATTTATTTATTTATTTATTTATTTATTTATTTATTTACTTATTTATTTATCATTAATTTATTTCTTTATTTATTTATCTATGTATTTATTTGTTGATTTATTTATTCATTTATTTTTTGTTTTATTTATTTATTTAATTTTTTTATCTTTTTTCTAATCTCATATGTGTTGTCAACCTCTGTTCAAGACTCATATGGGTTTTCAACCTCCATTCCCAACTCATATGGGTTGTGAATGGCTTTTCACGCCTGTTTGCAACCCCTGGGTTGCAAATTTAATATTGCCCCCTTTTTTAAAAAAAAAGTTTTTTATTGCATTTTGAAGGGCTTCTAATGCCTACAAAATTATCAAAGATGTCGTTTGGGGTGCCTAAGTACCCCTAATTCCCCCATAAAATGGCCCATTTGGGGCTATTTTGCCCCAAATGGGCCAAAAGTGTTGTTCACAAATCAGATGGGTTGCAAATGGTGTGTCACAACTCAAATTTGTTGCAAATGGCATTTCCCACCCTTTTGCAACCTGGGCTTGAAAATTTAACACTGCTTCAAGCAAAAAATGATAGTTTAGAATGGGTCAGCACAACCAGCTTTGATTGGTACCTAAACTAACTTGAAAAGGTGCAAGGTTTATTTGGCTGTGTGCCAACTGGAACTTTAAAATGCACCAAGCTGGATTTTTTGGGCCTCATGAAGGCTTATAAAAAAACAATAATTTTACCAGGCGCTGTGGTGGTCTTTTATAGATGCAAGTTGGAATGGGCTGCGAACTGCGCGCTCAGCAGTAGCAGCGGGCTCAGCAGTGGCAGCGTGCTCAGCAATGGGTGCGGCTTTGCTGCAGCAAGCCATGCTGCAGGCTCAGCAGCAGTCAAATTGGGCTTGGCATCTGGAGACGCGGGGCAGATTGGATTGGATTGGATGGATTGTGCAGATGTACCTTGGATATCTGGAATGACTTTTTGGAAGGATGGAGAAATGCGCGGGGGGCTCCAAGTTGGGCGCGGCGCAAGGGCCACGTCATGAGAAGGACAAACCGGGTGGATTTAATGGCAGGCAGGCAATACAGATGGGATATGGGGTAAGGGATATGGGATATGGATCATGGGATGGGGGTGGAAGGATAGAGTTTGGGCCAGGGTTCTGTACTTAGGGGTTGTACTTCATTATTATTGCTTACTTTCAGTTGTACTTAGGTTAGGTTTGAGGGGAAGGCTACTTAAGCCGCACCCTCAACCCGGATGGCATGGGAAGGGGAGGAGAACATCAGATCATCACATCAGATTGGAAGGCTCTTTACACTCATCTCTCTTATTTTCTACCTCTCTATCTCTCAATTTTAGGGTGAACAGTTTCACTCAGAGTTTACAGACGCAAGGGATCAATAACTCCCAAACTTGGGAACCATTAAAGGAGAATTCCTCTTCTGATTTCCCCAGCACCCAGACAGGCTTTATACACCATATTTTTTTAATTAATTCACAAGAAATGAAAATGACCCCCCCCCCTCTCCTCCAACGCTTGATGGAGAGGCAAGATCCTTGACCCTGGGTCAGCAGTTAAGATTTCAGAGAAAAAAATTGGCAACTCAATTTTTTTAAGGAGGTCAACATTGGTATCTACCAATCCTTGAAAACCCAATATTTTTATAGGAGCAGATGTATAAAACAATATAAAAAACTTCATTACATATTTATGAATATATATTTCTGTTTTATCAAACATATCACAAAAGAAACCTAAAATTAAATAAGTGGGGAAATCCATGTCCCCCCAAAGTATGTAAAGAGAGGGAAAAAAGGCTTTGCTGACTGTCTTTTTGAAGAAAAAAAAAAGAAAGAAAGAAAGAAAGAAAAAGAAAAAAGAAAGAGAAGAAAATTTTCCACACTTTCCTAAACAAAATACACATATTCCAAGTAATATTCCTAACTTTTCTTTCCAATCCAAAGAGATACTTCTCACTTTTCCTTTTGAGAAGATGAATTTAATAACTACAATCCACTCAATTCTTTCATATTTCTACTTCTATAAAAAGATTTAAAAACTTCCCGCACCTAACCCATCATCAATGTCTTTTGGTTTTCATTCATTGACCAACCTTGTCATGCACCTCTTGCATTGACACTGGACAAATGCCATGCCTCCCCAAGTTTGGGGGCATATACTACCATATGTAGATACATAATTGTATGATCTGCCTATTCAGATTAATTCATGCCTTTCATTTATATTTGAGATGGTTTTTTGATTTAAACTGCAATTATGGGAAAATCCAAAACTCCAAGAATCAATATATATACATGCTATCTTCTGAAACTGCAAAAAAAAAAAACTAGGTAATTTCCTAATCAGTCAAAGAAGAATGATGATAAACCTATGAGTGAGGTGGTTTTTAGTACTTTTCAAGATTTGCTTGGACCATCATCCGTTGGTCAATCAAGATCCAGAAGACCAAAATTTTTCCTAATCTTAATCTCAAAAGTTGTCCTTGAATTTTTTTTCTTTTTTTCTTCTTTTTAAAAAAAAAGTTATCAAAGTCTGATCAATTAATTTTTTTTAAAGTTTGACCTGCTTCAATGAGTCTTTTCTTTTTTTTTATTCCTGAATATAAACTACCTAAATCCATACCACTTGAATTTTTTTTTCTTCAAATCATCAATGTTGGAGACAAATTTGATGATTAAACAAAGATTGTTTCAACCAATCAATTGATCAAGATTTCAAATCTTGCCAAAGAGCTCACAGGAAGTGGATCAATAGGCCCTAGGTGAAATTTGCCAAACCCCCTTCAATGGGATCCTAGATTTTTCTTGACTACACTCAAAAAAAAAATAAAAAATAAAAAATAAAAAAATAAAAAAATAACAGGATGCAGCATGGTCTGCAGCGGCAAGAATGGGTGTGCCGCGGCTAGACCGCCAAGAATCAGCATGTAATATTTATGGTTTACATTACACCACGGGTTCAGTTCACCCGTGAACCAATGGCTAGTGCAACACCAATTTGACTGCACTCCCTTAGTGGGAGTGTGCCCGTCAAAAAAACATTGGCGTGCCATAACATCAAAGCTGGTCAAAGCTTTGCTGACAGCCCAACTCCAATTCCACCTTGGTCACTCTTGGCACCCCATTGATTTTCTGTCAAGGTCATCTTGACAGAAAACCAACTTGAGGTTCGGAGGGTCCCGCGGGTCAAATCATTGTCATTCTTGATGATTATTTGACTTTTTTTGGGGGTTTTTTTGGGTTCTCCTTAGGGTTTCCAATTTACCTTCTTTTTAAAACAAAAAAATATGGTTTCCCTTTTTGGCACAGTATGTTAATAAGATCAATCAAAACTTTTGTATTTCTATCATAATTCTAATTACATTAATCATAACCTGCAATAAATTATTTTACACAATTCTTTTAGATAGGAAGAAAGTTACAGTAATTTTTCAAAACTAAATTTGAGAGAGATATTATTTTTTGTCTTAAGAGAAAGAAAGAAAAATAATTCATTCCAAATCAAGAATTTCTGCATCACTTGGCATGATCAATGTCTTGCATGAGAGATCTTTAACTGTAGTGTTCCCATCAAATAAATCTTTTTCTTTCTTCAAAATTGCCCGGGCCCAGATGTTTCCCAGATTTTAGAATGAATGAAAACAATTCAGAAAAACAATGATCCATCCCTAAAAATTTTAAAATATTTATGCTTACATGGTCATAGTCGGTATTGACTGTTTTTGTAATTCTTGAAAGTTCCAATTGATAGGCTTCCAGTGCACATGATTCCCACGCATTGGGGTTTCCATATTAATGGAAATTTGGAGGAGTAAGAATGCAAATCTGACCTTTGCTTGAAGGTGTGCCTTGTGAATGAAACTGTTGGCCAATTCACGTCTGTTCTTTGGTCCAAAAACCTGGCAAATCTGCTGTGAGGTCATCAAAAATTCAGCTGAGAATGAGAACTGATTTAAGGAAAAAGTAAAAAACGTACCTTGACCAATAGTTTGGACAACTTGGGAATTGGCCCATTCCTAAGGTAAGTACTTGTGTCTGCAATATTTTAGAGGAGCTCAAGACAAATATGGGAACAGGTCAGTTAAAATTTTATGAAAGGAGGGCGTGATCTTGATATTTAACTCACCATGGCCCTTAAACTTGATTTTTTGTACTTGACAAGTTTGCCAAGAAACAATGCCGCATCTTTTTGTGACGTTGGATTGTTTGTGACATAACCCCGGGGGGAGGTACTTGTTTTTGATTTTTTTTTGATTTTTTGGCAACAAAATCCTAATCAATCAATTTTTATCAGTCTCAATATCAATTAAAAGTGGAGAAAGATAAACATACAATAGTTGAGAGTAGTAGCAAGCCTTTAATTGACTCACCAATTGAAGTGTTGGTCTTGCCATATGCCTTGATATTGCATTGGAGGATCTTGGCTTGAATTTTGTCTCAGACAAATTTCTGTGGGAACATTTATTAGTTTAATGATGGATGGTAAGAATGAGAAAGAAGATGCTTACCCGGATTTATTCACTGTATTGGTAGCATTTTATTTTTTTTAGTCGTCTTAATTGCCTATTGGATTCATGGATCACATGGTATGGTCCAGAGATGGAAGCAGGGTTTGCTTGGCCTTGATGTTGAAGACTCAAGTTCATATGAATGAGGACCATCATGAGTTGATGGTCACTCATCTTCATATTCAAGATAGAGAATGGATATCAATCAAGATAAAACAAAGATGATGATTCAGTCTGAGAGAAGGGGTTTTTGATTCAGTGGATTTGGAAAGGGATGGAACTTATGTCATTGCATTGGTCCAGAAGTGCCTTGCCATCATTGTAAAGGGGGAGCAATTACCTTAGTTTTCTCTGGAAGAAATTGGTTGAGTCTTCCATGGATGCGTTGGTTGAAGGAGGGTGAGTTGGATTGTCTGAGTCGGGGCTTGTATGGCAAGATTGCATGGGTAAGCTGGAATTGTTTGGGGAGTCCATGTTGTCCTTGTTGGAATCTTTGAGATGCCTTTGCTTTTCAGGATGGTTCTGGGATTATTGAGAGGTGGCTGATTGGGCCAATTTTTTTTGAGTTTGGAAGGGTTTATGTAATAATGGGGGAATGATGAGGGTGGGTTGGGATGGGGGTAGAAGGAAAAGGGGTCGATTGAGGGGAAACTGATTATGAACAAGGGAAAAATAATAGGAGAGTAGGAAAATGAAATTGGAAATTTTGAAAATTGTTCTGAGACAAGAAGAAAAAGTAGGGGGGTCAAAAAAATTAATTTATTCAACAGTCATTCAGTGCACAATGGTGATGGCTTACAATCAGGGATTGATGAAGTCATTGGGCTTTACTTGCTGTGGTGGCCAGGGGACAAAGGTTGCTTTCCGTGCTTTGGAATCCTGTCTCTGAACTGTCCAATATTCATAAATTACCCATTGGCACCTTCTCAACATAAGCCATTGATATCCATCCAAAAATGGACCCAGGTTGGTTTTCATTTTCACACTATTGCACAGAGGAGTTCTTTGGAGAGTCTATTTTTTTTTTGGTCTTTGGGAAAAAAATGAAATGAAGGCTTTGAAGTCATTCCTACCTTGAGTGGTTTCAAATATCATTGCCAAATCTATCAAGGAAGGCCAATGAACAGAGAAAATGTACAAAAACATGTCAGAATTGGTAGTCATCAAGTAAAAGTTAAAAATTTGGCCAAAGAAACTCACCAAGACCATCTGTACATGGATTCCATCTTGCACTTGGAGAATCAAGAGTTGAACAATGAGTTGTGGATTGATATTGATGGAGGACGCCTGGATTTGCCCGTTGAAATTGATACAACAATTGTTGCCTTCAAAATGAATCCTGTAGGCATGCAATTGAGGCCAATTGAAGAGGATGATTTAATGGATGATGAGGATCAATGGGAAGAGTTCATCAATGCCAAGGTGAATTGGATACTTACCAAATCTTTTGCGTCAGGCCATGGGGATGTGGATGTTGAAGATGATGATTAGCTTGATTGATCTCAGGAGTGGGGGGAAGATGGATGGTTTCCTTTCAGGAATAAAGAGGTAGGGTAGTTTATTCAGGAAAAATTAACAATGAAATGAAATGATACAGGAAACCAGTAAGAATGAACTAATGTGAGAAAACTTACAATTTGTGGCAATCCTTTGTTGTAGGAGTTGGTTGGTTTGATGCTGGTGGGTTATACACACCACATTTTCTTGCCGGCTCTCTATGGGCAGATTTGGGGGAACTTAAACCTATGCGGGGTCAAATTACCCATGTGGAATGCCATCCGGCGGGTGCGCACGCACATTTGCCAATTCTTGGACTTCCCCATGGAATCTCAAACCTCAGTCTTAGGGATTCAATGCTTCTCACTCAAGTTGAGGGGTATCATATCCCGTGTAGGTCTTTTTGGATGTGTTTGCTATTTTATAATAAATTAAAATTCCATTATTTACAATTTTTAGAATTTCAGAATTTATTTTATTAAGTTATTTTCATTTTTTTTTGACCATTTCAGGAGCTTTCAAATCCATATGTGGCCTCATTTTTGGACTTTTACCCAGAAGAGAACCATGGATTGGATCATTTCAAGCTTTCTCAATGCAAGAAATGGTGGGAACTTCTGTCACCCAACCTAAGAAACCAAATTTTTATTCAAGACTCCAAACATTTTTATATATTTTAACCAGAGCAATTGATTTCCCAAGAAATTGTTGTTCCTGTTTTTATTTACTCTTTGGAATCAAAAATATGCACCAAATTTTCCCCACTGGAATTTTCCAATCTCAATTCAACCACAGTGAAGATGACCATTCCTATGCAAATTTAATGGACATTTGCAGTGATTGATTCCTGAAGGAGTACACCAAAATAGAACAAGTTGGAGTTTTCTTATCAGACATTTGTGACAACAAATTGTATGTTAAGTGGATTTATGCAAATAAAATGATCATGAGAATTAATTTCCAACCATTTTTCAAATTAAATTATGCCATTTCATAGAAATTGATGAAGACAGTGAAAATATCATCAGCCTCCCTAATCCATGGCGCGTTAAGGCCCAGGGAAAGATTATAAGACATGTACCAATAACATTATATTCAGATGATACTTCAGGAAATATCTCAAAGCAATTCAACAAACACCAATCATTCCACTTGACACTATCTGGTCTTCCTCCTCACTTATCCAACCAAGAATATAATGGTCATTTTTTGTCAACATCCAACAGAGCTGGAGTACTTGAAATGGCAGATCAAATAGTTGAAGAGATCAAGTTAGTCCCAAAATGAATCATTCAATGGAATTATATTGACATTTATTTTTGGAAAACAGTCAAATGGCCACCCAAGGTTTTCTGCTTTTGATATTACCATTTCTGAACCATTTTTAGTTATCACCACTGTCTTATGTTTTTTGGCAGATTCCCCAATGCATGCAGAAGTCACCAACACTCCAGTTCCTGGCATATCACTCAACCCATGTTGAATTTGCAAATTATCTGTACCCAATAGGAAAAATAAGCAAAAAATTGCTTATCTGTAAAATTTTCTTCAAATTTATAGGAATGGCTCTGAGGTGAATTCTTCAATTATTTGAATAAAATCAACCACCATTGATAATATTTTTTGATATAATTCTAGGCCCCTAATCCCATTAGATTTTGGACCAAAACCATTGAAAACACCCATCATCTCTATGAACTTTCAAAAATAAACAAAAAATCCTTTCAAATAATTTCTTCATCCTATGGTCTTGTGGATTCAATTAACAAGAAATTTATTGAACAAAAGAGAAAACCATCAATCCTCCAAAAAATCAGAGAACTGGAAAAAACAGACTACTCCAAACTATTCAACCCATTTTTGAAGCTTGAAGGTCTTTTTCTCATTAAATTTATGACATTTTTATGATAATCAGACATTCTTTTTTTTCCCAAATTTAACAGGATTCAATGGCTGCCTGGACACTCCAGTTGAAATTCTCCATGTGGTTCTTCTTGTTATTTTCAAATACTTGTTCCAAGATTTTATTCAATCATTGAATAAATCTCAACTACAATTACTAAGTGGATACATCCAGTCTTTCAACACCAATTCACTCAACATCCCATCCCTTCAGCCAAGCTATTTAATCAAACATTCACTCATTCTGGTTGAAAAAGATTTCCAAATATTACTTCAAGCAGCACCCTTCACTTTTTTCCACTTTATGAAATCTGAGCAAAGAACTCTGTGGAACTTGCTTTGTCAACTGTGCACCTTTATATTTCAGACTCACATCAAAGACATGAATGAAAACCAAACTCAACTGAAGGCACAAATAAAACACTTTTTATATCATTTGATCAATATTTCTGGCAAATGGATCCACAAACCCAAGATTCACATGCTTCTTCACCTCCCAGACTCTATTTTGCATTTTGGTCCAGCTAGTCTGTTTTAAACTGAAAAATTTGAAAGTTACAATGGAATTTTACACCAAGCTTCAATTCATTCAAACAAGATCAGTCCAGGATGTGATTTGGACATCAGCTTCAGTAATTATCAGTCTCTACATTTTCTTCTCTCTGCTGGTGTGGTATACAATCCAGAGACTCAAACAACTTTTCAAAGCAGTTCAAAAATTACAAGCATATCTGAAGATAATCCAGTTATTCAACATTCCATGGGTTATAATAGCCAGATTTATTATCCCCTCAACCAATATCCCTTTGCTAAAAGAAAATCTGTTCCCAATGAAGAAAGAGTGCAAGTTCCTCAGATACTCAGAGAAAATTTCCCTTCAAATGTTGAAAAAATTAACCAAATTCAATTAAACAAGCATGATATCATCCAGAAGAATTACCACATCTTGGCAAGTTTTTGGCTTTACTTGAAATAAACAAATTCAAAACATCAACATTTTTTTTCTTTTTTTTTTTTTTTTTTGGAATCAGGTTGAATCTCCCAACTCAGTGGATTTTATTGGCAAGATCACTTCATTATGGCAGACTCATGGAATTAGAACCACCAAATATTTTTTCCAAGTAAACAAGCTTGAACCCATGGGAATCAATCCATTCTACAACATGAGGGAATTTGTTGAAACAAACTCAGAATGCACAGTAAATTGTCAGGTTAGCAAATCCTTCATTTTTTTGTTCAGATTAAAAATATCATTTCTTAGAAAAACTTGATTTGGATTTAATACAGGCCATCAAAGCCTGCTTGAACCTGCAGCACAATTGCCATGATGGGAGTTGCCAGCTTCAAAAAACCCACATTTCCCAAGTTGAGCGTCAAGATACCTCTCAAAGAGCAATGAAAGTTATCCATTCAAGCTACAATCACTGGTTTCTTAACTCAGGTGCATTTCATGCAGCTGAGGGGCACAGTTCAGTAACCAGGTTAATCATTCCACCCATTGAACCAGGCCAATGGGTTGAGTGTATGACCTCAGCCATAGCCAGGTGGGGTGAGCCAAGACAACTTCCCTTGACTTTTGAGGCCAGAACTTCACTAGTGATGCTTTAAATTCTTTTTAATTCAATAATCACATCCCTTACAAGTAGAATCAAGAAAAAAAATAACAATGCAATATTAAAAATAACTGAAGTTGAAAAATTAAAGACAATAAAGATTAAAAAATAATATATTTGAAGCAGTACACTTTTTCAATGAAGAGTTCCTTTTTTAAAAATTAATTTTAAGTTTCAAATGACTGAAAAATTGGAACATTAGGGGGTATCAAAGTTAACCAAGCCCGCCATTTTTTAATGGCAGGTTTCAACCCAAATCCGCCATTTCAAACCTGCCATTAAAAATCAAAAAACCCACTTATTTCAGATCAGACGTGTCAAAGTTAACCTGAAATAAGTGGGTTTTTTCAAATAAAGTATTTAAATGCTTCCACCACCTGTCTGCGTCATACACCCCTGTCTTCCCACCTCCTTCTACCTCCAACCTCATCGGAAAATGTTTTACCCCCACCCTCATCATAAAATTGATTGACCACTCTCATCACTTTATCGCTCTCATCACTTGATCACTCTCATCCACTTCATTGCTCTCAAAACTTCATCACTCTCATCACTTAACCGCTCTCATCACTTGATCACTCTCATCCACTTTATTGCTCTCAAAACTTCACCACTCTCATCACTTTATCACTCTCATCACTTGCGTAGCCCAAACTCTTTCAAATGGCCCCTCAGCAAACCTCCCCCCACAAGTCCAACACACCCAAGAGAACATCGCCAAGGAACTCCAAAACAAACAATCCTCCCCCATCAGCTTCCAAGGGCTCAAGTCAGCTCAAGAGAGCTGATCACATCATCCTGGTAAACTGGCTGAAAATTCCCTCCAACTACAATGCCTGCTTTGGATCCAACAACAAAACACGTGTTGGCCAACCTCAATCCTCTAAGGTCAATGGTTATCTCCTGATGGCCAATGAACTCAAGAACAAAACAAAAGGTAGGCTGGATCTGTCATCCAAACAGATGAGGGAGAGGTTCAAAAACTATCAAGCCAAGTACAAAAAGGCCCACTCCATGTCTATCTCCACTGGCTTTTGTATCACCGACTTGGACAAAGCCAAAGGAATCAACTCGGTGGTTGATAAGTTGGACTCCATTTGTCCTTTTTATATTCAAATGGATGAAATCTTTGGAAAGAAGGCCAACATCACCCCCCTAGCTGCTTTTGATGCCCAACAATCCAATTCCGTTGATGCCCAAGACTTGGCTGGGGATGCTCAGCCTACCAACGGGGACCTTGATGAAACCTTGGCCTTGGAGTGGCCCCCATCTGATGACGAGGAGGATATTCAAACACAATCGGCTCCAATCACTTCTACTTTGGTATTGATTGATCAGTCAATCCCAACCTTGGACCCCTCACTTCCTTCTTTTGATTGCTCTCTTCCTGGGGAAGAACAACTGGAGAACTTGGCCAATGAGGAGGATGTTATTCCTGGATCACCGTTGCCATCAACATCTGCTCAAGTAAGGAACTAAATTGTTTTTGATTCTGTCTGGTTGCTCCGGACTGATTTACATTGTAAAAAAACAGGCTCATACATTTTTGATTGGCCAAAAACTCAAGCCAATGGGGCCTCCCACATTGCCTTCAAATACTAGTGAGGACTTTGAGACTCAAACCTCCTCTGCCAAGGGTAAGCAAAAGGCCTCCAATTCCATCAATGTCAACCCCAAAAGTCATCAAAAGAGGAGAAACACTTCCAGTTTTTAGGGCTTTGAAGAAATCATGGAGAAGCGAGATTCATGTAAGTTGATTGATTCAATATCCTTGCTTTCAAAATCATGCTCATTGCCATTCCCCTCCAAAAAACAGTGAAATCACAAATTGAATCAGATAAACTTCAGTTTGAAAAGCAAAAGTGGGATCTCCAACTGGCCATGGATGGTCAAAAGCAGCAAGCCAAGACTTTGGCTAATCAACAAAAATTGGATGCTGAGTGGAGGTTGAAACAAGCTGAGCTAGAGTTTCAAAAAGAGGAAAAGGAGAAGGATCGGCAGCAAGTGCAACTGGAAAAGGAGAGGGAACAATGGGCAAACGAAAAAAGGATAAGGTATCAGTAGCTTTGGCTTGCATTGGCAGTGGTAGATCGGTAGAAGAAATACAGCAGATTACTCAAATGCTGGGCTTGTAAATATATTTGCATGGATGAAAGAAAAACAAATTATTTTTTACTACAACAACTTTTGAGAGCATTCTTAACCCCACCAATATACAAATCTTTTTTGTTTTTATTGATATTTTTTTCTCTAGAGTAAATTTGGCCGTTTTTCATGTCCCTACAAGTGCTCTGAGTTTTTTTATTAATTTGGAGTGACATGGCCATTCTGGTATGGGTTGCTGTTTCCACAGCTGGAAAGGTACAGTGCTTGTACTTGTTAGCCGCCCAAACCATTTTGACTATACCTTTTTGCTTGAAATCAAGCTTGCAACTAAAGCACTTTGGCCCAGTTGTTTGAGCCTGATGTGGGCAAGGATACAATTGTTTGCTCAAGGCAGTGCCACTGTGTGTTAAATCAAACCAGACCCTGTCACACAATGGTCTTGAACATCATACTTTCCTGAAAAGGGATCACAGTCATACTCAAACCCAAGGTTGCAAATGAAACAATTTGGCCCAACTGAATGAGTGCCAATCCTCTCACATTGAAGACCATTGAAAAGGCCCAATGGATTATGCCGTCGTACAGGCTGCAATCTCATTGATATACAGACACTGGCCCAATATGTCGACCATTTCCAGCGCTGAAATACTTCGGGGTCAAACATACGCCACAACAATGACCTCCTACAAAGTCAGATTGTTAGCTTAGTCTGATCATGCTTTGCGATGCGAGCGAGGGGGGATGGCCATGGGAAATGGCGGCGGGCTCGCTGCAAGCAAGAGGGGAACCGCCCCCCACCAGGCTTGCTGCAAGTAAGGGGGAACGGCCCCCCACAGATGCGAGCATGACCAACGGAGATGGCCGCGGGCTTGCTGCGAGAGAGGGGGAACCGCCCCCCACAGATGCGAGCGAGGGGGGATGGCCGTGGGAGATGGCCGCGGGCTTGCTGCGAGCAAGGGGGGAACTGCCCCCCACCTGCCAGCTCCGACTGAGGGGGGGGAGGCCGCGGGCGATGTGGGAAGCCTCCCGTTTGCATGTGGTGGCTCGTTGTGGTGACCAATCCGGGACACCACGGCAAAAAAAAAAAAAAAAAAAAAAAAAAAAAAAAAAAAAAAAAAAAAAAAAAAAAAAAAAAAAAAAAAAAAAAAAAAAAAAAAAAAATTCGGTTGTACCCCTATGGGTACCTTCATTTCCCCCCATCTCTCAACTTCTCCCTGTCCTAGCGGTCTAGGACAGGCCTCTTGCCTGTCTCTCCACTTCAATCCCCCCCTCCTATGTTCAACTCCTACTTGTTGCGCTTGCGGCCCTGACTTTTGGCGTAGCGAGCAATCGTCGAACCACCTTTGACAATCCCTTCAATCCTTCCCGATCCTCTCATCCAACCAATGCCGTCGCCTGTCGCGACGGTTGTCAACCATCAACTCTCATCCTCCCACTCAAGATCACTCCCAACCCAATCCTACCTCACCCTATAGTCTCATGATTGAGTCGAACTCGGAGAAGGATCTCATTCATCCCTTCGACCACAATCTCATGCTCAATAGGTTGATCTCAATCACCAACCAATTGATTGATTCCTCCAACACCTCCCTAGCTACTACCAAGACCTCCCATGACTGTCTATCATCCTTCTCCAAGTTCCAAAACCTACTCGATCGGTCGATCAGGACTCGAGAACAAGATCTCCAACGGAGCTTAGAATCAATCCAAGAGTACAACCAAACCTTGGATCAAATCCAACAAGACCGGCTCATCGTCTGTCCCCCAACGCTTGATGGTCATCATCATCATCGAGATCGCTCCTCAGATCTGGATCATCACTTCAAGATCTACCAAGAACAAACCGAACTCACTCGAACGATCCTCAAATTTGAGAGGTAGACCGTCATCAAGCTTCAAACTGATCCTCATCATCCTCAAACTCTCCATCATCTGCTACCCTCGCCAATCCTGGACTCACAAATCAGTCTACCACTCAGTCCTCACCAATCTCATCCCGATCCTCTTCATCCCCTTCGTCTACCTTCCTCGATCAAAACCCGACCCCCTCGCCCATCATCTGATCCAACCGACAACTGCGAGCAACCGCTTGCGGCCATCGGAACCTTCACCCCGTTGTTGCCGCCGATCGGGCAACGACAGCCATTGTCGACACCTGCGACCGCTGTCGCGGGTGTCCATCTGGTTGCCCGCGGTCATTCTTGACGCGGGCAACATTTCTTTTTTTCCCTCATGTCATCTTTTTTTTTATGTTTTCATTTTCCCGCACCTATTTGTAGTATCTCTTGTACATAGTATACAGGGCCTCATGTCTATAAAAGGAGGGGCTCTCCCCTGCCTTTTGGCCCAGCATCCAAAAAAGAGCATCATCATCTCATCTCATCTCTTCCCCCATCATCATAATCAACTTATCCGTGGGCATCCTTCCCCACTTATCTGAGCAACTTATCCGGGTATATCCATGATTGCCCCTTGATCCTTTGAGCCTCCGTACTCAAACTCTGTCCCTTGTGACCTTGATCCTTATCACCAACCAATAGCCTTTCTGGTTGAAGAAGAATTCCTGTCTGTCTGAATTCTTGGGTGTGTTATACCACTCTGATCCCTTTTTCCGACCATACTGGTCTTGATCTCTCCTTGATCATCTTTCTGGAGCCAATCACGTTTGATTGAAGAGGTTTTATTAAGATTAAAACCTGGAGTGTTATACCTCCCTTCTTCTTTAAGGTTGAATTTTGCCACGCTATTCTTGAGTCCCTTGAGAAGTGTTGGGATATTCTTGCTCAAATTTGTTATTGATTTGCTTCTAGAGCTTCATAAACAAATTGCTTTTGTTTTGTTCAGCCTCCCACAGTTATCTGGTACCCTTCAAGCGCTTGATTGCGGAGAGTTGGGCAGGTTCATTGAGAACCTGGAGGTTGGTTGGGATTGAGTTGATCTTTCCTAATCAGCTGCTGACGACCAGAGTTATTAGCTTGTGGGCATTGTTACTTACAACTGCCTTGTTCTATTGAACTCTGAACAAACCTTGACTTATTTGTTCAATTCTTTACCTGCACCATCTTGCCTCAGATAGTGTTGTTTCCATCGCTACCGACAACTCTTATCCTCTTCCCTTACTTTGATTTCTCATCCATAAGGTTCTGGACCTTGATTCCGGTTACATTTAAATATTATTGTAACTCCTAGGAGGGCAGCCTAAACAGCACCTTTCCCCTCCACAGAACTGCCACGGCTTAGCACCGTTTGGAGTCTTACATTTGGTCCCCCGGGCCGGGATCGAACCAGCAACCTTGGGATTTACAGTCCCAAGACATTTAAAATCAACCTTGAAATCCAATCTTTTTTTTTCTTTCTCCTATTTTTTTTTTCTCTTCTCAAATCTGATCCGTGGAGGCAACTTATCCTAGAAGTAAGTCCTCCCAATTTGTGCACCGCTTGGGCAAGATACTTGTTGTTTTTGGCGAAACCCTACTCTTGCCACGCTGGTGAGCCACTTTGGAAATCTGCTCTTTGGATCCCCTAGGAACTCTGTTATTCAATATGGCATCTTCCGCTACTCCAACCACCTCTGTCCAACCTAAGATGGTAAAGATCAAACCTCAGAACAAGAACTTAGGCTTCAACAGTACAAATGTTGAGCAATTCTTGGACTCCTACGGAATGGCTGCTGAAGTGGATGGAGCTAGTGAATTTGATATGGCTTATCAGTTGCAATTCTTTATCTCCTCTGATGAAGTTATGGAGGTAATCGAGTCTTTCGAGGGATTTGAATCCCATAACTGGACGCTTCTCAGGAAGGCTATGTTGGCATACTGGGGTAAAATAGATGTGGCTAGGTTTACTCTGCAGGATTTGGATGCTCTGGTTTCTCAGTGGATCTCCAATGGTGGTATTTCTTCAGCCTCTGACTATCAGATTTTTAGGAAGTCTTGGGATCCCATTCAAAACTATCTTATCCAAAACGATCACATTGACACAGTGGACGAAATTTGAGCAAAGTTCTTCCAATCTTTTTTGTTGGCTGTGCAGGAAAGGATTAAAGAAGAACTGGTCAAATCTGGATCCATGATTACCACCAGGGATAATTGATTCAAGCTCCCTGTTTTTCTCACCCTTAGGAGTACTGTGGATAAAGTCATGAAAGGTCAAACTGCTCTTACCTTTGAAAAGCCTAGAACTACTGAGCCGGTCCATGCTCCTTCTTTTAAAGAGTCAAACGATATTATGATTAAAATGGAGGCAGATTGTAGGCCTAAAGCAGATCCTAATTCCAATTGAGAACCTACTACTATAGATGAAATCACCAAGTTACTTAGAGCCTTTGAGAACAAAATAGATCAAAAGATTTCTTTGCTAGCTACTCCTAAAACTCCTTCTTCTGTCCCCAAATCAACTCTGGTCTGTTACTACTGTCATAGGGAAGGCCATGGAACCAGACAATGCCAAGAACTTCAGAAGTACCTAAAGGAAAAGTTGGTAGAACAGAGGGGGAACAATTACTTCCTCCCTAATGGTGCCCTAATCCCTTTTGACTTGTCTTGTCCTATCCGACATGTGGTGGCCTCTTACCAGCCATCACCTCCTGTGAAAGCATCTCTTGCTTCCTTTGAATTTTGATCATCCTGTGGTACCCTCCAACCTTGGTATCCTCCAGCTATTTCTTCCTCTAGTCTTGCTGGGACTACTTATCAATCTGATCCAGCCAGGAAACAACATGAGGAACCTAAACCTCATAATGCTCCTTCCTTGCCAACTTCAATCCTTCGAAAACCCGTTAAACGTCAATCATCACTTGAGCCTCCTTCCTCTGATGTAGAAGACATGGAGGTGGAAAAGGAACCACTCATGGAAAGGTTCCCAGATCACCCTGATCCTTCTCCCTCACGCAATCAAGCGCTTGAAGGGTACCAGATAACTGTGGGAGGCTGAACAAAACAAAAGCAATTTGTTTATGAAGCTCTAGAAGCAAATCAATAACGAATTCAAGCAAGAATATCCCAACACTTCTCAAGGGACTCAAGAATAGTGTGGCAAAATTCAACCTTAAAGAAGAAGGGAGGTATAACACTCCAGGTTTTAAGCTTAATAAAACCTCTTCAATCAAACCTGATTGGCTCCAGAAAGATGATCAAGGAGAGATCAAGACCAGTATGGTCGGAAAAAGGTATCAGAGTGGTATAACACACCCAAGAATTCAGACAGACAGGAATTCTTTTTCAACCAGCAAGGCTATTGGTTGGTGATAAGGATCAAGGTCACAAGGGACAGAGTTTGAGTACGGAGGCTCAAAGGATCAAGGGGCAATCATGGATATACCCGGATAAGTTGCTCAGATAAGTGGGGAAGGATGCCTGCGGATAAGTTGATTATGATGATGGGGGAACAGATGAGATGAGATGATGATGCTCTTTTTTGGATTCTGGGCCAAAAGGCAGGGGAGAGCCCCTCCTTTTATAGACATGAGGCCCTGTATACTATGTACAAGAGATGCTACAAATAGGTGCGGGAAAATGAAAACATAAAAAAAAAGATGACATGAGGGAAAAAAAGAAATGTTGCCCGCGTCGAGAATGACTGCGGGCAACCAGATGGACACCCACAACAGTGGTCGCGGGTTTTGACAACGGCTGTCGTTGCCCGATTGGCGGCAACAACGGGGTGAAGGTTCCGACGGCCGCAAGCGGTCGCTCGCGGTTGTTGGTCGGATCAGATGATGGGTGAGGGGGTTGGGTTTTGATCGAGGAAGGTAGACGAAGGGGATGAAGAGGATTGGGATGAGATTGGTGAGGACTGAGTGGTAGACTGATTTGTGAGTCCAGGATTGGCAAGGGTAGCAGATGATGGAGAGTTTGAGGATGATGAGGATCAGTTTGAAGCTTGATGACGGTCTCCCTCTCGAGTTTGAGGATTGTTCGAGTGAGTTTGGTTTGTTCTTGGTAGATCTTGAAGTGATGATCCAGATCTGAGGAGCGATCTTGATGATGATGATGATCATCAAGCGTTGGGGGACAGACAATGAGCGGGTCTTGTTGGATTTGATCCAAGGTTTGTTTGTACTCTCAGATTGATTCTAAGCTCCGTTGGAGATCTCATTCTCAAGTCCTGATTGACCAATCGAGTAGGTTTTGGAACTTGGAGAAGGATGATAGACAGTCACAGGAGGTCTTGGTAGTAGCTAGGGAGGTGTTGGAGGAATCAATCAATTGGTTGGTGATTGAGATCAACCTATCAAGCATGAGATCGTGGTCAAAGGGATGAATGAGATCCTTCTCCAAGTTCGACTCGATCATGAGACTATAGGGTGAGGTAGGATTGGGTTGGGAGTGATCTTGAGTGGGAGGATGAGAGTTGATGGTTGACAACCGTCGCGACAGGTGACGGCGTCGGTTGGATGAGAGGATCGGGAAGGATCAAAGGGATCATCAAAGGTGGTTCGACAATTGCTTGCGTTGCCAAAAGTCAGGGCCGCAAGCGCGACAAGTAGGAGTTGAACATAGGAGGGGGGGATTGAAGTGGAGAGACAGGCAAGAGGCCTGTCCTAGACCGCTAGGACAGGGAGAAGTTGAGAGATGGGGGGAAATGAAGGTACCCATAGGGGTACAACCAATTTTTTTTTTTTTTTTTTTTTTTTTTTTTTTTTCCGTGGTGTCCCGGATTGGTCACCACATCGTTCATCACCCCCACCCCCATTGGCTAGCTGCGAGCGAGGGGGGAAGTTCTCAGGCCAGGGGGTGAAGCCCCCCAGCAAGGGTGGGATTTCATCACCCCCCCACCACCCAGCGACCAAGGGGGAGGGCACCTTGTCTTCAGTCTCTATGTGGATTGGTTCAACCCATTTGGAAATAAGGTTGGGCACAAATCAATCTCTGTGGGAGCAGTGATCTTGATCTGTCTCAACATTTCACTAGCAGAACGTTACAAGATAGAGAATGATTTCCTTTTTGGTATTATTAATCTATATACTGGTTTTGGAAGGTCAAAAAAATCACATCAAACGCATATATTACAATCAGATTTTTCTACAAATGTATGTGAGTGATTTTTTCCCAGGTTTCATCAAACTTCAAAACATCACTGGTCAAGTGTCATTGATACAAAAATTCAGAAAAATCAGTCACCAAAAATTCTCCAATCTATTAACAGAAGAAACCCCTCAATTGAGCCACTACAAGAAATTACCAGCCCTGTGAGTAAAGATCTTGTTTAAAAGTATGTTTCTTTTTTTTATTTGAAGTGGGTTTTATTTATTTATATACCCTATGATTTTTCACATTCAAGCCATCAATTGAAGACTTCTTTTTTTTTTTTGGTTTTTTTTTGGTTTTTTTTTTTTGGTTTTTATTTTGGTGTTTTTTTTGGTGTTTTTTTGGTGTTTGTTTTTTTTGGTGTTTTATTTGGTGTTTTTTTATGGTGCTTTTTTTGGTTTGTTTTATGGTTTTTTTTTGGTTTTTTTTTTGTTTTTTTTTTTTGTTTTTTTTTGGTTTTTTTATGCTTTTTTCTTGGTTTTTTTTTTGGTTTTTTTTTGGTTTTTTTTGGTTTTTTTTGGTTTTTTTTTTTTGGTTTTTTTTGGTTTTTTTTTGGGTTTTTTTTTGGGGTTTTTTTTTGGGGGTTTTTTTTTGATTTTTTTTTTTGCTTTTTTCAAAGAGGTTGATGCACCAAGCATGGCCTGACTCGTTGGGGGGACTTCATCACCCCCCAACCAAGCAAGCGAGCAAGGCGGGAGGGAGGGCCCGGCTTGGTGGGGGGATTTCATCACCCCCCAACCAAGCGAGCGGCAAAGGGGGGGGGCAGCTCGTTGGGGGGACTTCATCACCCCCCAACCAAGCGAGCAAGCGAGGCGGGAGGGAGGGACCGGCTTGGTGGGGGGATTTCATCACCCCCTGACCGAGCGAGCGGCAAAGGGGGGGGGCAGCTTGGTGGGGGGATTTCATCACCCCCCAACCAAGCAAGTGGTAAAGGGGGGGGCCGACTCGGTGGGCGGACCGAGCAAGCGGCAAAGGGGGGGGGCCGGTGGGGCTCGTAGTGGGGGGGCCTGGCTCGGTGGGCGGACCAAGCGAGCGGCCAAAAGGGGGGGGCCGGTGGGGCTCGCAGTGGGGGGGGCCGGCTTGGTGGGCAGACCAAGCAAGCGGCAAAGGGGGGGGGCGGTGGGGCTCGCAGTGGGGGGGGACTTCATCACCCCCCCGCCCAGCGACCAAGCGAGGGGGGAGCGAGCCACCGGCTTGCGGTGGGGGGGACTTCATCACCCCCCGCCCAGCAACCAAGCGAGGGGGGAGCAAGCCACCGGCTCGCGGTGGGGGGGACTGCATCACCCCCCCGCCCGGCAAGCAAGCGAGGGGGAAGCAGCTGGTGGGGCTCGCGGTGGGGGGCACTTCATCACCCCCCCCCCCCCCCGCCCAGCAAGCGAGCAAGGGGGACATCGAGGGGGGAGGGAGGGGGGGGGGATTTCAAATCTGCTCCCCACCTAGCGAGCGAAAGAGGGGGGAGATCAAGGGGGGAGGGAGGGGGAGGGAGGGGGGAGGGAGGGGGGGATTTCAAATTCCATCCCCACCTAGCAATTGAGCAAGGGGGGAGATCAAGGGGGGGGAAGGGGGGAGGAATTTCAAATCCGCTCCCCACCTAGCAAGCAAGCAAGGGGGGAGGGACAGGCTTGGTGGGGGGGTTTTCCAATCCCCTCCCCACCTAGGAAGCTATTTAGTAACCTGGACCACACCAACACCAACCACCACCCACCACCACCCACCACCACCCACCTCATCCACCTCATCCACCACAACCACCACCCCATTGGTAAGTAACCTTTTTTTTTTAAAAAAAAAAAAAAAACAAGAGGGTATTCAATTTTTGTAGATATCAATATTGATGGAATTTCATTTTTTGTAGATATAAATATTGATGGAATTGAATGAAGGAATGTCTAGTAAAAATGGGTATGGGATTTAAACTTTATTCCTCAATATCCTTCAACAATAAAATTGCTAATTGAACTTTTGATTCTGCATTATTTTTCTTTGGGTTTTCCATTCATGTTGTGATTCCTGGGTGTCATCCTGAAACACGGTTTGTAGTTTTGATGAGCTTGGTGTTTCAGGAGATTCCAAGGAGACACAACATGGATCAAAGCCTCTAGTAGTAGGAAAACAACACAGACTACCAAACTCAGATGTTACTTCAACATCCAAAAGTAACAAGAAGTTCAACCGTGCCAGAAGGCAATTTGCACAAGATTGTGACAAGCCAACATACTTTGTGACCCTTTGGGAAAACCTTCCACCCAATCATGTTGTCTTACCACAAGTGTGCCCTGAGCAATGGCCATGGACCACTTATCTTTTTTAAATGTCTGAATACATTGGGCTACAAGAAAAGCAGATGGTTTCAGAAGCTTGTGAGATCCATGATGATGAAATGACACCAATGATCTGTCAAAGACTTGATGAGGGACTACTTAGGTGCCCTGAAAGCTGCAAAGACAATCCAATTTGGTGCATTCTGGCCAGGTACTGTTGCATTGCAGCCAAGCAATATGTGGGTGCAATTTGCATGTATGGTCCACTAAAAAAAAAAAAAAAAAAAAAAAACTCAGCCTATGAATCTTGGGTGAACAACCAAAACCAAAAAAATACGGTGAAGGGAATTTTTACCAATTTCAAAATCAAAAATTACTCATCAAAACAAGCAAGGGTGAGAGGAAGAATCCGCTCTCTCATAGAAGAAGATGAGGGACCAGATGAGACAGGGATGACTTGAGGCCAATCAGGAATATCATCTTGGAATATTTTGTCCCATTCATCTTTGATGTCAGCCAAAAGGTTGTGAAGGATTACACAAGTGATAATCCAGTTGATGAGGAACCTCATATCTTTGGAAAATTGGAGCTGGTTTCGCATCTCCCGTAAGCTGGCCCATCTTCCTTTCAGAATTTCTATGGCATGCTCAATCCAAACTTGTGATTGGGCAAGATGATAGTTAAAATTGGTTTTTCCTTGATCATTGGACAAAACATTCCGGTATGCTGGAACTACATATTTCCCACTAGCATAAGCCAAATTGGCCAGAAGGTATTGATCTTGGTCAAAGTAGATCTCTGGTTGTTGGGCAATCCGCATCCAATTGAAAACATATGAATCATGACAAGAACCTGGAAGGCCAGCATGGAGGGAGATGAACTTCTTGTTGTTATTGCAAAAAAGTTGTAGTGCCACAGAGTATCTAAACAAAGAGATGGAACATATTTGGTCAGTGTGTGATCCAAAGTTTTATCATAGCGGTTGGAAAAGAAATGAATCAATTGCCTTTTTTTACAATCAAAATAGTGGTTTCCATCTAGGTTGGGTTTTCGACTCAAGGGGATGGTGGTTCCATCAACAAAACCAATGCAATCAGGAAAGCCTTCTGTCTCCATTACTTGAGATATCTCCTTGCGTTCTTCTTTGGTTGGCCATGAAAGGACCAAGCGACGGAAAGATAGGATAGCAATCGTGACTCTTTTGGTGTATAAGTCAATGCTTCCATAACTGACTGAGAATAGATTTTCCAATTGATGGATTGCTGCTCCATTTCCATTTGACCCCAATCTACAAAGAGCAACGGCAAGTTGGATGGCTGGATCGCGTTGAGGATTGCGAGAATTTTTCTGGAAGATGTGGTGGTCTTCAATCATTGCCAAAAGTTTCATGAAAGAAGGCAACAAAGTTCGGAACAGTTGCTGGAAGCTTAAGTCAGGGATGAGATGAAGCTTTTGCCTTTCATACATAGGGTTATGGAGAGTGTGTATTCTTGGAACCATGTATTGCTTTGCCAACAGAGAATTCAAAGCTAACCAAGTTGATTCCAAATCGGAGTCTGAATCAGAGTCTGAATGGGAGTCAAACAGTAGCAAAAGTTCAGTCAGCTTTTTTGCGTTTTCAACTTGCTGGCGGGATGTTTGATTGGACATGTTGAGAAAGGTGGTGAGTGATGTGGGGTGATGAGATGATGATGGGATTTGTGTGAAGATGGGTATGTGAAGGTATGTGAAAAACAATAGAGATGTGTGTGATGCAATGGAGATGGGACCGGTATGGATTTGCTGATGTGGATGGGTGTTTTTGATGTGATGGATGGTGGATGGATGATGATGCATAAATGGCGGGTTTAATGGCCTGTTTGATGATTGAAATCCGCCATTTTCATGAAACACACCATTTTGAAATACACCAGTTAGGGGGTATGTGTATTTCAGAAACCCGCCATTAAAAATGGCGGGTTTTGTCAAAAAAAATGGCGGGTTTCTAATGGCGGGTTTGCTAACTTTGATACGCCCTATTGTAGACAGAAAAATGTGTAAGAAGTATGGGCACCAACTTCAGTATAGAGCCACAGACCAGTTCCCCAGGACCCAAGTGGCATGGATCTGCCACAGAAAAAATTGGGGTTCTGGCTTTCTAGTGACTTTGTGTCACCATCTGCTCCCATTTGAAGGCCTCCTTTTGGACTTGAGAAGAAACATGGGCTTACAAAAAAAATTCATTAGAGTCACCAAAATTTCCTTGCAAAAAGAAAAGGTCCAATTGGAAATCACATTGGAAAAAACATGACTTGACTGGGAGTTCACCAATGAAAAAACATGAATTCACCCAGATTTCCACAATAATTCACCTGGAAGCAACCTGGGATTTTCCATTTTCAAAAGATAAGGTAGCTGAACAGAGTCAATACAAAGAAGAATTTTCATAGTCACCCCCAGCCCAACTGGAATAATTTTTCTTTTTCTTTTTTCACAAGGACATAGAAGCAATCAAATTTCAAAAAAATCTACAAATAAATAATTTAAAACACTGTTACTTCAAACAGACCAGAAAAGTGCTTTGGATGTTTTCACCACATATACTGGGTATAAGATCTGAATTTTGATCAGTGTTTTATGTGATGTGGACTTAATTAAAATGTTATAAAATGGTTTTAATCACTTTGGTGTAAATGATGTTCCACATGGGTGTATCTATTCCCTCTTTATACCTGAAAAACAGATATTTGAGATAAAAACAGGCCATTAATGGAACAGATGCATGGAGGTTCCCATTCAACAAAACTTTGTGAATGTTCTGAAAGAAACAAAAAAATAAGTTGAAAATCTGAACAGGTACCATCAATTTTCAATATTTCAAAGGATTGAGAAATCAAGCATGGACTTGCCACAGCCCAATAACCCAAATACCATCAATGGTTCAAGATTGTTATGTTGCATGGGCTCCCTTCTGGACTCATTCATGCACAATCTCTAACCTCTGGCATGTCCCTGTAGACCAGGAACACCTTTATTGAAATATTCATAAAATATAGAGAAGTAATACAGTGCACTGTTTGATTCAGGAGCTGCTGGAGTGAGGGGGGGGGGGGGGGATCATTTGTTCAACTGTCTAGAAAATGAGTGCCCCTTTATAGATGATAGGAACAAGCCTTGATAGGTCATATCAAAGTTGATTAATTGGTGGTTGGAAGAATAAAAATTTCATTTGATATCAATCCCTTGTATAGAGGGGTGAAATACTTTAAAGACACTGCACAGTGTGTATTCAATTCACATGGTAGGGTGGGATGAGGAGGTACAACATCTTGTAGCGTGGTGTAGTTTCACTTTGGCCAGTGCTGGGTCAGCACACTTCCTACAGTAGGGCAGGACCAGAAATTTGAGCTGCACAAACACAAGTGTGATCTAGGTGTCTTTTCCCCTCCTGCTTAGTGAGTGCAAATTGCATATGCATACACCTGACTGCCCTCCAACACCACTGACCTCCCCCAAACCACACTTGACTTTGATTCAACTTTAGGCAACTCCAGTGAAATCTGGCTTCCTCATTGGATTAATTTATGTGAACCAAACTTTTCATCCAGGTGAAATCTTAGGGAATTTCCTTTTCATACCAAGGTGAAATCCAGTTGAATTTCAGTCTACAGTAGGGTGAAAAACTGTTGATTTTAATTTTCCTTCAAGGTGAAATCCAGTTTATTTCCATTTTTCACACGGGTGAAACCCGGAGAAATTCCAGTTTACACCATTCTGAAATTCTGATTCCGTCTTTGTCTGTACTTGGTGAAATTTGGAGACTTGCTGGAGACAAAATGGACCATCAATGGTGAAATCATGTCACTGGTCAGCCATATCCCCCATTTTTCCTGTGGTGATCTGCCCAGCACAGCCCGCTGGTGATTCGACGACGGGGTCAAGGTGACGTCGCGACAACCCCGACGGTGAGTCACCGACAGGCGCCCCCACTGGTGAGTCAACCGTGAGGTCGAATTGACGTTGCCACGACCCTGACCGCCAGTCACCGCCCGTCCGACTGTCAAACTGACGCATCGCTCGGTCGACCGTCATTTGTCGGTCGGTAGACCGTCGGCCGACCCGGTCGGCGAAATATCAGGCGGTCGACGCGCGGGCCGTCGATTCGACCCTCGTCGTCGGCTCCGCGGTCCTCAACCGTCCAAAGTGGACCCGTGGTGTACATAACCATGTCCGTATTTTCCATACAGTATGTATATCCATCACTCCTCACTCATGATCCTTGCTTGGACCACCCTCACCCAGCCATCCCAGCGACCAAGAAACCGGCGATGACCCGGGCATCCTAATCTCTTTTTCTCCTAATTTAAAAGGTTCGGGGGGGGGGGCGATACGTAAATGAAGATTTAGATCTTGAAGAGTCAGGGCAGGGCGCAGACATGGTTATCGAATGAGGGCAGATTACCCACGTCTGCCGAATCGGTCCTGAGTTCCCTGCGCCCCTGCGAAGACTCACAATTGATCGTGCATGCCCGCCTGTAGCTCGTTCTTTGGCTCATGATTGAGCGGTGACTATCACCTCCTCTCTTCCTCGGAGCAGCCTTCCTATCTGATGATCATGATGGTCATTCCATGTGTATGTACTCTATGTACCTCCCAATCTCATGACTTGGGTGTGCAGTTAAGGTACCTCACACGATCTACCGGCTTTGATCTGACCCTCTCTCTCGTTGGGTCTTATAACCCTCTGCTCCAGAGACTTATCGGCTCGAGCATGTGTGAAATCCATTATCCTAATTATGGATCGATGTATCCTTCAAACTGAGAACGGTCTTGATCGTCTACTTTTCGAGGAAAACTCGATGAGAGGAAGAAACAAATTGGTAGTGCTAGTAGTGATGGCTGATGACGATCAGTCGTGCCTTTTTTCGTTTATTTTTCGGTCATAAGATTTATATATATATAAAAGACACTACGAAACGACCAAGAGGAGGAAAAGAAGCTAAGTGGATGCGGATGCGGATCACTCTTATAATCAGTAAATGATCTTTGGGAAGCTGATTAAATACGCTGCCGGACGGCAAACGCAGAGGAAGGCTGGGATGGGCAGGAATGTTGAGACCATCAAGGTGTACCCACATCTTGGATATACATATGCAGATGTATATGCGGAGGGGGATAGGAGATGGATGATCAACTTGACAAAGCGTTCTACATTTCGATAAACAAGGAGAACAGTAATTCTATGGCACGGTCGATCAGGAGGTTGGATTAAATGATCACGATAAATCTTGAAAGGCAAAAATCTAGGCTACCTAAGTAACGTTGTTGGTTTTTGTTTCGAAAAGGAAGGAGAGCTAGACCATCGATAAACGTTGACGCGATTGGGTCTAATTAGTATCGTTTGTTTATTTTGAGTGGGAAAGAAAGACATAATCATGAGGTCGAGAGGGTGAAAGAACAAAAAGTAAAGAAATGGAGAGTTGATTTCAAGAGCTAACAAGCTGAGCAGAAGAGAGAGAGAGGAGACTGCTTGACTGTAAGCAGTCAGGCTGATTTTTTGATCCTAGGAGGCGGTTCGTTTCGCCAATGAAGCGACGGAGAGAGAGAAAGCCGATGATTGCTAGTCTGGATCCTTAACGACCAAGATCGGGTTTTCATGCTTGTCTGTTGCTTCTTTCTTTACACACGTAGTCCAGAGGGTTCATTCGTCAAGCCGACATAAGAAGTCTGTCTTTTTTCGATTTTCTTACGACATGAGCCTAGTCTTCTGCTCTACCGGTTGTTCGATCATCCTTAATCTGACGCCTAGATTCGGTAATGGGAGCGTACACGTCTCCTCCGAATCTAACCATCGAGATAGTTCCTAGTTTCGTTTGGGCCGTGCGGAAACAGAAGGGATATTTGGTCTCGGGAACTGTTGAGATCGCCTATTACCAGCGAGAAGAGGAGGAGGTGGATGGACCCTTACCAGCGGATCTAGTCGATCACGGCTCAGGATCGCCCTTCGGACGTCGGCCTCGGCTGCTCGTTGACGATCGATGAGCTGGTTCCACTTCTCTCGGACCCATTCCTCATCCTCGCTCCCCTCGTCGCTATCATCGCCCTCCTCCTCGTCGAGATCGTTCTCGTCTCGACTGGGTGGCACGGTGATGGAGGATGGATTCCTCATCCTGGATGATCTGAAGCATGTCTTCAAGCGACAAGCTCTCTACAGCAACAACAAAAAACCATCACCACCCAGGATGGGTGATCAGATCAGATGTCAATGACCGAAGGAGTTCCTCTCATCGGAGCCCGAGCAGGGGGGCGCCCCTTGATGGGCTCTCATCGACGATCGATCACAGTGGGCTCTGAGTAGTCAATCCTATGGTTTATTTTTGGGACTGACCCTAGTAGACCGTACGATATACACCGGTGATGGTTTGGTACTACTCGCTCTCCTCGAGCATGATTTGCTACTCAGACCGGCGGGATGAGGTTGGCTGGTCGGCGTTTCGCTGGGTAGATCCCTGAAGTAAGAGTCTAGGTCGACGAGCTTCTTCTTGGCAGGATTGGTAAGTTGGTCGAGGTGATGATCCAGGGCCGAGTTGATGATCTGACTGCCCTCGTGATCCTTCCCGTCAGCCATCGTCATCAGCGTCGGTTGTGAGTCCAAGGATGACGACTGTCGACGCTCTTCCTGGTTGGATGACATGCTGAAACCTGATTTATGGAGTAAGACTCGAGTAATGGCTGACCAGGAACGTGATCGGGTCGGATGACGAGTACACCCAAGACGACGGGTGGATGATGAGTCAGTCAGTCACCTGTGAATCACACACTGGTTGATCAGAAATGACTAAGCATTCAGCTAAATTAAAATTCCTTATTCACCAATCACGTCCGTTTATTGACTCAAATTAATAATTATCGAGCTGACTGCTGGCTTCTATATATGTATCACCGCCTCCAAGTCAATGATCACTGCTGGACTCACGATCAACGAAACCAAACCGCCTTCTCGCTTCGAAACTCGCCTCGCATCCACCACCCAGCAGCCGACACCGAACGTGTGTGCGTGGTTTTTTTTTTTTTTTGCTTTTGGCGGTTGTGGTGGACCGTGGAGCAGGTTGATTTAAATAAATATTTATGCATGTGATATGTTACGTGGATGAAATTTGTCATGGAAGGTACTGATGACGTAAATATTGACAATGTGAATATGTAACGAGATCGAGACGATCGAAATATGTGAGTAAATATCGATTTATCTTATTTCGACCTCCGCCTACGTGGATGTATGTACATACTTCAATATTCATGTACATATAAATACTTACCTGTGTTGACTACTGTCAATCCACACACTCCACCATGATGGTATCGACCAATTTCCGATTCGACAACCACATCATTAAACATCATCATCATCATCCCACGGCCAGCGCCCAGCTATCGACACCCTACATACACACTTACTCACATCTAGACATCCAAACAACCGTACTCCGGAATCGACAGCTCTAATATCCTCACCTTCATCCATCGAGCTGTCATCATCGCCAGACCAGAGGACAGACATCAGGGCTTGGTTGGGACATCGATCCATCCACCATCCCTCGATGCTCGACCTGCAAACGCCTTCCTTACAACTACCCCAACAGATCAACACGACCGGCTCATGCTCCGTACTCCTATCCCAACTTGGAGGCTTGCTCAACCAGGAATTATTGCCAATCTACTATCGGATCTCATAACGATCTGAGATAGTTTTCGGTTCCGAATTAGTTTATCGTTTATCGATCCCCTTAGATGTGTCTAGATTCGAAATAAATACATAAAATAAATCGAACTCCAGGTTTTGGTCAACCGTCCTGCACCCACGCATCACGGAACGGTGGATGTTCAAAATTCTCTGGGGGTCCAGCCTAGTTGTCGTACCCGATCGAGTGGGGCCAATGTCACTTTGACCAGCTTCATGCTCGGTATTATGATTGTGTGTCCAATCGACATAAAAATACACTTCGGCCTCGGTCTTTGAATCGAGAGCGATTGAGAGAAGATCACCATAGATGTACCTCAAAAAGATTACGTTTGAGTGAAGATGAGTTATTTGAACGAGAGTAAGTGGAATAGGGAGGGTAACTCCAGAGGAAAAAGGAACATGGTTTGAAGAAGAAGAAGAAGATCAAAGTTAATCTCACACGCTTCAGAAGCCTGACTCAGATTTTAAAGAGAAACAGAGCAATCAATGATAGAGAGGGGAACCACATCCTGTAAGAGGGCATCAGGTTAGAGCATATCAAAGTTGGCAGACCCATGAGAAACCTGCCTTTTTTTTTTGACAAAACCTGTGATTTTGGTGGCAGGTTTTTGAAATACTAATTTTCCCAGTAAACAAGTTCAGTGGACCAGTAAACCCTATCTGGTTGTCAAGCAAGGAATGACCCATGACAACCAATCCAAACCCCTGCTCAAATAAATCAGGGCCAATCTCCAAGGGGATTAGGCCTTTCAACAAGGGATTGAAGGCCTCTTGACAATTGCTCAAGCCCACTCAACAAATTGAGCACTTAAGTCCACAGGACAACTCAAGTGGCCACTGTAGTTTTTGATGTAAAAAAAAAAAAAAAAAAACTCAGTTTTATTGTTGCTGGGTGTAAACTGTTTGTAGTAGTTTAAATGAACTGTTAATTGATCACAACAACAACAAAATAAGAAATTTGTAGGTAAAACCTGATAAGAAAACTGAAAAAAGTTTTTTTTTTTTTGAAAAAAATACCAGGAAGCTCAGAAATCCAGATAAATCATTGAGAATGCTTTAAGATTGAACCATTCATTGGCTGAATCTGACGGATCCTGACGTGGGGATCAGTCCATTCAACTTCACATGGGGTAGGATCCGCTGTGTGCATGGCAGGATCAGCTGCATGTGGGAATTCTGCATGCAGGAATCTGATGTGTGCAGGGTGAGGCTGATGCACAGACTATGTAGGGATGCAGGGCTGTTTTCATGCTCCAGAGTTAAGGGTTATTGTTTCCTCACTTTTTAATATACCCTTCTGATCAGTACCATCTACCTCAGTCTTAAGCATGACAAACAGTAATGCACACCATCAATAGTGCAATCTGCTTACTACCTCCGGCTTTTGCAATAACCTTCCAATCTTGGCAACTCAGTCTATACCTGCAACACCTTGCAGTTGGTCAACCATTCATTCAGACATTGCTTCATCTCTCCTTGGGTATCTCAGCCCTTGGACTTCCATTCTTGGTTATGCTACTCTTTTAGCTTGCACAATAATCAAACCACATCAATTGTATAGTTCCATCTTTGGACTAACTCCCTTCCCTGCATTGTCACCTCTGTTACTAATTTTGTTCATTTGCAGTGTCATCTCATGTCATTCCTTCATGTATTGCATTTACTAGGATACATACTTGCACCATCCTCTTGTCTTGCACCCACGCTATGACTCCAGAGCTGTTGTATTGTTCAATTTCATCTTCCTTTTCCGTTCCTGTCATCCATTGCATCATGCGTTCTAGCTATAGAAGAATTTCCATCAGGTTGTATCTAGTCACTCTGGATTACCTTATAAGGACTTACTCCTTGCCTGCAGATTGTTTCCTCAGTTAGTTAATTTCATACATTCTACACTTTGCTAAGGAAAGAAAATCACATTGGGCCTTGCCTTAGTTTCATCTCTACCAAACAACTCCATCCCTCTTGCTACTTGCCATCAATCATATCTTGCAGTTAGCACCTTGCTACCTTGCACTTGTCCTTGCACTTAGCTTTCTCCCTTGCACTCAAAATTGCCTAAAGATCCCCTCCAATACCTGGGGCAGTTGTGTGACAGTAAATTAGCTAACTCAACTCATCTATTATAGACTTCCAATCTATCTTAGATTTCATTTTTTACAATGTCACGTACTCGCTTGACCAGCAACACTTCCCTAACCCCTTACAATGATGATATCAACAGGGTGGGGAGAGCCAGTGTTTCCCAGGCCAGACAATCCTTAGATCCCATTCCCTCTTCTAAATGCCCTTCAGTTGAACCAATCAATGAGCTGTTAGCCAAAATACTCACATTTGAAGCTCTGGAGGATCCCCTTGAGCAAATCAAATATTCCAACAACTCCTCAAATCAAACCTTGACTTGTGGTAGGAAAAGGCCTGCGCAAAATGCTCCCAAGTTGGAAGCTCAGAAGGTTATCTCTATGTTTGTCAAAGCTCTCAACCAACATACCTTGCAGCCTAGTGCAAGCACTCAAAGCTTTTGCACTCCGGGCATGAAGCAGCCTGACCACTTCAATGGGGAGCATACACATAAGCTCTGCTCCTACCTACAGTCTTGCAAAATCATCTTCTCCAATGATCCCAACAACTTCCCTTCTGACCGTCAAAATGTCATGTATGCCTCTTCCTTCCTAGGAGGTAGAGCCTTGGAATGGTTTGAACCGTACCTTGAATTATTAGATAACACTAGCCCCACCTGTATACTCAACAATTGGAACAAATTCAAGCAACAACTTTTAACCTTGTTTGGCAACCCCAATGAAGTTTTCAACACCAAGTACAAATTGAATAGTTGGGTGATGAAGGAAAATAGTAGGGCTTCTATCTACATCTCTCAATTCTGAACTCTGAAGTCCTGCATCCAGTAGAACAAAGCGGCACTCCCCTTCCATTTCCAAAAGGGTTTACCGGCATGCTTGATTGAGCAGCTTGCAGTTGAGGGACATAAGACAACCTCCCTTCAGCAGATAATCAACCAGGTGATTGAGATTGATGATGGCTATCACAACAAGAACCGCTTGCAACAAAACAATCATGGACAGTCAAACTTGGCCCCAAAGGAAAACAACTCTTTGAAACAACAACAGAAGAATCCAAAGCAAAGCAGATCAACCTCAAATTTGAACTCCAAACCAAAAGGGAAGACCACCACCAAAAATCCAAAGTTCCTGGACACAAAAACTGGGATGCTGAAGAACAAGGAAAGGTTAAGGAGGGAAGAGGCAGGGTTGTGTATGTATTGCAGAGGTAGTCATGATTTCAATATTTGTATGAAGAAGCTAGCGCATGGAGCGGCTAAGCTGTCCAAAAAATAGCTGGTAGTTTTTCTGATACTTGCAAGGGAATTGACTACCCATTATCTAAACAGCAAGTCAATCTTTGCACTTGCAAGGCACTGGGTGCTTGGAGTTTGATATTTGTACTTTTACATTCTGAAAACACTCCTTACCAAGTTTTAATCAATTCTGGCGCTAATGTTTCTTTTATAAGTGGAGCATTTTCCACCTCTAAAAATCTTACACGTTTGGAGGTAGAAAAATTCCCCATCTATCTAGTAAGTAGTGGAAACAAACCGTCTCATTGGGTTACCCATAAGGCAAAATGGACATTCACATTTTACAATTTCCCCAGCTTTGAATGGGATTTGTTTGTCTTGTATATCCCTGGAATGGAAAATACCATTCTGGGCCATGACTTCCTAGTCTACTGGAATCCGGATGTGAATTGGCAAGAAGCAGTAATTAACCTTTGCACCTTGTACCCCCAGAAAACTGACCCTTCCGTCAAACAGGAATTAAACAGCCCACCTGAAACTGTCATTGAGTTGGATGACACCTATCCGCCAGGAGATTTTCAATATCCTGAGTTCCATTCCCAAGTTCCCTCTTCAGATTTAGTAGTTATTGCTTATTTGTCCAACTTGCCTCTTCCTTAAACACAAGAAATAGGGTGCCACCCGTATGCAGGTGGCAAGTTGTATCTCACCTGTATCCAAGCTATATCTCAATAAGTATCTCTGTTGTATCTTCAGTTGATCTCACCTCCCCCCCTCTGTCATTGACAGAGGTTGTCACATCACCCTCAACTCTACATCCACATATCTTTACCCTACCACACCTTCAATTCCCCCTGGTCCTGGACAGCATCCATGAGTGGAGTTCAACCCAAATTTCTCCACCAAGTTCCAGGGGCAAGTGGAAAACCCATTCAACCTCCAAATCATCATAAATGCTACCTCCAATTACAAAACTATGTAATTGGTGGATTGGTAAAATTAACTGAGGATTGAGCCACCAACTCCAACACACTTTTGGAGTGAAGAATTCACTTTTTCAACCACCAGGTTGGAGTGAGCATTTTACTGCCTGTTGAACCAGGGGGATAAAAATTCTCTCACAGGAACATAGTTTTAAATAACACCCTAGAAATCAGTAACCACATTTTAGTTCATAATATGACCAAATAGATATAAGCATTATTTGTGCCTTTGAGAATTGAGCTCACAATTTGAATTGGATTACAGAATTTGGATATTTTTTTCAACTTTATTTTTGATTATTTATTTATATTTTATTTTTATTTTTTATCATGGTTTTTTATCTTTTTCTGCTTGAAGTAATCATTGGATGATGTGGGGGAAAATTAAATGAGTGGTATCTGCTGGAAAACCCATCCTGGTATGGTTTTCTCTTATATATATATATATATATTATTGTTTTTTTTCTCATTGTTTTTTATCTTCTCCTACTTGAGGGACTAATTGGATGATGTGGGGGAAAATTACAGTGGGTAGAAAAAATTCATGGGACTGTTTGTCAAAGCAACTGCACCCAGGTACTTCAAAAAATCTAGATGAAGCCCAGGAATCATCATGGTTCATCTTGACCAATCCAAAATTGGGCTCCCTCCACAGTCAATCATGCTCAACAAGATGACTATCTTGGTTTTCCCTTTTCACTGGAATTAATCACAATTGATCAGTGAAAAAGTGTTGGTGAGTAAATTTTTTACAGTTTCATATGCTCATTTGATTCTTCATTTTCCCTGATTTTTTATTTGGAATCCATCTTTTTCTGATGATTGTTCCATCCTTTAGACCCAGGGATTCAAACCAACTGAAACCTTGGAAAATTGTGCTTTCTCAAAGAAATTCTAGAATGATCTGAAGGTCTCCCTCTCAAACCATCAAATAACCAATCTTCCCTAAAACCTTGCAAGGAAAGAAAAACCCCCCAAGAGCTATAAATACATGAACAACCAAAAAATTCAACTTTCAAGGAGCTTATCCAAGTGGTTTTCAAGAGTTGCAATACACCCATCTCAGCTAGTAAATTGAAATTGGACCTGAATGTCAAGAAATCAACCTTGATCTAACTTAGCATTAACATGTGGAATCAATCAATATAACTTTTTTTTCATCTAATGTGTTCCTTTTCATCCTCTTCCAAGAAATATTCAATGAGAAGGAATATTGATGGTACAAAATTTTTCAATTTTTTTATTGATAGACCCTGTTTTTATGAGTATTTTTACTGTTTTTATTTTTTTCAGGAATTTGGAATTTGATTTTCACAAAATTTTTGATAGTGTTTTAAGTAGAAAAGAGATGCAAAACTATCAAAACATACCAATCAAAATGATTTCTTTTTTTTTTTTGGGGGGGGGGGCTTGAATTCAGTTTGAAATGAGTACTTGGAAGTACAGGCGCTGATTTAGTGTAATCAGTCCAATTATTTTTCTCTACCCACTGTACATGAATTGTATGTGCTGGGCAACCCACCCAGCCAAGGAGTGCTCCAGAATGGAGTTGTATGTTGGGTGACCAGAATACCACACACAAGTGCATTATGCCCATGCCCTTGTTAAGTGCTCCAAAATGAAGTTGCACCCTGGGGAGCTAGCGTGCAAAAACCAAGTTCATTATCCCCAAAACCTAGTGGAGTGCTTCAAACCAGAGTTGTACGCTGGGTGGCCAGCATACAGCACCCTTGTGGTGTGCAAAAAATGGGGTTTTATGCTGAGCAGCCAAGTTAAAACACATTTAGTAAATCTGGTCAACACCCATGTGGAGTGCACTAAAATTAAGTTGTATGCTGAGGGGTCAACATATGGTGTATCAAGGCTTGTGCCCAGTGAGCTTGATTATGTTGGGCTTGCAGGGGTTAAAAATTGGCCCCCAATCAAGCTCTGGTTGAACCAAATTGACCAGCCTCCCTACCCCCTGACTTCCAATGTTTTTTTGTTTTTCCCAAATATTATTATGTGTTTCATAACCCAATGCAACCAGCTTTGATCCAGGCCAAAATTAACTTTCCCAGGTGCCAGAATTATTTGGCCAGGCACCAATTCAACCTTGGCCTGGCATCAAGGGCACTTTGATTGGGGCCAAGATCACTTGGATCAGTGCCATGTGCGCTTCAAAATAATGCAGAATGAATTTAGGAGCTGCCCAGACACACTGGATAAACCATAAAATCCTGTTTTCAAGCCCTTTTCAAGGGTGTTGGCATAAATCACCTAAACAACTTGTTTTTTGATCACCCAGAACACAACAATTTAGGCTCTGTTCAGCAGCAGGGGTGTTACTTGTGCTGCCATGCCAAAAAGAAGTTACACCCTGTATTTCACATATGCAACATACAGGGTGGTTCAAAAAAGTGTATGTGTGCATGTGCATCACTATGCAAACTGTGTCTTGTGGCCCATAATTCTGGTGGAGAAAGACATCCAGGGTCATCCCTGTATATCTCCCCCTCACATCTGGGGTTGCATATATGGTGTATAAAGCCCCTCTGGGTGCCTGGCCAAGTTTGACTTGGCATGTGCCCAGCAGGACTTGGTTGGGTGCCCAGCAGGCTTGATTGGGTAGGGTTTTCAAGGGGTTGAGCTTGGTGCTTGACCAAGTTTGTCTTGGCCCAGATCTAAGCTGTGTGCACTCCCAGCCTTAACCCATCTTTGATTGATCTCCAACTCAATTCTCAATTTATTTAACAAGGTAAGTTTTTTTTTCCAACCTTGTTTAAATTCATTTTATTAATTTATGCACAGCTGTTTAAAGTAAAAATTAAAAAAAATAACTTTTTGAGTCAAAAAAAGAGAAACAATACAGTTGAGAATTGGTTTCCCAACCAGCTTTGATTGACACCCAAACCAACTTGGCAAGGCAGCAGGCCAATTTGGCAATGCACCAACTGGCACTTGAAAGGGCACCAAGATCACTTGGCTTGGTGCCAAGCTAGCTTTTTTGGGCGCCCCACACACTTTACAAAAAAAACCTGGAACTTTTCTGCGTGCCCAGACCAGCTTTATAAACCATAAATTTGCAAATGGGGGTGTATATTGCAACCCAAAGGTGTATATTTTTGATGAAAAAGGTGGTTTTAGGCCTCTCCCCTGACCATATACACATACACATACACATACATGTGCACGGTCTCCAAAAGCAGACTTATATGTCAAAGGTATGTACCACATCAAATCATTGCATGAAGGAGCTTTTATGTAAATGGTATTGGTACAGTTACTTCGATAATAATTGAAAAATGTAGAATTTGTTTTGATGCAGGGGAAGATAATTAAAACACTTTGGAAATGTTCAAGACTTAATGATAGTTATGTGATTTTACAGCACAGGTATGTCTGATGACAAAAACATTCCAAGTAGGATGTCCTTGCAAGAGTCTATGGATTAAAGTAGTGAGAGTTGAACATTCTATTATCACAAGAATAAATATTGAAAAATTACTTTAGATCTACAAATAATTTAAGGTATGAGTTTAGACATCATGAAGGCAAGGTCAATTGGAGGCTGAATATTCAAAAGCTGTTTGCCCTCTGGAGAAAGGGAAGAAATCAAATCAGGATGATCACAGTTCCTGGGGAGTCTTGTTGGCACCTTTGTGAGTTTTTCTTGGAGGTTCAAAGGTTTCCTTGTCATCCACATTGAATGAGAACATTTTTACTTTCTACCAAGTTTCTCAGCTTTCATGTTGTCAAATGTTTTATCTATTTGATGACCAAGGGCAGAGAAAAATTTAGATTGCCATTGGCACTAGACCTTCTGGAAGACCTTTTCACTGGAGACCTCAGTGTCAGAGAAAAATTGTGTTTCACTGAATATAATGGACTGATTTTCTGGTAATCCAAGTTATTCCAAAATCTCTGTTTGTTGATTTGAGAGCTGTAGGCAGAGAGGAAAACCCATGTGAAAAAAATTGGGGTAAAAAATCATGGGATGATAGGGAGTAATTGCTTACTTGTTTGTGCCATCTGGATTTTCTTGTCTGATTTTGCTTTGCTGCATGGGCTTCTGAAAGATATTTTCTGGACTTAATATTGGATCTCCTGCCCATGAAACACCTCTTGAGGACAATGGTATGGTTGAATTTGGTGTTATGGACTGAATTAAATGGGTAGTTTTGAAATGCACCATGTGAATGGGCATGGTTCCAATTTTTAATGATGAGTCCCATGAAAAACTGGTTCCAATGCAATTCCTAAGGCTCAGAAAAATTGAAACCACAGAAAGGAAAGTTGATTTGTGCAAGGTCTTGAAGAAAAATCTCTCTTTCTAGGGTTGATATGCCATTTAGTAGACATGAAGACTTGGATGGGACCAGAAAGGTAGTGGAGTGGATCTGTTGATGAATTCAAGATGATGGCAGTGATTGAACCTGGGATTTTTGTGGGGAATTGCGGATTTGCTTCCAATGAGTATCTTTTGACTTGGGGATATTCATCACAACTCTACAGTATGATGAGAGAAATTGAGAGATGTGGGAGTTAGAGCCAGGGAAACTGCTGGAAACAGCTTGATTTAAGAGTCTGGTTTTTTTTGATGGGTCTCCATTCAAGAGGTATTGTACCATGATGAGTTTCTTGTTTTTGAAACTGCATGATTATCAAAAGTAGGAGAGCAGGGTAAGCATTTCATAATTGAAAAGCACAGGGGGATGATGACTTGAATGTTAAAAAAAGTGGAATTTTGCCAATGGACAGCCACCATTTCAGCAGGCTCATGGTCTCCAACCATTGCAGCAGGCTCATGGTCAGCAACCATTGGGGAAAGCTACTGGTTGGAAACCGTTGGGGAAAGCTAATTGTTGGCAACCATTGGGGCAAGCTAATGGTTGGCAACCATTGGGGCAAGCTAATGGTTGGAAACCATTGGGGAAAGCTAATGGCTGGCAACCATTGGGGCAAGCTCATGGTTGGAAAACATTTGGGAAAGCTCATGGTAGGCAACCATTGGGGCAAGCTCAGCCTAGGCTAATGGACAACAACCATGAGGCTAAGGTAATGGATGGCAACCATTGGGGAAAGCTCATGGTAGGCAACCATTGGGGCAAGCTCAGACTAAGCTAATGGACAAAAACCATGAGGCTAAGGTAATGGATGGCGACCATTGAGAGTGAGTCACTCCTTAATGAATATATGCATAACAGGTAGTGTATAAGATGTGGGTGGGTAGTGCACCCAGAAACCAATTGATGAATCCCTCCATCATTTGATCAATCTGTCCATCCATCCATCCATCCATCCATTGATCCATTGATCCATCCATCCATCCATCCATCCATCCATCCATCCATCCATCCATCCATCCATCCATCCATCCATCCACCCACCCATCCACCCATCCATTCATCCATCCATCAATTGGAATAAAGACAGCCAAATGGAAGATATGCCAATGTCTGGAATTCAAATGTGGCAAGGGCAAATATGAAGAGAAACAAAAAGATAGGAATGGATTTTTCTTCCTCTGCCTTCAAGAAAAATCAGGCAGCTATAAGCAGACTCAATCAGGCGCTGAAAGTAACAACAGATATATTCCAATCAAAAGGGAGCAGTCATGTAAGTGGAGAGGAGGGATGGGAAAATATTTAACACGGTACATTCATGTGCTGATCTTCTGATATGCCTGCTATAATGATTTTCAGGTTTCCAAAAATCCAGCAAGGAATGAAAGCAAAGAGCAGATTCAGATTCCACTTCACCGGAGAGGGCACTGGTTTGATACTCAACACCTTAATTAAAACTCTTTTAATCTAGTCCCAAGGCACAGTCTGCTTGTGCTTCTCCAAGCTGCAAAAATGTGCCTTGTTCATCAACTTAGTGACTTGTAAATCACAGATTTCTTGAAGAAAGAGCGGGAGAAGATTAAGAATCTGGGGAGGGAATTTAATTTTGATTCAAATAAAATCATGAAGGCAATACCTCTCAGAAAAGTCACTCTAATTCAAAGGCTAGGTTTTGAGCCCAACCTGGAAACAAGGATATGCTGTTCAGAATGCTTCAAACTGTATCCAATCCCAGAAAAATCCAACAACCAAGCATCAATTGTCAAGAAATGTACTTCCAATTTCTATTCCAATAGAAAAATCTGTGTGCGCCAAACTGGTAATGAGCAGGGCATTTACTGTGATACAGAATTGCTGATGAAGACCAGTGGGAAACATAACAGACCCATCAAACTAGCTCAAACATTTTTTTATCAAAGCTTGAAGGCCTGGCTTGGTAGAAAATTATGGTTTGCAGAGTTTGAAAAGCTCATTGAAAGAAATCTTCATCATCAAAACCTCAATGAAAATGTGATGAGCAATGTTTGGGATGGCTCAGTTTTGCGCAACTTTGTTGGAGGCGCAGACAAGAAGAGTAAATTTACCCAACAACCAGGGCACCTTTTCCTCAGTCTCTATGTGGATTGGTTCAAACCATTTGGAAATAAGGTTGGGCACAAATCAATCTTGGTAGGAGCAGTGATCTTGATCTTTATCAACATTCCACTAGAAGAACGTTACAAGATAGAGAATGTTTTCCTTTTTGGTATTATCCCTGGGCCCAAGGAACCCAAAGTGCAGGAAATCAACCACATTCTAGATCCATTGGTTGATGAAATCAATGAAATCTGGGAAGGAGTATGTTTTTCTGAAACCAGCCAGTTTCCTCAAGGTAGGGAGATATTTTTTGCACTTTTCCCATTGATTTTGGATTTTCCAGCTATGCGCAAGGTGGCAGAATTCTCTGGTAATTCTTCAACCATTTTCTGCTCACATTGTCAAATTACAAAAGAAAAGATCAATGATCTAAATGTCAAGGAGTTCCATACAAGGAGAAATTCCGGGCACATGAAGAATGCAAAAAAGTGGGAGGAATGTCAGACATCATGGGAGCAAGATCAAATCAACAAGGAGCAGGGGGTAAGAGAAAGCCGTTTGAACAGGCTTCCATATTGGCACCCAATAAAATATTCAGTAATAGAGCTCATGCATGGGTGAATTTTGGGAAATCTCAAGGATCATAGCATGAGTTATCTCAACATTGCTCTAGCAGCAGAAGAATTGGGGAAGGAAAAAATCCAAGAGAAGAACAGAGGAGAGAAAACTGGATCACTGGATAATGTGGAAAGCATCATTGGAAAGGGGAAGAGAAGGAAGTCTCCTGAAGATCAATCAGAGGAGGGTGATTGGCACCAGAGAAGTCCCAAGAGATGGCTTAATGCCAGCAATCTGAGAGCACTTACACAAATAATGGAAGAAAGATCAACAAGTCAATCCAGACAATATGAATTGAGATCTTCACAGGCTGGGAAATCATCATCAGCCTTACAGAAAAGCAAGAAATCTCAACCATCTTCTGAATATACTAGCACTCACTCTTATTCTTTAAGAAGTACAATTATTGATAGCTTGGGAATTTCACAAAGTATAGCCAGTCAAGGAAGCCAAAAAAGTACTCTGAAGCTGATGGGGGGTGAGGGAAGCAGTCCAATGACCAAGGATTATGACAGAGGGAAAGCAGCTCATGTGGAATAATCCATTGGAGGGCCTTGATTAATGCTTCACGATTTGAGGCGCATCTAAAAGGTGATTGAGGACACAAAGGTGACATCATGGATGACAAGGGTAACAAAGAATGTTGGATTTCATGGTGCAGGATCCCTCAAGGCTGAAGAGTGGCTGACACTCTACATGGTTTGCTATCCCCTTGCTATGATTCCTTTGTGGAGTGGTAAGCATAGACCCAGTCTTGATCACATTGGCTCAATAAAAATCTTGAAGGAATCAATGGTGCTTCTCATTTACATAACCAAAATTTTAATGAAGAATCATATTTCAAACCAAGAGATCATGGACGTTGAATGACTAATGCTGGAATACCGTCAAACACTAAGGACTGGATGGCCACAAAAAAGTATTAAAACCAACGTGCAAATTACTCAGCATTAACCAGAAGTGATCAAAAGGTTTGGTCCACCAATGGCCACAGCAGCCTGGGTCCATGAAAGGTTGAATGGTATCTTGGGAAGGATACCAAAGAACAATTGCACAGGTGATCTGACTAAGAATCAGGCTATACACCTTCCTTCTTACAGGGAAAAAAAAGCAAATAATTAATGAATTGATTACAGGTGATATACATGGTACAATAATGAAGAAATGTATATCAAGGAGTCAATATTCAAGTTTATTGATCCAGTACGAGGTAATTAACAAGGGAAAAGCAAACTCAAATCCCCAATTCAGCCTCAACCCATTAGACCCAGAAATTTATTGCTTATGGATAGAAGAGGTTGGAAGATTGGGTCTGCAACAGGATGTTTCTCCCAATTAAAATGTGCACAAAATCAACAGTACCTTGATACATCATAAAAGATTTACAGTGCAACGGCTGGATCAAGGGAAAAATAACTCCAATTCCTAAGTGGAGATCATGTGGGATGAACTCTGTTCATTTGGTCCAATTGCCCAAGCTCTTTTTGCAATCAGAAGGTGGGGATTTTTAGTTTGTGATTCAGTTATTCCAAGATGCACATTCAGAAGATGCCAAAGATCCATACACAGCCTACCCCAACTTAAATATGCGAGTGGTATCAACAGATCTAGGGGAGGTTGTGGTGGTGAGGGGAAAGGAGATAGTGGGGCATGTGGCAGTTTTCGACAATTTTGCAGGGACGTTTGGCTATCCAGGCTGTTGCCTTTTAACTTCAAAAGAAGATTGATTTAAACATGTGAAAAAGAAACGCAACAACAGAGCAGACACAAAACAGATGAAAAGATCAACTTCAAAAGAAGACTCAACACAACTGAAGGAGGTGCAAAAAATGATTGAGAACAACTGACTGTACAGACAGTGTGAAGGTTTAAGGCATTCTCAGGCTCCCAAGATGGTAGTGGTACAAGTGCAAGGTCATACAAGGAAAGCATCTCAAGACCTGAGCCGGAATTTCCTCTAGTTAAGTTTAGACAACCTTGGTGAAAATAGAGCACTGGCACTGGCACTCATTATTCTGTGGTGCGTTCTGGTTTAGCGTGTGCTGGTATCTGGTGTGCCGGGAATTACAATTTTACACTTAGGCTTAATGGGGCCAGTGTAGAGAACAAAAGAATGAGGAACAGAAAGGACAGGAGCATCAAAGAAGAAAAGAGGGAAGAAGCCAATACCTCAAAACCCGCCCTGGCTTCAGCCCTTGTTGCAGGGAGCACCAAAATTGAGCATCTTGAGTTGCTGTGCCAATAATAGTCAAGAGACGGGTTTTTTGAGGAAATCTGCAGGATTCCTTTTTGGATTGATCCACTTGATTAGAATCTTTCCCTTTTCTGCTTCCTCCAACAAGAAATGATAGAGCAGCTCCATGTGCTTTGTCTTGAAGTTGGTGTGATTTTCCGCGCTTGAGGCCAACTTGACGCAACCATTGTTGTCCTTGTAGACTGGGATTGGTGTTTTCACCAGATGCTGAAAAAAATCCTTGGCAAGGGATCTTGACCACAGTACTTCCTTGACTGCTTCCATGGCCACCTTGTACTCCGCTTCAGTAGTGGAGAGGGTGACAGTTGCCTGCTTTTGGGACTTCCAGTTGACAATGTTGTTGTTCCACAGCACCACAAAGCCACTAACAAACAGTCTGTTTGAGGGGAAGGTGGCCCAGTCCGCGTCAACATGTGAGATGAGATCCAATTTGTTTTGCTTCTTTGTGAATTTGAGACCTAGCAAGCAGGTGTGAGCCAGATAGCTTAGGACCATAAGTGCTGCGCTGTAGTGGGCCAAGCCAGGATCATTGAGGAATTGTGAAAATTAGTTGACAGAAAAGGTGATTTCAGGACGTGTGTTCCAGCTGATGTAGCTAAGTTCCCCACCAAGATTTCTGTAGTCTGATCCAGTTGCCACAAACGTCTTCTGCTCCTTTTCTGATGCAGGAAGGAGATTTCCAAAAGGTTTAAAGGGAGTAGAGCATGTCTTGTGACTGGGAAGGCTGTAATGAGCAACCAGTCCATCAATGTAAGTCTTGTGGCTGAGATGGACCATACCGGTCTTTTGCTCCACATTCATCCCAAAAAGAAGCATGGCGGGTCCAAGATATTTGATTTTGAATTTCTTTGCAATAGCTTTGACAAATCTGATTGGATATGGGCTGAAGATGGCGATGTTGTCTACATGTATGTACAAGTAGGTGTCACCCTTCCAGAATAAACAACTGTCCACCTCACTCCTACAATACCCTTCTTCCTGCAGCCAATTGCTTAGAGTTTGGTACCACATTTGCGGTGCTTGCATGAGTCTGTAAAGAGCCTTCTTGAGACAGAAAGTTATCCCTGGGGAGATTGGTACATTAGGAGGCAAGCTGACATGAATGGTTTCTTTGAGCAAGGCATTGAGGAAGGCCAACTTAACCTCCAGCTGGTGGAATCTGTATCCGCACTGGACAGAGTAAGGAATGAGCAGGCAGATAGAGGACTTGTCACTGGTAGGGGCAAAGACACCCAAGTATTTGACCCCAAAATCTTGGTGAAACCCCTGGACGCACAATCTTGCTTTGAACTCAATGATGTTGTTTTCTTTGTCATGCTTGGTTTGGAACACCCATATGCACTTCAGCGCCTTGATGCCCGGTGTGGTGTCATTATATAGCCTCGGGTCGGGGACTGCGTTGCGGCCTGCGCGCTCAGCATCTGGTAGGTTAGGCTCAGCAGTGGGGGTGCGCCGGTCCTCAGCAGTAGCCGCTGCGGGTTCAGCAGTAGCCGCTGCGAGCTCAGCAGTGGGCGCGGCGGGATTGAGCACGCGACTGCGGGCCGGGCCTGACTAAGGGAGGCTGGCCGCGACCCGCTTGGATGTCCAACTCATGGATGGAGCTGGGCCGACCAGGTTCTCGGAACGGCTAGTCGGGGGAGGAAAAAGCGGGGCGACAGCGGGGCTATATGCGTGGGAAGCCGCGCGCAAGCGCGGGCCGGCCACGGGACGGGAAATCCACGACGGCGCGTCGGGTGGATGCGCGCAAGCGCGGCGAACTCTGGGTATTGCGCGGTGGAGGGCCGCGCCACAAAAAGACAAACCGGATGCGCGTAATGACAGGCGAGCTGGCGGGGATAGGGTATGGGTTGGGGGATGGGTCAGGGTTCTGGGTCTAGGGTTCCTTCTTCATGGTTGCCAGTCTGTCTTTGTGCTTGTACTTAGGTTAGGGTTGAGGGGGAGGGCTCCAGTACCTTTCCCCTTGACTCCGGGTTGTAGGGGGGGGGGATGGAGGGATCCATCTTTCTATCTTTCTATCTTTCTATCTCTCTCTCTCTCACTCACTCTCTCTCTCAGAGAAAAGGAAAGGAAGCATTCTCGGTCTTACAGACGCTAGAACCATCAATCCCGTAACTAGGGACAACTTCGTGAGGGATAACCTCTAAAGTTTCCACATCTGGGGGTCTGGCCGGGAAATTTTTGATCCGTTCTCAGTCTCTTGAAGATTACGCAGAATGCTACCGACAACCGCTCCGGGATCCAATGCTCCCCTTCCCTACCCTCCACGCCCGACTCCCGTCTCTGCTGCTCAACCCCCTCCGCCGCCGTCCGCTCATGCTCCTAGAGTTAGCGGGTTTGCTCCTCCCTCGGAAGGGTCGTCGGACATGGCAGCAGAGGCCCCTCGCCGCGTTTGGTTGAGGCCGAGGGATTTCCCTCATCTTTGGTTCAGTACCTCGGATGTCAAGCGGTTCCTTTCTAGGTTTGAAGGGATCGCAGACTCGGAGGGCGCGTTGGGCGCGGATAAGGTTCGGACTATCGTGCTGTTCATTACCGAGGAGGAGAAGCTGCGGGAAGTGGAAGAAATGGTTGGATACGAGAGGCAAGACTGGGGGAAGTTGAAAAGCGAGATGTTGGCGAGGTGGGGAAAGCGTGAACCTCGGTTTTGGGAAAGCGACTTTGATCAAGCTGCGGAGGAGGCGATTGAGAATGGCGGGGTGCAATCGTGCAAAGGATTAGTGGAATATATGTCAAGGTTCAAGCGAATCTACGGGTACCTTGCAAAGAACGAGGTCGTCGCGGGTCAGACGGGTGCAATGAAGCGGGCGTTTCTGGGGGGTCTTGCGCCCCAGCTCCGTTCCAGAGTGCAACGATACCTTTACGACCACGGCCTGGTTAAGAGGTCGCTGGATGGGAGAGTCGCGATTCTCCCCGATCTTTTGGTTATCCGTCAAGCCGTGGAAAGCGAAATTGATTTGGACGAGCTCATCGCGGATACGGAACAAACGTACCCGTCTTCCTCCAAGAAATCGGTCACGATCTCGGCGCCGGCCCCCGACCAAACTTTGGCTGCGCGGCCGCCGATGCCCTCTCATGCCGGACTTCCCCAGCAGCCTCCGGGACCATCAGTCGGGGAGATAACGGAGATTCTGCGGGACATAAGGGTTTTCCTCAACCGGACACCGGCTCCTACAGCTCCGGCAGCCGCACCGTTTCCGGCGGCTCCTTCTCAACCGCGCGCGGTGCCGCCTCACATGGCGGAGGGGTTCCAGCCCCCTAGCGGATCATCCGGATTGTACGGGTTGCCGCAATGTTCATATTGCGGGGAGAGAGGGCACTGGAAGTCAGTTTGTGAGGATCTCACTCGGGACATGGACAAAGGGCTTGTTCGCGCATCCGAGATGACGTACATATTTCCGACGGGTGAATCAGTGGACCTGACCAAGGACAAGCCGCCACCAATGGTGCAAGTGCGGGAAAGAGCGAAGGCCAAGACCAAGACTGCTCGGGTCTCGCTCGGGATTGTCACCGCGCCCGGAACCTGGGTAGCGCCGAGAGTGGAGGCTGAAGTCAGGGCATTGGCGGCGAATGAGCGTATTGCGATGGATGTCGACGAGCGACCAACGGCCTCGAAGCCAGTCGCGCGAGTACCGATTTCGGACGGGCCATCCTCTAATTCCGCGGGAAAGAAGAAGGCCGCGGACATCGTCCAAAGGGTAATGGGGAACAACTCACCAATACCCCTGACCCTACAAGAGCTAGCGGCGGTGTCCCCCGCGGTTGTCAACGAGATGGTCCAGGCCTTGAAAGATTGCGGTCAGGGTCGGGTGCCGACAACGGTTCAGCGGGTTAACGTGGCGGAGGAGGAAATGGATCCCAAGCCGTGCCGGTCAAAGTCGGTATCCGTCCCGCTTGCTTATGTCGCAATGACCATTGCCGGGCGGAAGGTGTGGGCGATGGTGGATAGCGGGTCGATGGTCAACCTGCTCCCATCAAGGTTGGTGGACGAGCTCGGTCTGGTGCGGAGGAAGTGTGCGATGGGCCTTCGGGCGTTAAATGGCGGAGAATGCCGCGTGGATGGAGTAGTAGAGGCGGAGGAGGTGGAAGTCGCCAAGGTCTGTAAGCCTCTGTCATTTCTCTCAGTGGAATGCGGAGACGTGATTCTAGGTCGGCCATTCATGTTTGGGTTCCGAGCCCAAATGGCCTTCAACGCCGAGGAAGGAACAGAGGCGCTGACCGTTGAAGACTTGCTCGGAGCGCGGTTCGAGACGACGATCTGCGATCACGGAAGAAGGAAATGGGTACAGGATCCAATGTCTGGCGGCAACGAGGAGTCCGGCGCGGGGGTTGACCGTAAGGGTTACCCTGCGGAGGATTTTTCCTAGTCGGCCGCGGGAACCGTGCGGAGCAGGCTCCGGCTCAGCACGGGCGGCCGACAGGTGAGGAGCAAGCGGGGGAGGGCGCGCGTGGGGCGCAGGTGTCAGAAGTAAGTCCCATTCCTCAGTATGCATCGCCGGAAGGCGCTACGCTTCAAAAACCCTATCATCGTGCCACAGTCGTGAGCAAAGGCGAAAGCCCCAGTCTGGTCATTACTAGGACTTACGACGGCGACGATTGGGTCCGGATGGCGCGGTGTAACGCGGGCAAGTACAAACCGGTAGCGCGGAAAGTCCGGCCACGGAACGAGCCAATGCCTCAGGGGCTCAATGGACCCTTACGACCAATCGCGTGGTCCCGCGACCCGTGGGAGACGCCCCTTAGGAAGAATGGATGGGTAACGCGGTCGGCGCGAATCACGGACGAGCGGGTGGACGCCCTTAACTTCGGACCAACGGGATGGCTGAGTGCGGAGGAGATGGATCTGCTGGTGTTGGTATTGGTAATGAGGGAGAAGGCGCTTGCTTTTGGACCGGACGAGCGCGGGTTGTTGAGAGGTGAGATCGGGGACCCTTACGTTATTCCCACTGTCCCTCACAAACCGTGGCAAATCAAGCCGATTCCAATCCCCCGTACCGTTTGGGAGCCCTTTCTGGAGCCCGTACGGGAGCGCATGAGGACGGGGATTTACAAGCAATCCACGTCAAGCTACTTGAGTCCTATCTTCGCGGTCGTTAAGCAGGACGGGAAGTCGCTAAGGATTGTTCACGACCTTCAGAGGCTAAATTTGTTCACTATTTGGGACACGGGGCTTCCCCCGCGCGTTGAAGAATTTCTGGAGTCAATGGCCGGGCGCGCTTGCTACGGGCTGGTGGACGTGATGGGGGGATATGACCAGCAAGAACTCCACCCTGACTCGCGGCCACTGACGGCGTTTGAAACCGGGCTAGGGAGGATGCAGCTGACGCGGCTACCGCAAGGTGCGACCAACTCAGTGGCGGTATACCAAGCCCAAATGACCTGGATACTACGCGACAACCTTCCGGAAGGCGTGCAGATCTTCATTGACGACGCTGGCATTAAAGGCCCCAGAACGGACTACAAGGGCGCGGTCCTAGAGGATGCACCCGCGATCCGGCGATTCATCTGGGAATACGCGGAGACTCTGGAACGAGTCCTCTTCCGAATTGAGGAGGCAGGCCTTACCGTGTCCGGGAAAAAGTTGGCGGTCTGCGTTCTGGCGCTCAAAGTACTGGGGCATGTCGTGGCCTATGACGGGAGGCGAATAGCGGAGAAGAAGCGGAATAAGGTTCTTGAATGGCCGACCCCTCGGACAGTGTCGCACGTCCTGCAGTTTCTGGGGTTGTGCAGCTACGTCCGCATGTTCATCAAGCGGTTCGCGGAAGTAGCGAGCCCAATGCGGGCATTGACGCGTAAGGGGGCGGAGTGGAAGTGGACCGAGGGATGCGATGCCGCTTTCGCGAAGCTCAAGGAAATTGTGGGGCGCGACATTGTCCTTTGGGACCTCAATTACGACGCCGGAGGGATACGCCTGGCGGTCGACTCTAGCGAGTTTGGCGCCGGGGGGGTCTTGACACAGGAGGAGGACGGAAAAGATAGGCCGGTGCTCTACAAATCGGTCACCTTTACCGCGACAGAGAGTCGGTATTCGCAGCCAAAGCTGGAGCTGTGCGGTGTCACCAAGATTGTACGGCGGTTGCAGCACCTTTTGTGGGGTGTGCACTTCAAGCTCCTGGTTGACGCAGAGGCCTTGGCGCAAATGATTAACTCACCGACGCTGCCGAACGCGCCCATGACCAGGTGGGTAGCGTTTCTCCAGTTATTCTCCTTTAACGTGGTGCACATTCCAGGAAAGGCGTTCACAATGCCGGACGCGCTGTCGCGGTACCCGCGGGACAACCCATACGAGGGGGCGGAACCCTTGGACGTGGAAGCTCCGGTCGTTTGGGTAGGAAAGACGGAGGCGGCGGTTTGTCTTCCGTTGCGTCAGTTGGGACGTTACGCCGTTTTGTGCTCTTATTTGCAGGATCTCCGGTTCCCCGAGGGCACGACGGAAACGGTCGCCCGATGGGTGAGGCGAAACGTTCTGAACTTCTTCTTACAGGACGGTCAGTTATGGCGGCGGAGCGGTTCCGTGCCTCTTGTTGTCGCGACTTCTAGGGCCGACCAGGAGGTGATTCTAGGAAGTCTGCACGACGACCTTGGTCATCGGGGTGAGGTCGAGACGCGGAGGAGGGTGAAAGCAAGGCTTTGGTGGCCGGAGGTCGTTCGCACGGTGCGTGACTGGGTGAAGTTGTGCAAGGCCTGCCAACGGCGAAGCTCGAGGCTGCCCAAGGAGGTTGGCCGCCCCACGGGCAAGGACGCGCTGTTCGGGCGCGTTTTGCTGGATGTGGTCCACATCAAGGCGGGTAAGTTTGCGTATTTGCTGGTTGCGCGCGACGATCTGTCTGGGTGGGTGGAAGCGAGGCCCCTAGCAAAGCTATTGGCGGAAAAGGTGGCTCAGTTTCTGGAAGAAGACTGGTTCGCGCGCTATGGGTTGCTTCGCTTGGTCACCGTTGACGGAGGGGCGGAGTTTCAGGGACACCTGATGACGCTGGTGCAGAGTTGTGGAGCGAAATTCGGCCGCGTGAAGGAATACTACCCGGAGGGCGCGGGGATGATCGAGCGGGGGCATCAACCAATCAAGGATGCCCTGGTGAAAATGTGCAGCGAGGACGGCAAAAGGTGGCAGGTGGCACTCCCCGCGGTCCTTTTCGCCGATCGGATCTCCGTGAAGCGCTCAACGGGGTATTTGCCTTACGAGTTACTCTACGGGCAGCGGCCTGTGCTTCCCGTGGACATCAAGCTGAACACGTTTTTGGGCGTGGATTGGTGGAAGTTTAAGACGTCCGCGGATCTGATCGAGGCGCGGGCTGAACAGCTCCTTAGGCGTGAGGAGACCTTGGGAAAGGCCGCGGAGCGGTTGAAGAAAACCCGGACGGCGTCAGTCCGCTATTGGGACGAGCGCTGTTCCCATTGCCTCCGGGATCCGCTGCGGAAGGGGGACCTGGTTCTGCTGTATAATCGGAGTCTGGAATCCCAGTGGGGCCGGCTTTTCGCCAACCGGTGGAACGGGCCGTACCGCGTGGCCTCTAAGTTCTTGGGCGGCAGCTACGGACTTGAGGAATTGGACGGGACGCCGCTTAAGCGAAAGGCCGCGGCTTCGCACATGAAACGCTTCTTCGCGCGCGGTTCCACTTCCTTTGACAAGACGGCAAGCGATGATTTGGGGCCCGGGGGCGAAGCGGTTCCAGAGTTGGATGACGGCGCGGATCGTTCGGACAGCGAAGTAGCGGCGCGCGACGCGCGACCCCGGAGAAGTAGGAGGTTGCAGACGGCTGGGGACAGCTGTCAAGCTGGGGGGGGGCGCTAGGTGGTTAAGCTTTATTTGGTGAGGGGGGTGTTCTAGCCGGTTCACAGCCGGGACAACTAGACACCCCAGAATGTTCGTTTCCTTATGTTTGGTTTGGGCTTGGCTTTGGATTGGTACTGGCTATGGTTTATTTATTGCAGGTACGCGGGCGCGGCGTGGCGTTGGGCCCGCAAACGCGAGGACAAGCCCCGCGCACGGATGGCGGGACAAAGAGCTCTGCAAAAAAAAAAAAAAAAAAAAAAAAAAAAAAAAAAAAAAAAAAAAAGAAGAATGAAATAATAAATATAGGATATTTTCTTTCTCTTCTTTGGATTCGGGCTGTCTTCTTTCCTTTTTTTGTCTGTTTCTCTCCTGTTTCTTTCTTCAACTGACGGGCGCGACGGTCAGGGATGGTATGGACGCGGATTAAAGCTTAGCTTGGTAAGGGGGTGCTCTAGCCGGTTCACAGCCGGAACGACTAGACACCCCAGAATGTTTGTTCCCATCGCTTCTCCCTTATACTCCCGGTTGTGAGCGCGCGCTGTCGGCGCGGTGTTTGTTTTGTTTTGTAGTACGGGTACGGGGAACTGTGTGGCAGTCCGTCTGGGGCGGTCCAGGTACCTCTTTTCTTGGAATAGCTGGTCACTTACGGTTTCTCACGGAGGGAGCGCGCGGACGTGGATCTCAACCTCAACCTCACTCACACTCACTTCTCACGCGGACGCGGCTCTCAGTCTTTTACTCACTTTTCACCCGGACGCGCGGATGCGGCCCTTTCTTTTCCTCGCGCAGCAATATGTATTTCTCCAACAAACGCGGTACAACAATAGGATAAGAAAAGTAGGCGGGAAGGGAGAAAAGGAAGGGGGTGGGGGCGTCTAAGCCATTCGCATCATTTCCTCCATGTCCGCCCTCGATGATGCCAGTAGGGCCCGGTAAGACGCCAAGAACTCGCGCCGGGATTCGGAGGATTGGGCTCCGGGGGTCGCCAGGAAGTTGCGGAGCATCGCGGTTGACCATTCCGCAAAAGCCTCAAAGCCAGCCGCCGGGAGTGCCATCACGACTGGGATCTCCGGGATCTTGGGGGAATTGAGGGAAGGCGGTGCCGGTGCTGGGACGGGGCTTGATCCGAGCAAGCAAGGAGGTGATGAGGGGGTCCCCGGGGCATCGCGCGGAGGGCTCGGTCCATCTGGGGGCGATGACGGAACAATGATCCGGGACGGCGGAGGAGGGACCTCGGGGGTAGTAGGCCTCCCATCCGAGACCGCTGGTGACGCAGGCGGCGGTGGAGTACCTTGTGGAGCCGGGACGGAAGGAGCCGGTGTAGGTGCCGGAGGGGGAACCGGGGCTGCAGCAGCGCGACGCCGGAGAATCTCATCGAGTTGCGGGTCCCTTGCGCCTTCCCTCATCCGAACGCGGTCCAACCAGAATCGTACGGCCCTCCGATAGTCGTCAACGGACGAGAAATCCTCCTTCCGCGGCGGTCCCGCGCGGCGAAAGGGGGAAGCCGAGTCGCGACCCTCGCTCGGCGGAGGGCGGCAGGAAGGGGAGCCCGGCGGAGTCCACAAGTCCTCCGAGATGGTGTCGTTGTCCGAAACCACAAACGTGTCGGGACGAGCCCTTTTGCGCGGCCTGGGGCGGGAGCCGAAGTTGGGGGGGGGCTTGGGGCATGCCATCGCTAAGCGAGCAACGGCGATGGCCGCGACGGCAAGCGACACAGGCGCGTCGACCAGGAGCGATTGAGCACGCGTGCCCGTGCCGGGTGCAGAATTTGCAGGGGAGCATGACGACAATGAGCGTGGGAGGGGAGTTGGTGGAGTGTGAGAAGAGGAGTGGGTAGGGAGGAGCGGGGTGCGGGTAGTCGAGGTGGCGATGGGAAGGGACCTCTGGGGACAGAACTCAAGTTGGGGGGGGATGTGGTGTCATTATATAGCCTTGGGTTGGGGACTGCGTCGCGGCCTGCGCGCTCAGCATCTGGTAGGTTAGGCTCAGCAGTGGGGGTGCGCCGGTCCTCAGCAGTAGCCGCTGCGGGTTCAGCAGTAGCCGCTGCGAGCTCAGCAGTGGGCGCGGCGGGATCGAGCACGCGACTGCGGGCCGGGCCTGACTAAGGGAGGCGGGCCGCGACCCGCTTGAATGTCCAACTCATGGATGGAGCTGGGCCGACCAGGTTCTCGGAACGGCTAGTCGGGGGAGGAAAAAGCGGGGCGACAGCAGGGCTATATGCGTGGGCAGCCGCGCGCAAGCGCGGGCCGGCCACGGGACGGGAAATCCACAACGGCGCGTTGGGTGGATGCGCGCAAGCGCGGCAAACTCTGGGTATCGCGCGGCGGAGGGCCGCGCCACAAAAAGACGAACCGGATGCGCGTAATGACAGGCGAGCTGGCGGGGATAGGGTATGGGTTGGGGGATGGGTCAGGGTTCTGGGTCTAGGGTTCCTTCTTCATGGTTGCCAGTCTGTCTTTGTGCTTGTACTTAGGTTAGGGTTGAGGGGGAGGGCTCCAGTACCTTTCCCCTCGACTCCGGGTTGTAGGGGGGGGGATGGAGGGATCCATCTTTCTATCTTTCTATCTTTCTATCTCTCTCTCTCACTCACTCTCTCTCTCGGAGAAAAGGAAAGGAAGAATTCTCGGTCTTACAGACGCTAGAACCATCGATCCCGTAACTAGGGACAACTTCGTGAGGGATAACCTCTAAAGTTTCCACACCGGACACGGCTTGCATTCCTCCCAAACCCCTTAAGTGAGCAGGTTTAGTATTTCTTTCTCCATTGCAGCTATCCATTCAAGTTTATGCAGACTTTCAAGCGCTTGCTCCAGAGTTTTGGGATCTTGGTGCTGGACTTTTTTGAAGTTAACCTCTGGAGTTGGATAACTCTGATGTTGGTTGTGGGTCAGAATGTTTTGTTTGGAGATGATGCTGTAGTCAGGGGAGACAGGTGAGTCAACAATTTGACTTTGAGATGCAGCACCTTCACTGTTTGAGAGAGGAAGTGGGCATTTGTGGGGATTAGTGGTTTGAGTGGGAAAGGGGTCTTGATAGTCATTTGGATTTGCAGATGAAGGACTTAGAAATTCAAACGTCCCTTCTAGAAAGGTGACATTTGCACTAATATGGGTGTGGCCGGTACAACAATCTGAGATTTTGTATGATGAAAATCATTGAAATACCCAAGCAGTGTGCCTTTTTCTCCATTAATTCCAAGTTTTGAATCTCTCTTCACTTTTGGAATGAGAGAATACATTGTGCATCCAAACAGTTTGAGAAAGTTGTAGTTGAAGTCTTTTCCTGTCCATGTTTTGTATGGAATTGGGAATTTCTCAGATGCAATGGGGAGGAGATTGAGAAATTCTGTTTCTGTATTCACAGCTTCAGCCCAGTAGGTCAGAGTAAGCTTGCTTTGCACCAATAGGCAGCAAGCTTTGTCAAGAATGGTCAAATTTGCCCTTTCTGCAAGGCCATTTTGTTGCAGCGTGTAAGGAGGAGAGTGATGGTGTTCTTTTCCTAGCTCCTTCAGGTAAGTAGAAAGGGTTTTGTTCACAAAATAAAATCCATTGTTGGATACAAGGGTGCTGACTCTGTTGCCAGGTTTTCTTTCAGAGGTCTGAATGAAGTCCTTGACAGTGGCTGTTACTTGATCCTTAGTTTGGAGAAAGGAGACTGACTTGAAGCCCAAGTAATGATCCACAATTGTGAGAAAAAATCTACACCCGCCATTGGATTGAACAGGAAAGGGACCCAAAAAATCTAAATTTATCACTTCAAGTGTTCTGGAGACAGTTTTGAAGTGATTGGTGAATGGTGTAGCTGTCATCTTGCAGCTCCCGCATACTTTGCAGCGGGAAGTTGGGGGTTGATGTGGGAAGAGATGCCTGAGAACTTTTTTGCTTCAGTGTCCTAGTCTCAAGTGCCAGGGATTCTCAATCAGTTGTCTCAGATGAATTAGTCTTTGCGTCAACTGCCCTTTGAATTTGGTGCCACAAAGTTCCACCAGGTGATTAACTGCCATTCTTGGTAGAGAAAAACTGTCCAGAGCAATCTTTCAACCAGAGTACCCAACATCTCTGATGAAAGCTGCCTTCTTGGTAAGTCTTGACATGGAGATGAGGCATCTGTTGATATTTGGTACTAGCAGTACTTCATCCAGTTCAATGCTTTCTCCTAGGTGATTTATGAGCACGGACTTCCCTATGGTGTGGCTAGTAGAGTGGAGCCTTTGCTGCTGGTACCAATGTGCACTGACACATGTTGTGAGTCAAATAAGTACTCTGGTTTATTCACTATGTGGTGAGTGGAACCAGAGTCCAGGACAGGGAGGAGTGATTTTGGTGGAAACATGGGGTGTAAGTAAAGCTGGGAATTGAGGAAAGCTTGAGGTTGGCTAGGTGGACTAGATTCGTTGTTATTGTGTTCCCTTTTGGCAGAATGCAGATAAGATTGCAATTGGGCTTTTTTCTTCAGATTATTGGGCCGTAATTCTGGGTGCAATTGCCAGCAACATTCCTTGGGGCGTTCAGCAAGTGGGTTATGTCTGACCTTGCAGCAAGGATGTTTGGGTTTTCCTTTCCTATGAGAGGAGGTCTTGTGAAGTGCAAGGGTGGAGCTGGTGGAAAAAGATTGATCAGGTGCATCTTCCAATTGGGTAGATTCTAGGTGAATTACTTCTCTTAGTTTGTTCAGGACAGCCGTCGGACTTTTGAGCATTTTATCATTAAGAAGGATTGTGTCCACAATATGATAGAATGGGTTTGGGATTTGGGCAAGGTTGGTATAACTGAGGATGTCTTGTGGCACGTTCAGTTTGACTATGGAGAGTTTGTTCATGAGTTTACAAAATTTTTCAATGTATTGATTGAGATTGCCCTTGTATTGGTAAACAATAAAACTGAGTCAAAGGCGTCCTCATTTGTTGGATGACTGAGTGGTGTATCTTTAACTGATGGCTTCCAGAATTGGTTTGGGATTGGCTTTGTTGGAGTGGTTGACAACTGCATCAAAAGCAGTGTTGCCAGGTGTTGGATTATAATGTCCACCGCTTTGTAGATTTTTGTCTTCTGGGAGGCGTGGGGAATCTGGGTGAAATAAAAATCATCAATGATTTTGAGAAACCCTTTTCTGTGCAGGTAGCTTTTGACTCAAAGAAACCAAGATGGGTAGTTTGATTCCATGAGCAGTGGTATATTCAGTTTTGGATTATTGTCCTCCTGGTCTGTCATGATGAGTCTTCTTGAGAGCAATGTTGGGACTGTAAATCTGTTTGTTTTTAACTTCAAAAGAAGATTGATCTCAAAATGTGAAAAAGAAACACAACAACAGAGCAGAGACAAAACAGATCAAAAGGTCACCTTCAAAAGAAGACTCAACACAACTGCAGGAGGTGCACAAAATTATTGAGAACAACTGACTGTATGGGCAGTGTGAAGGTTGAAGGCAGTCCCAGGCTCCAAAGATGGTAGTGGTACAAGTGCAAGGTTTTACAAGGAAAGAATCTCAAGGCCTGAGCGGGCATTGCCTCTAGTTAAGTTGAGACAGCCTTGGTGAAAATAGAGCACTGGAACTAGCACCCAGTATTCTGTGGTGCGTGCCAGTTTAGCGCGTGCTGGTATCTGGTGCACCAGGACTTACAATTTTACACTTAGGATTAAAGGAGCCAGTGTAGAGAACAAAAGAATGAGGAACAGAAAGGAAAAGAGAATGGAAGAAGAAAAGAGGGAAGAAGCCAATACCTCAACACAGGCAAGACAATGACTTTGGTTTCCCTGGCACAAGTAGTGAGTTTCCCTTATAGCTGATATGAGGACAAGGTCAAAACTGATTGTGGAATGTGCAGGGATGGATTTTGATATTAAAGTAACCATGGTGTTTGGCCTATGGGTGACCTGAAATCTTGGCAAGCATCAAGAAGCATTATTTGAGGAAATGTGGACAAGTGGACGCCAAACGCCAACCATATGACACTTTGTGTGGACATGAACGGGGCCTAAGGGATGATGAAATGGAGATTAGATATGAGGTTGGTGGATGTAATATTTGTAACAACAGAATCTTTGATATTAAAATTGTGATTGTGCATTGTATCAGTTTCTGATGAATTGGAAAGACAAATCCTCAGTTGTAAAATGTTTAGAATTGGGGAATGGTGAAGGAGGAGGGTAGGAATGTAAATAAGAAATCCTCTTATCTCACATTGATCATCATCCTCTATCTGTTCTTTCCCCCATTCCAATCACCCAGTCTATCCATCAAGTTATCTGTTCATACTATCTCACAGTTAAACAATACTATCTCACACACTCACCATCTATCTCTATAAAAATATTTGTTTTTCAAGGGTCATAAAATACCAACATCAACCCTCTCCAAAATAAATTCAGTCCCTGGATTTGGCTTCACAACTTGACCATATGCTGCATTGTGCCTTGCCTCTCACACCGGCCACAGGGCTCTCCTCCCTAAATTTGGGGCATTATGGACTATTACTATAATATTATATCACCCTTAGCCAAACCTTGAATATTAATCATTTATCATGCCAGACCAAAGTGCCCATACCTCCCAACCTGTTGCAGCAAATCAAGACACTCCAACACTGCCTACATAGACAATATCCTCTGGTGCGCAAGAGAAAGTATCCTCTGGTGCGCAAGAGACAGTATCCTCTGGTTTGCAATATCATGAGGGACTCCTAGATGACTTACTCAGGGTGGTTCCCCTAGATGTGAATACTATACCAGAATGAGGTGAGCAGTATGATTGAACTGGGAAGTCCAATAATTTCATTAACACAGAGATGCTGATTGAGATTGGTTGAGTGGACATGAATGATTGCACTGCTCAATATAGGATTGGACTGACCAGCCATCCTGAAAAGCAAAAACTTGACAAGGAGAATTCAGACTGCAAATTGAGACAAGTGCGCCAGATGGTCACAACAATCCCCCTCCCCAGTAAATCTAGTACAATCCCACGTTCTTTACAGAAATGGGTCTGCTTTTTGATGGGGATGCCAGCAAAAATAACCAACTTCCCCTTACCTCCCTCTCCTGAAGAAATACTTAAATGGGAACAGTGGGCTTCTATGAGGGTGCAGCAAGTCATGGCGCATCTGGAGTCTGCCCATAAAGAACATAGAAAGGCAAATCAGGAAAATGGGCAGCTGCAATACAATGAAGAAGCGGCTAGACTCACAACCAAAATTGTACCCCCACAATTCCACCCAGCACCCAATGTGCCATCAACCAACAATTTCCCACAGAGTGCTAAGGTAACATGTGAGAGGGATGTGCAAAAGGCAGGTTTCTCAAGGATTACATTTGAGTGGCATGCAAGGTCCTTTGTATCATTGGGCTGGAATTCAGCAATAGGTGCAATCATAGTCCAGAATTACTAAAACTGGAAAAAGGCACAACCTGATATGGTGTGGGATGGCATGGAGAACATGAGCACATTATTGGAGAGATGGGTCTTGGGGCATGGAAAAGAAATATGGCAAGCTGAACTATTAGGGTCAAAGTTGCAAGAAAATAAAATTACCAAGGCCCAATGCGCATCCATCAAGCAAGCCAAAAAGAAGGTTAGAGCATGATTCCTTGGGGTTTGTATTCAAATAATGGATGCTGATGGTGTGTGTTGGTTTGGGTTCCAGATAAGTGAAAAGCGTTTTCACACAGCCCGTAAATACCTTCCCAAAGAATCAGAAGAAGTCATTTCCATATTTGACTGTGTGGATGTTGTTTCTTATTGGGAGGAGGATAAAGATGGCACTTGCACAACCATTGAAAACCCCTGGAGAAGCTGTGAACTAAATCATCTAACTTGACTCCTAGATGGAATAGCATTACAACTTGCTATGAAGCACCAATAAATCAAGAAGTTGCATTCACTACTTGATTTTGTGTCAGGAAAGGTGAAAACCAAGGAATTCACCTTCCTTGAATGCCCCAAAAAACTTCTGATTGATGCTTATCACCCTGCAGCACTGCAAGCCCTTTTGGAAATTGACCTCAAACTTTTGGCTCCTTGTGACAAATCAAAAATTGTTTCAGCAATCACCTTAATATCAGAAAAAATCAAGAAGAAGCCTGGTACCACAATTGGCATATTTCTAGCTCACACCCCTGAGGCAAGTGGATCCCGCCAACAATAGTTGAGACTTGGGTGGTCTTTTTTCTTCCTGTATCTTGAGAGCCTTTCTGTTCTTATATTTCTTAATGCAATAAAATTCAATATAAAAGTTTCAGTGTTTATGTCCCTGTAAGTGATGCACGAGTTTAAGTGATAAATAAGTATTTGTATCAAACACAACCAAGAGATTGGGGACTTTATATTGAGCTTGATGTTGAAATACATAGATGGAAAAGAGTCAAAATGACATTGAGGTCATGAAAATTTTCAATGATCAGGTGAACTTGCATTGCAGGAAGTGCTTGGTTTTCACACAGCACATTGCACATGTCATTCAATCTTGTGAATGCAGGGATAACAAAACCCCAGATGAAAAAAGTATTGTGTTTTTAAGAATGTTTGGACTGGGCAGAAATTTGTTTTGGGTTTAACAAATTTTTTCACAAGTTTAATCACAGGGTTTTGAGCCAATTTTTTGGACTAAAACAATGGTTGCCGTCCATAGAGCTATTGCAATGCATCTGGCCCATTGGGAAAGTGAATAAACAGCATGAATGAAATTTGAGTGTCTCATATTACCAGAAACTTACAGTGGACTAAAACAATGGTCACTGTCCATAGAGCTATCACAACGCATCTGGCCCATGGTTCAAGTGAATAAACAGTGTGCATGAACTTTGAGTCTCTCAAATTACCAGATGCTTACAGTGGACTAAAACAATGGGTGCCATCCATAAAGCTATCACAATGCATCTGGCCAATGGTTCAGGAGAATGAACAGCGTTCATGGACTTTGAGTCTCTCACTTTCACAGATGCTCATGGGACTCAGCTCACTGCAATGTCACATTATGAACCCATTTATCAAGGATTAAGTTGCATAAGGAATACATGAATTGATTTATAAGCATGATGATTAAAAGAAATGGAGAAAGAAAAGCTAGTACACTAAGACACTGATAAATTTGGGATAGCTGGAATAGAAACATTAGATTTGCAAGGTAAACTAAATACAGGATTATCAGTTGAAGGGTTTTTGGGACAGCCAATGATCACTGAAATAAAGGACAAGACATTTTTCCAAGTCAACGCAGGATACCTGTGTTCCTGGCCAAAATTCAGGGCTGAAAAAGCAGTCTTGGATAAGCTGCACTATGTAAGAATTTTTCCACTTCCATAATTGTTCCTTGATTTCCTTGGGCTCTAGCTGGTTGGCTTTGAAGACAAGGCTCAGGAGCTGGAGGGATTGAACAAGGGGAAAGTTCCTAATGTCTTATGGTATCAGCAATGAACCAGGGGAAAGTTCCTAATGTCTGATGTTATCAGCAATGAACCAGGGGAAAGTTCCTAATGTCTGATGGCAAGAGGCCACGTACTCCAGCTACAAGGTTGGCCGCAAGAATATGGTAGTAGGGTTGGGATTTGATGGTGACCATGATGGTGTTGAACTTGGCCTGCTGTGGTGCCACTGATGTGGAGGACCCCTCCAATCAAAGTTTTGTCCGCTGGAGAGCAAATGCAATGAGCAGGTGGTAGATGTTGTCAACCAATTTTTCCAGGGAGTTGAAGCCAGATTTGTGACTAGGGCTGTCAACCGGCTGTCCTTCAATCAAAGCCATGTCTTTATCTGAGCCAAGAAAAGTGGCAAAATACTTGATGAATGAGATATCACGGCTTGCCTCATCTTCAGGATCTGGTGGTTGGATAAATGCTGGTGGCTGGGTGAGTTCTCTCAAGACCAGGAGAATGAATGGGGAACCATACTTGTGCCTATCTAACCTGCAAAAAATCTGGAGGGTGAGTAAGGTGGATCCAGAGATTGTGCAGCTTAGACCCTATGGTTGTTGCTGGTTGGGGCAGTGAACCAGGTAGAAGAGGCAGAGAAAATAAATCTGGCATGTAATATGGCTCAGATGTGCAAGGTGGGAAGGGATTTGCATCTGTAGGAATGAGGAGAGGTTGGCTACTGTGAGGGCAAAAGATCCCAGTGGAATCAAGCTTACCACTTGTAGCCAATTGACTGATCCATTCCTTAATACCAGAACTGATGGTGTTGAAATGGATTGTGTGAGATAGCAATCAAGGGGAAGATACCCATTCTTTGTTGTCTTTTGCACGTAATCCAAAGAGGTGCAATGCTGCCTCAACAGCGCTCTTGTAGCAATTTGAGTTGATTATGCCATTTCAAAAGTGTTGAATGGCTTCCTGGAGTTCAGCCTTGAATTTTTTCAACAGTGTAGGAAAATATACAGAGGGAGCTACAGTGATTGGAAATCATAGAAGGAATTTGGATGGATGTGATGGAAGTTACTTACCAGGGTCAATATCAGAATCAGCAGCAGTGGCGGGAGTAGCCCCCTTGGTGGGTTGGGAGTCTGGTACCACTGGTGTAGGATTGGGTTCAAGGGGAGTGGCAATGGAGGCCTGCTCTTCTGGGACTTCAGGGGTAAAGAGTGGATTTTGGGATTCTTTGGAGGGAACTTGATTTGGAGCAGCTTGCATGGGTGGATTAGCGGGGACTGAGGTACTTTCCTCTTCATCAATTTCCATCAAGGGCGCGAATTCATGGCTCTTCTTGTTGGGATTGGCAGAGGCAGTTGCAGCCTGTCTTTTGGCAAGAATTTTCCCAGACCCAATCTGAACCTCCTCCTTGGGAGGGAGGTCATCACCATTTTCAACCACTGGTGAAGGAAACAATGAAGATCAGCTAGGGATTAGACTAGCATTCAAGTGTTTCAACTCACAGGCCATTGCATCTTGAAGACCCTTACAGGCCTTGACTGCCATGTCTTGCACTAATTGTGGCAGTGATTTGTTGTCTGCCATTTTAAGGAGCTTTCCCATTTGCCGCTTGCTATTAGCAAGGGAGTAAGACTTTGAGACAACCAAGCCTTCCTGTGTGCTCATCAAGCCACCAGTCTGGGCTGGGGGTGGGGGTGGGGGTGCAGCATGGCTGCTTGATGATGATTCCGTGCCTACAACTTTGACCCATGTTGGGGGTGGTGGAAGAGAGGCTAAGGGAGGTCTGGTCAGTAAGTGAGGCAAATATGATGAATTGAAAAGAGGAATCACAGTCTGGGGTGATGATTTCTGGGAAATTGGCAGTTGGTTGATCTCCAGTGGGCTCAGTGGGCTGTGCAGACAGAAATGAGGGTAGGGGTTTGGTGTGTACTGGATCAGCAGTTGGTTGATCTCCAGTGGGCTCAGTGGGCTGGGCAGATGGAATTGAGGGTGGGGTTTTGCTGTGTACAGGTGATGTAGACATAGTGGAGTAGTCTTGTGGTGATGGTATGTATGTATGTATGTATGTATGTATGTATGTATGTATGTATGTATGTATGTATGTATGTATGTATGTATGTATGTATGTATGTATGTATGTATGTATGTATGTATGTATGTATGTATGTATGTATGTATGTATGTATGTATGTATGTATGTATGTATGTATGTATGTATGTATGTATGTATGTATGGATGGATGGATGGATGAATGGATTGATCAAATGATGGAGGGATGGATGGATGGATGGATGGAGGGATTGATTCATCTATTGGGTTCACTATCCACCCACATCTTATACACTACCTCCTATGCATTTATGCATTGAGAAGTGACTCACTCTCAATGGTTGCTGTCCATTACTTTAGCCTCATGTTTTCTGTTAATTAGCTTAGGCTGAGCTTAGCCTGATTTTCAGTCTCCATTAGCTCACGCCTATGGTTGCCAACCATTAAATTTCCCCAATGGTTGAAAAAAATTAGCTTTCCACAATGGTTGCCAACAATTAGCTTGACCCAATGGTCCCCAATGCTTGTAAACCATTAGCTTTCCCAAATGGTTGCCAACCATGGGTAAGCTTGAAATTTGTGTGTCACAAAGATGCCTGCACACTATGGTTTCAATTGCAATTCTGTGCAAGCAGCTTGAGAACACAACATGCATAATATTTATGCCAACCACACCATGAGGTGCGCCAAAATGAAGCTTCAAAACAGGTGTCCCTTGAGTTATGCCCACACCCTCTCACAAGCCAAGAAAATGCAGTTGAGCCCTTGTGGGAAATCCCACTTGGCATTTCCTGGCTGCTCAGCCAGGAAATGCGCATGCCTTACAGCCAAAACTGGGTGGGCCCATTTGGAGCTGTACTCTGGGCGGCAAGCAGAAAACTGTGAGCCAAGTGGAGCTGGACCTTGGCCACCAGATTGCACAACCTCATTATGTCCTATGCACTATGATCTCTTCAGGAGTTGTACGCTGGCCACCCAGCGTACAACTACATTCTAGGTTCCTTCACAAGGGTGTGGGAATCTCAAGCCAGTTTTGATCCACAGCTTATTTAATGCCCAAACCCTTGTGGAGCACTAAAAAGCCAAGCTTTACCTTGGCCACCCAATTGCAAAACCTCATTATGTCCTATGCACCATGATCCTTTCAGGAGTTGTACACTGGCCACTCAGCGTACAACTCCATTTTGGGTTCCTTCACAAGGGTGTGGGAATATTAAGTCAGTTTTGATCCACAGCTTATTTTGTGCCCACACCCTCATGGAGAACTCAAAAGCTGAGCTGAAACTTGGCCACCCAATTGCACAACCTCATTATTTTATATGCACCATTATCTCTTCAGGAGTTGTACGCTGGCTGCCCAGCATACACCTCCATTTTTGGTGCCTTCAACAGCATCCTTTCCATTGATCCCATGTAGATCTGTCAAAAATGGAGCTGTACACTTGCCACCCAGCACACAATTTGATCTCAGACCCTCTCAAATTGATCTGTTGCAGACCATTACAACAATTGAAACAAGTGAGATGCCAACCCTCCCATGATTATGCATACTTCCAAATTTATAATTTGCATAACCTTGAATGTAATAACGTCATATGCCACTAATTTCCAGAACTTTATATAGTTTTATCAACAATGGTGTACATCATCCACATGAGACTATTCACCATGGAATCTAACAAAGGCATTCCCTATTTGAATGGCCCAGGCAGGCTGAGGCAAGTCCCCAAATCATGCAGAGCTCAGAGATATCAGAATTGCATCCTCCTACTATGCTAACCTGCAAATCAGGCCACAGAGCTCCCCACCAAACAAAAATTCTATTGAAATGAATTGCTACTACAGAGCCACCTCCTTTTCAGGTCAAAGATATAAGTACCCAGCTTCACACCCTTTTCTTCCCCCTCACAATCATTTTTCTTCCCTTAATCTCCCACATATTCCATCCATCCCTCAATTAAATCCCTTACACATCAAATTACTTCATCAAAACTTAGCCATGGCTTCCTTCACTGCTAAATGTCTTGGCCTCCTCAAAACCACCCTCACCTCAATTCCTGAAACTGTTCTTCCCTATCTCATTTCAAACCCATCAAATCATTGGGTCTCCCTTCTCCACCAATATGGCAAACTTTTTTTCAGAATCCCAATTCTAGATCAACCTGTTGGCTCCTTACCACTTCCCCTGGCATGTCTTCTTCTACCTTATATCCCTGATCAAACATCATTTGGTCCTGCTGGGAAATGCCCTTTGGAATTTCCCAACCAGAAAGCTTCACAGATCTTTGTTGAGGCAGCTCTTCATGTCTCCTCCCAGCCTGTTGTCACATTCAATTTGACATTATTGATATTTTTCAGCAAACGTGATCTCATGGCCATCACCACCTACATTTTTTACTCATTTATTAACCTTGAACACCCGACACAATAAAATACCACAAAACACAACTCCATCTTCCTTTCCAACCCTTCCACAGAAATTTTAGACCTCCTGTCTTCTATCAAAAAGCTACATTACAAACCAGCTCTACTCAAGGTGCCCAGCGGGTGTGATCTGGACCCTTTTTCTCCTCCTTCCAATGTAATCAAAACCCCATTTCTACCACATCAGTCTAAAGGACTTGCTTTCCTCCATGATAAGGAATCACCACATGCTGCATCCTCCTTGGCTTTTTGGAAGAGGACCTCAATCAATGGCGGTGCACTATGGGAGAACAAGATCACTGGTGAGAGAATAGCTCTTTCAAGGGGTGAGGACATTCTGGAATTTCCACTTGGCTGTATCCTGGCAAAAAACATGGGTCTTGGTAAAAAAATAAAATTGATTTCACTTATTTTAACCACCTTTCTACAAGCGCGGACCTATGGCCTTCCTCTGGATCATCCCCCTGAAAAACCTCCACATCAAGCCACACTGGTGATAACCCCCCTGCGCCTCCTGAAAAACTGGAAAAGAGAGATTATGAAGCATACCCAGTCAAAGTCCATCAACTTTTTCACCTACCATGGAAAATGGCGGCATCAGACCATGGCTTGTCTGCTGGAACATGCAGACGTGATTCTCACATCATATCACCTGATGTTCATTGGAATACAACAAGATGCAAGCCAACAGCAACACCCCACGCTCCATTATCTCCTCCAGAAAATGGTTCAGAATTATTTTGGATGAGGCAAAGTAAGTAAAACCTCCATCTTGCCATCTTTCCTATCCAAGTATATTTTTTTGGACCAAACTGACTGCAATTCACTTGCATAACAGCACTATCCGTACTACCAAGGTAAAGCTTTCCCAAGCAGTCACCCAGGTTGCCACTGATTGTAGAGTTTGTCTCAAAGGAAGGCCAGTACAAAACTGCCTTCAAGATATCCTCTCTCTCCTTAGCTTCCTGGGTATCAGTCTAGAAAATGGGTACAGTGACTGGGCAACTACCCTTTTTCCCCATCTAAAAGCAGGGGAATTTGCCCCAATACAAATGGTCCTCCAACACACCACTCTTTGAAGGACCAAGGTTGATGAGCTGTCAAATCTCCCCAGTATTACTCAAAACAACATCAAGACACCGCTCTCACCCACAGCCAAAGACTTCTACTGTTGACTCCAGGACCAATTCATTTCCAAGATCAGGAATGAGCTGTCTGCTGATGTATCCAAGCCAATGAGGTTGTTGCTCCTCAAAGATCTTGGCCAGCTCATAGGAGCATGTAATCATCCCTTTTTGGAAGACCCCAACGTCATCATGGAGCAAAATGGATGATTCATCCTTATAGAAGAGTTGGGTCCCAAGGATCACAGCATGGGAGTTGAAATAATTTTCCACCACATTGATATTGACACCTGCCTTGAGAGATCCAAAATCAAACAGCTCATAGGGATGATTTCTCCAGGATTGGTGGTGGTAGCTGGAGCAAGAAAAGCTGTGGTATTCTTGTGTTGAGCGCGCTATCTTGATCTGTAAGCTTGCCATCTTTGTCTCCTGTTTCCAATCAGACCCCACTTAAAATTTCATTTTCTCCCCCCATGTGCAGGATTGGGATGAAACTAGATGAATACAGAATCTCCTCCTTTTGTCTGGATGGAGGGCTGATGGAAAAACAGCAAGAATCAATTCTTGAGCAGTTTTCAGCAAGTAGCACAACTTATGTGCTTCTTGCCTCTATTCAGGCGGCTGGTGTTGGAATCAACATCACATCAGCCAATGTTGTATTCATCATGGTAAGCACCCAATACTTGTGACAATTTTTGCATTTAATTAGTCTACATTCATTTGATCAACATAGGAACCCCGCTGGAACCCCAAAACGCAGGCACAGGCAGTGGATTGGCTCCATCAAATGGGTTAAACAAGGCAGGTGCAGGTTTATTACCTTGTTGCACCTAATACCATTGAGGAGAAGATTCAAAAGGTAATGTCCCCATACGCCGCTCATCATATGCACCTCACTGAATTTTCCATCTCTCCTTCATATCCAGAAATGCAAGGAGAAACTTGCCCAGTAAGTCTGTTTTTCCTGAAAATATACCCACCAACCTTACAGTCTGCTGATTCAGAAAATTGTGCTCATATCATATTCAGGTCAACTATTCTCACCACCAGGGATTGGAGGGAAGTGTTCCAATCCCTGCAGGATGATACCTAAATCCCTTCTCCCTTAGCTTCTCATCTCCTTCTTCCCAATCTCACTCATATGTTTGCTGTCTTCCTTCCTCACTATCCTGTACATTACTCTTGCATCACAATTCTTGAGAAGTACATTTTTTCCACTATGCCATGAGTAATTTTTGCTCCCAATTCACATCATGCCTTTCTTGCCACTGCCTGTCACCAATACTCTCATATGTGTAGATAAGATGTTACACTGTGTGACATTGTGTGTGAAACTCTTGTCCTGGACATGAAAATGTCAGGAGAAGAAATGGTTGGCAACAATTAAGAAGAACATTGGTTTCCATCCATGAGGCCTTCTAATGGTTGAAGTCTTTCATGAGAAGCAATTTCCACCATCCATAAAGAGTTGAAATGGTTGGCAACCATTAAGAAGAATATTGCTTGCTATCCATGAGGCATTCTAATGGTCACATTTGCTCATGAGAATCAATTGCTTCCATCAATAAAAAACTGCAATGGTTGGCAACAATTAAGAAGAACATTGCTTGCCATTCATGAGGAATTCTAATGGTCACAGTTTCTCATGAGAATCAATTGTCACCATCCATAAAAAACTGCAATGGTTGGAAACCATTAAGAAGAACATTGCTCACCGTCCATGAGGCATTCTAATGGTAACAGTCCATCATGAGAAGCAATTGTAAGCATCCATAAAGAGTTGCAGTGGTTGTCAACCATTAAGAAGAACATTGGTCACCTTCCATGAGGAATTCTAATGGTCTCAGTAGGTCATGAGAAGCAACTGCTGCCATCCATAAAAAACTGCAATGGTTGGCAACCATTAAAAAGAACATTTCTTGCAATCCATGAGGCCTTCTAATGGTCGCAGTCTGTCATGAGAAGCAATTTTCACCATCCATAAAGAGTTGCAATGGTTGGTGAAAATTAAAAAGAACATTGCTTGCCATCCATGAGGCCTTCTAATGGTCGCAGTTTTTCACCATACATAAAGAGTTGCAATGGTCATTGACCATTAAGAAGAACATTTCTTGCCATCCATGAGGCATTCTAATGGTCACCGTTGCTCATGATAATCAATTGTCACCATTCATAAAGAACTGCAATGGTGGTGACCATTAAGAAGAAAATTTCTCACCATCCATGATGCATTCTAATGGTCACAGTACATCATGAGAAGCAATTGTAACCATCCATCAAGAGTTGCAGCGGTCAGCCACCATTAAGAAGAACATTGGTCACAGTCCATGAGGCATTCTAATGGTTGCAGTATGTCATGAGAAGCAATTTTCATCATCCATAAATAGTTGCAATGGTCGGAAACCATGATGGAATTTGAATTTTTCCAGATAAATTTGCTTACATTGAATTCCAATGGATGCAATCCATAGAGAATTTTAATGGTCATCATCCATGATGAATTCAAAATTGTTCAGTGCACTTTTCCAACATCTTGATGCTGCCAAACACATTCACCATCCATTTGCTAGATTATTTTTCAGCCAATGCAGCAAGTCAGAAAGGCTTAAATATACACAGGTCTATCCCCAGATAATGCAAGCCACATGCATCACACCAGCATGACACACAAATGACCATGGATCTGCATGTTGCATCATGTAGACATGGTCAGCAGCTTTGTTTTTTTGGTGGGTTGCAGCAAGAAAAATGAAAGTCTTCTTGTCAATGGCTATAAATATCCCTCCCTTCTCTCAGATTTTTCCCCTTTTATTCATTCCCCAATACCCCTTGAGACAGCTTCACATCTTTTTCCCATCTATTTATTAATCTGCTCACAATTCCATCCACTGCTCCTACACAAGCAATCCCACCTTCAGGTTTGTTAACTTTTATTTCATAAAATTGAAAGAATCATCCCTACCAACCTTGGCCTTCATTGACTAATGCCTTGGAATAATCAACAGAGTCCTCACCATCAACTCATGAAGATGAAGGACTCTCAGCACCTGCAGACAACTCCCACCCTGCATCAGAAGTCCAGGAAGTAACTGAGGAAGAATTCTATCAGAATGTAGATACTATTCAAGAGATGGTCACTACCTGTGCTTGCCTCAGGATCCCCAGGTCAATCCAAGATACTTTCAACAGGTTAAACTCCAGCTTGAGCAATATCCAAAAAGGCTAGTTTTTTCCCCACTGTCATTTTTCACATTTGCAGATTTGGAGGTCTTATTGGTTTGTTTTCCCTTAGAATACCATTGTAAAAGGTGTCTCCCCCGCAGAGAAAAACTAAGCATCACACCCAGCTTCTCATTGTCCCAACAGCCCCCATCACAGCCACCTCCAAAACGTCCATGCTTGACTCATCCACCTGTGGACATGACCCCACATCTACAAATAATGGGCAATCAAAATCCAGCCTCCTCCTACCCTGATGCAGAATCAAATCACAAAGCGATTGCACCCTCCCCTCAAAAAGAAATTCAAATAAATCCTGAACCTTCCCTCTGGGCCCAACCCACTGCAACCACGGAGGAACCCCAAGTCACTTCTGAGAAACACCAGGTGGCCCCAGATTAATCCAAGATATCCAATCAAGAATTAGTGATTGAACCAGACCCAACCTCTCCCCAGCCCATTGTTTCTGGTATGGATGCTCCCCAAGATGAGGAGCACACTTATGATTTTGATTATCAAGCAAGTAGAGGTTATTTTACCATCATTTACCACAAAAGAATACGCAAGGAGCTTCATTCAATCACTCAATCCTTCAAGGGTTGGAAATCTCCAAAGAAACTCCAAATGGGATGGGATGCAGTGAAGCACTTTTTGGATTTCTGTCTCCAGGCCAACACTGCTATCTAAGCACCAGAAATGTGGTACATCTCCCATTCAGCCAATTTTGAGTATTGTAACTGGGTTTGGCAGATCCATGAGCAAGGTTAGTTTTATTTGAATATCCCATCAACTTGCAAGATTTATTTTTGCTAATGGCCACTGTTTCATTTCACAGCAAACAAGTTTCTAGGCTCAGGTGCACATGAGCCAGGGTGGGAACCCAAAATCATCAGTTTTCATGCCCTCAACTGCCTGCAGAACAGCCGTACTTGTCCTGCTGGTGCCCTCCCTAGATCAGAAAAGGGCTCATCTAGAATACAATCAGGTGCACTTTCTTCATGCCTTGGACCATCCCACTGGGAAAGAAATCAATAAATGGGCCAAGAAAGTGGCTTTATCAGTGCAAACAGTTGCCAATGAACTGTGTGCAAAGCCTCCCCATCCTCTCACATCTCCCATCTCCAATGTCAAGGCAAACCTACAAATGGTCATGTAGCTCCAAAGCATCAAGACATTGCCAATTTCACTCCAGCCCAAATCAATAGAGAATCACATGGTTCTAGACAATGAGGCCAAGACCAATCAGTCAGAGGCTATGCCCACCAATCAGTCAGAGGCTATGAACATTGAGCCAAGGGACTGTCTTCAAGAGCTATGCAGCGTCATTATTGATATCATTATCAGCTTCACCTTCATTCAGGCTCATTCCCAGAAAGACCCAAAGGAGACCACCACCAGCAAGAAGAAAAAGCTCAAGCGCAAAGAACCTCCAGCATCCACTGTTGACAAATCTTCCCTCAATGTCTCAGAGTTTTTAAACAAACAATGTCTCACTGAATTGAATCAACTAGAATGCTGCCAAAATTACCTCCCTTTTGTCTTCTACCTTCTTGCTGGCATCTGGGGGATCTTCATTGCTTCAAGAGACAGAAGGATTTATTCTTTATGTGATTGTCATGAACCCCTCTTTTTAATTAAAAAAGCTCAGAATGTCTCAGATGGGAGACCTTCAGCCAAGGAACCCATATGGGCTCACCTTCAAATGTAGATTTGATCCATCATTCTCAGTATATCTGAGAAAACTCAAGATACTGGAAAATTGACATTACCCACCCAGCATGATCTAGCCAAGGCTATTGCTCATGACTACATGAACCACATGAACAAAAATTCCTGTTCCAACATGCCTTTCAGCCTAGAACCCCCTCCAATCTCTGAGTTACCAAGCTCAAAAGGTTAATATGAGTGTTTTCATTTCTTCTATGAGTTTCTCTAGATTTACTGTGTCATCTTCCATGTAATTTGAATAATTTTTTCATAATTTTAGCTGTATTTTTCATTTGTAACATTTCTTTAAATTGTTATTTGCATGATAATTCATAATCAAACTTTTAAAAAGAGTGATTGTCCAATATTTTTCAATCCTGGAAGCCCCAGTTACAATAATTTTCCCTGAGCAGTGAGATTGGATTCCTCAAGGTCAAATTTGGATTTGGACTGTCTTAAGCCCTAACCCACCACTCAGCACTTTTAGATCAATTGCATATTCAAAATGCCACAGATTGTTTGCCCCAACCCACTACTCAACCACCTGGCTGAAGCATCCATCAAGAACTACTTAAATAGGACCTCTTTCCCCCCTCAAGCAGTATCCCCCCATCCCATCCCACCACACCCCTTGAATTTGACTTCCAATTCCACTCTTAATATCCACAAATGCCATCTTTTCCATCCATGTAAAGATCATCATCTTTTCCCCAAGCATACCAAGTCCTCTCCCCTGTGAATTGCTACCATCCAAATCAATATTTTTATGGCCAGGAACAAGACCAAAGTGTATAGTTTTTTCCTTGTTATTATCATATATGTTGATTCACCAAGCTAACATTTTCCCAATCCCTCCCCAATTTTTCACTGTAGTTCTCTTTTGGCAATTCTATGATTTTATATGCTATTGATATGTCCCCTGGTGAATATGAACTGCATACCACTCAACTATTAATATTTTTACTTTCACCATTCACCAGGGCAAAAGCATATTGCAATTTTAAGATTGCTGGAGGAAAACCAGCTCAGTAAAAATTGAAGAAGGATCTTCTCTTTACCCAAAAAATCACGGGTAACAAGGAAAAGGCACAGAAAACCAAAATTTTGTGGAGGTACAGGTCCTACAACAAATGCAAGCTCTATCTCAACATTGATTGTGAAAATCCCAGAAAGCCAACAAATGAAGAGTTGCAAGAGGCGCATGCCTTTTTTGAATCCAACTTTCAACTGGTTGATCATGGTCAAGTGCTCCTGATGGATATGGAGAAGAATGATATTATTGCATATATCAAATTTATCCCAATCAAGGACCTATCACCTCAGGAGTATGATGATATTGACTTTCTTGCTTGGTTCCTGCACCAATGCAAGAAATTTGTAAACCCATTGGGCTCACCATCTAGATCATGGGCAGGAAAAATGTGGGAAATTGGATGGAGAAAGGCCACGGTAACAGCTGAAATGATTGGCCAATACATCAAGGACCTAAAGACTTCTACTTCCAAATGCCAGTATGAAAAACTTATGTCTTATTCTGAAAGGGCTTCTAGTATACTTGGAGGATTCTTCAGCCATATGGCACATTTTCCATTTCAGAAAAACCAAACCCTCATGCAAAAGTATCACATCCCATCTTTCTCCAACTTATCATTTGATGATCCTCTTGGATCCAGCTCCTGTTCACCTCACCTTACCTTTACCTCTGATGGCTTCTGCAATTCACCCCATATTGATAAAAATAATATATCCAACTTTGCCTTTGCTTTATCCATACCACAGAAGAAAGCATGTGGATAACTTGCTACTCCCTCCAAGGGCTAAAATTTTCAAGATGGGGATCTTGTCATACCTGACTATGGGGTTGGGATCAATTTCTCTACTCAAAAAGGAATTTTTAAGTTACTCTGGCAATCCAAAAAGTATTGGCACTGTACACTTCCTCCTGTAGAGAATGTTTTGTAAACCCATCTTGCCATTTCTTTACAAAAAAATGTTAGAACCTTAAAAACTTGTAGAAGCATTCAGGATGTTACTATAAATTACACCAAAGATATCAAAAATAAATTACTCCATATTGCTGATCATAATTATTATTTGCATAGAAATTAAACAGTTTCTTTTGACTCTTTGATCTTGAACCTTGTTGGTATTGGGAATAATGTATAATTAATGTATGAATAAAAATTCATCCCACTGCTTGGTCTTCTTTTCAAAGGGAGATCATGAGAAAAATTTGTTTTTTTATGACTTGGTTCTGAAATTTTGCCAATTTTGATTTACATGATAATTCATAATCAAAAGTTTCAAACAAGTGATTGCCCAATAGTTTTCAATACTGGAAGCCCCAGTTACAATAATTTTCCCTGAGAAGTGAGATTGGATTCCTCAACTTCAAATTTTGGATTTGGACTGTCTAAAGCCCTAACCCACCACTCAGCACTTTTAGATCAATTGCATATTCAAAATGCCACATATTTTTTGCCTCCACCAACTACTCAACCACCTGGATGAAGAATCCATCAAGAACTACTTAAAAAGGTCATCTTCCTCCTTATCCCATCCAACCCCTTTCAGCAATATGGCACATGTTCCATTGCAGAAAAACCAAACACTTGTGCAAAAGGATCACATCTCATCTTTCTCCAACTTATTTTTTGATGATCCTATTGAAACCAGCTCTGATAACATACATGCAAATTTCATCCACATATTTCTTGGCTACAATGCAACAGTACCTGTCCAGAACCCACCAAATTGGATTGTCTTTGCAGCTTCCAGGGTACCACAGTAGTTCTCAAGTCTTTGACAGGAAATTTTTGTGATTTCATCATCATGGATCTCACAAGCTTCCAAAATCATCTTCTTTTCTTGTAGCCCAATGTATTCAGACATTTGCTCCCAGAAGTAAACTACCAGCAAAGGAGGATAGATTTTTTTTGTGTTTTCCTTGGTCCACCATTGATCTGGATTCCTGTAATTTGGATTGATTTTTCATTCAGATCAATGGTGGAGCAAGGAAAATTAAAAAAAAAATCTATCCCCCTTTGCTGGTAGTTTACTTTTGGGAAAAAATTTCTGGATACATTGTGCTACTAGAAAAGCAGATGGTTTTGGAACCTCATGAGATCTATGATGATGAAATGACACCAAATATCTGTCACAAAGAATTGATGAGGGACTACTTAGGTTTCCTGACAGCTGCAGAGGAATTCCAATTTGGTGAATTCTTGCCAGGTACTGTCACATTGCAGCCAAGAAATATGTGGGTGCAATTTGCATGTATGTTATCAGAGCTGGTTCCAAGATAATCATCAAATGATAAGCTGGAGAAAGAAGAGATGTGATACTTTTGCATGTGGGTTTGGTTTTTCTGAAATGGAACATGTGCCATATTTCTGAAAGGGGTGGGATGGGATGGGGGAAACAGCTTGAGGGGAGAAAGAGGACCTGTTTATCAACTTTTCATTTAAAATTCCCACATCTGCGAGCTCCTTCTGCAAGAATGCACTCCAAACAAATTACATAGAATTTTCTGTCCTGACCCGTTTCACTGAAAATTTGGTGATATTATTGAACTTCTTGATCCATTTCATGACCTTGCCAGGTGCTTCCAACTGTATCTTTAATGGGATGATGGAAACCATCCCTGATTTCACATCAACAACCTTGAGGATATACCAAGAGCCCTCCATTGAGCCAAGCCAAAGGGTTTGGGAGAGGAGGATTGCCCAGAGGAATTCCCTGTTTATTTCTCATATGTTTGGACTGATTTGACAACTCAAATATCTCCAGCTGCATTCTACTGTGGTTTCTCCCACCTCCCTTTTGCAGCCACCCAGAAAAACTTTTAGGTTCTCAAATCCATGTGATCATCATTGGCCAAGCGGTACTTATAAAAAAATTGATCCTGGATATTAGATCTTCAATTTCAATAATGTGAAATGCTTCTTGGGTTCAAATTTGAAGCAATGGATGACCCTGTAGCTCAAAAAATCTTGCTCAAGGGCACCCATAACTGCTAAATTGGTTTCCAATATGCTTCAAGTAGCTGGTTGTGATCACATCATCACAATTGACTTACATGCCTCTCAAATTCAAGGCTTCCTCAATATAACTTTCAATAATTTATGGATGGAACCTATTATGGCTTGGTGGTTTTGTTCCAATTTCAAGGACTGGGAAAATAGTATCATTTTATCTCCCAACGCTGGGGTTCCAAACAAACTACAGAATTAGCTGACAGTCTAGACATTGATTTTTCTATGATAAATTGCAAACAAGCTCAAAAAGTAGGGGCATTATGATTATCAACAGGGCCTGGAAGATTGGCCCCAAGGGCAAACACCAACCACGCAGAAAAAATAGAAGACAAGATGGAGATTTTGGTTGGCAATGTGGCCTGAAAAAATGCAATATTGCTGGATGATATGATTGAAACTGGTGAAACTTTGACCTTACCTGATAAAGAGTTAGATCATGGGGCTTGCAGTGGGGGGGACTTCATCACCCCCCCTCCCAGCAAGAAAGCAAGGGGGGAGCAAGCCACCGGCTTGCAGTGGGGGGGAATTCATCACCCCCCCGCCCGGCAAGTAAGCAAGGGGGGAGGAGCCAGTGGGGCTTGCAGTGGGGGGGACTTCATCACCCCCCGCCCAGCCAGCAGGAAAGGGGGGAGGAGCCAGTGGGGCTTGCAGTGGGGGGGACTTCACCCCCCCCCCCTGCCTGGTGAGCAAGCAAGGGGGGAGGAGCCGGTGAAGATTGCAGTGGGGGGGACTTCATCACCCCCCTGCCCAGCAAGCAAGCAAGGGGGACTTCATCACCCCCCCCCCCCCAGCAAGGGGGCAAGGGGGATTTCAAATCCCCTCCCCAGCTAGTGAGCAAACAAGGGGGGAGGGAGGGGCTTGGTGGGGAGGATTTCAAATCCCCTCCCCACCTAGTGAGCAAACAAGGGGGGAGGGAGGGGCTTGGTTGGGGGGATTTCAAATACCCTCCCCACATAGTGAGCAAGCAAGGGGGGAGGGAGTGGCTTGGTGGGGGGGGGGGGGGATTTCAAATCCCCTCCGCACCTGTTGGTTGAAAAGGGTGGGCATCATGCATGTCCTCCAGGCTACACCCCCCATAGTCACCTGGACCACACTTGGGGTCTTTCAGCTCCAATTTGGGGTCCTGCCCTACTATGAGTCAAATGACCTCACCCACCACCACCACCCACCAACACCCACCACCACCCACCACCACCCACCACCACCCACCACCACCCACCACCACCCACCACCACCCACCACCACCCACCACCACCCACCACCACCCACCACCACCCACCACCACCCACCACCACCCACCACCACCCACCACCACCCACCACCACCCACCACCACCCACCACCACCCACCACCACCCACCACCACCCACCACCACCCACCACCACCCACCACCACCCACCACCACCCACCACCACCCACCACCACCCACCACCACCCACCACCACCCACCACCACCCACCACCACCCACCACCACCCACCACCACCCACCACCACCCACCACCACCCACCACCACCCACCACCACCCACCACCATCCACCACCACCCACCACCACCCACCACCACCCAGTAGTAGGAAAAAGACACAGGCAACCAAACTCAAATGTTACTTCTACATCTAAAAGTAACAAAAAGTTCAACCGTGCCAGAAGACATTTTGCACAAAAACGTTATGAGCCAACATACTTTGTGACACTGCGGGAAAATCTTGAACCCAATCATGTTGTCTTACCACGCATGTTCCCTCACATGCTGGTTAATGATGTCACAAACCACCAGTTTCAGCTGTACTTCACTCTTAAATACCACAGTTTGAAGGCCCCCAAAAGAACTCCACAAGTGGGTTTGGATGAAGGGACCATCAAGAAGGATGATTGAATGTGGGATCATCTTCCTGTACAAAACACATTTGTCTTTGAAATAATCCAATCACTGTGTACTTCAGCTCATGCCCAAAAAAAGAATGTTTTGGATCAATATCTCATCCCAAACTGGTCTTCATCTGAGTGGATGGAAAAGGAGCAAGATTTCAGCATGTTTTTGAATGTGGTTGTTACATTTGATGACTTCTCAAACAAGCTCCATACTAATAAGAATGAATTAAATGGTTTTAAATATGGGACATTTTTGTACATTGACAGATCTACAGGACAGCCTATCCTTCCTCCCTGCAATGATTTGGGTCATGGTTTATCTTTTCCAAAACTTGGTTGTATTGTTTACTTTGTAAAATCTGAAGGCATTATTGAAATTCTTTGGAAGACTCAATTTTTTGATCATTAGACTACATTTACTCCTCCTAGTTTTAAAACCTCTTCAACCCACACTCACTTATGCTGCTCATTCAAAATTAATAAAAAACAAGCCAATGTATCTTTAAAACTCCAAAATTGTAGTCCTTCAAAGATTGATGAAAGAATTTTGGGGAAAAAGGCCCAATATGGTTGATGTTTTTGTTTCTATTGTATTTTTTTCATTTTTGAAAGTCTTATCTAATCAATAAATCAAATATATCAACAAACCCAGTAATTGAGCAATCTCCTTGAGTGCCTCCACTTTTAGGAAGCAATGAAGTGATGAAGAGATGTGATGAAAGTGGGGATGAAGTGATGAGAGCATGGATGTGATGAAAGCAATAATGTGATGAGGGTGATGAAGATATGAGAACATTAAAGTAGAGTGATGAAGCAAAAAGGATAGGAATGGAGGTTGAAACCAGGGGTGATGATGTGGAATGATGGGTTGAGTTGGTGAAAACCTTTAAATAATTTATTTGAAAAAAACTCATTTATTTTCTGGTAACTCTGACAGGTCTGATGTGAAATAAGTGAGGTTTTTTGATTTTTAATGGTGGATTTGAAATGGTGGATTTGGGTGGAAAACCACCATTAGAAAATGGCAGGTTTCCTTGACTCTGATATTCCCTAATTTGAGATTTTTCCTGTGGTAAAGACTCCTCTCATGGCTTAATTTTCATAAATCAATTTGTGATTGAATGACACTTTTTTCTGTAACTAGGGCTGGTAGTCAACACATCTGAGGTTGTTGATTGCATGCCTTGGTGTCTAGCCCTATTCCCACACAAGTTCATGTCTTTTTATTTCTTCCTGCTCAGGCCAGAACTGGTTGAATTCATTTTTCCATTTTAATAAATTTCACCTACTCTTGCTTTTCTAAAATGCAAAAAGAAGCCTGCCTCTTTCCTTGGTGTCAAAATTCTCCCTCACAAAAAGAAAGAACCTGCCCTTTAGTGTAGACCAGGGATGGTGATCAACATATTGTAGTGAGGATATTAAAATTTTTTTCTCCCTTCTTTGGTTCTTTTTCCTTTATTTCCTCTCTTTGGTCTTTTGTCATCTTCCATTTAAAATATTCTTCATTTTTTGAAATTTGAAAAAAACAATTTTGGCTTGGCTTTCTGTATTTTCCTTGATAGAAAGTAGAAGTATAAAACATTAAATTACACCAACATAGGTTATTGAATAAGAAACAAACAGAAGAAAAGCCAGGAATGCTGATTCATATAAGGAAAGATTTTGACATTTTATGAGCAGGGTGTGTTAGTATTATCCTAAATACATGTTTATGAATTTAATTTTGGGCAGTGAATAAGAGGACTTATCCAGTTTTTGACCAGTTAATGGAAATTCAAGTCTGGAAACAACCAACCTCTTCTCAAATTTTTGAATTTCAGTTTGAAGGAATTCCCAAAAACCAACTGCAGTAATTTTTGGATGATGTGTGGAATGCTTGTGAAGCAACAGCTTTGCTCATATCTAGCTTCCCCTTGACAATCTATTATGAAATAATTTGCCAGAAATTCAGCAAATTCTGATCTCTAGTCACAATATTTCACCACCTTCTGAAAGTTAATGACGAGATACAGCATCACATAACCCTGAGATATCAATGGTTCACAGAAATGCCACCTGCATACAGGTGTTGGCCATTTTTCTGTGCTGCTTGTTTCTTTGAAGAGAAACAGGCGCCTATAAAAAGGTGTATTTTGAGCTCCTTGATCCTCTTGCATTGTGAAAATACTTTGAGCCCTGTGTTAGAAGACAATGATGAGATTGAAGATTTAGAAATCATTCAAGAGTATTTACCTATGGTTTATCATGACTTTGCTGATGTCTTTTCAGTTTTTAAAGCTGATAAACTTCCTCCATCCCGTTCATATGATCACAAAATTGAACTTACTGGCCCACCTCCGCCACCAGGTCCCGTCTACTTTCTCTCAAAGCAAGAATCAACCATGCTTCAAGAATAAATTTCAGAAAATGTATCCAAAGGATTTCTTTGAACAAGAAATTCAAACACTGGCTTGCACATCCTATTTTTTTTGAAGAAAGACAGTGGACTTTGCCTTTGCATCAACTGTAGGAAACTGAACCAGGTAACCCAGAAGAATGCCTACCCAGTACCGCCTATGTTGCACCTCCTCACTCTCCTCCAAGGAGCTGCTTATTTCTCAAAGTTAGTCCTTCAAGGTGCCTATAACTTGATTTGCATTGCAAAGGGTCATGAGTAATGGACCGCAATGCAAACTTTTTTTGGAAGCTATGAGTATACTGTCATGCATTTTGGCCTCTGTAACGTTCCTTCCACTTTTCAAAATTTTGTTAATGATGTTTTTACTGACCTTGTAGAGAAATACCTTGTGGTATATCTTGATGATATACTTTTCTCTTCAAAAAATCTTGAGGAGCACATTGCCCATGTGCAAGAGGTGCTGAAGCAAATTCAAAAGAATAACCTGTTTGCAAAAGCCTCTAAGTGCAAATGTCACACTCAATCCCTTCAATTTTTAGGTGTAATAGTTTTGCAGCAGGGAATAGCCATGGACCCAGCCAAGAGCCAACGCATATTGAACTGGCCTGCATCTTCCTCTGTTGAATCCCTTCAATTTTTTCTTGTTTTCAGTAATTTTTACAGGAGGTTTATTGAGCATTACGCCAAGAAGACAGTGAATCTCACTAAACTTCTTCAAAAAGACACTCATTTTATTTTTACAGAAAAAGCCACTTTGGAGTTTGAAGCTCTGAAAAAATCTTTTACCACTTCTTCAATACTCACTCACTTTAAAAAGCTAGCTTGCGATATTGTGGAAATGGACACAAGGGACTATGCAATTGCAGGTGTAATCTTGAAGTTTTCCTCTTCTTCTAATCTCTTTCATCCTGTTGCCTTCAAGTCTTGGAAGTTGCTTGCTGCATAGGTTAAATATATTATTCATGACAAGGAACTTCTTGCAATTGTTTATTGCTTGAAAAAATGGTGTTCATACCTTTTGAGCCTTGTAGAGCCTTTCAAGGTTCTTACTGATCATAATTCTCTTGAGTATCTTATGAGCTAAAAATTCCTCATGCGCAGACAGGCGCAATGGGCAAAATACCTCTCCAATTTCAAATTTACAATCAATTACCCCCCTGGGAAACACTTGGTTGTTCCTGATGCTTTATTGCATCAGGAAAATGTTTAACCAGGGGGGGAGCAATTTTGCAGACAAAAATCCTGAAAACATCAGGACACTTTTCCCTTCCAATCAATCTTCCCAACTAAGCTCAATCACCACCCAACTTTGAGAAAAAGCTTCCAAAATTTGAAAAGCTCAACTAAACAACCACAAGTGTAACAACCTTCACAAGAATGCAAATTCACCTTCAAGCAATTATGGAATAGATGAAAACAGTTATTAAGTTTATAAAGATCATATAGCAGTTCCCAATAATCCTTGAATTACGTTAGATATCTTCAAGTCTTGGTATGATTCTCCGCTTGCTGGTCATTATAGTCAGGATGAAACCTACCAATTGATTTCACAAGACTTCTATTGGCTTGTTCTGACCAGAGAAGTGAAAGACTATGTTAGTGTGTGCTATGATTGTAATCTTAACAAGTCCTCAAATCACCAGAGGTATGGGATGCTTCAGCCACTTACAACCCTGCCTATTCCCTGGCACTTGTTGTCTATGAATTTCATTTCTCAATTAAACCTTTATAATGGTTATGATTCTATTCTAGTAGTAGTACATTGCTTCTTGAAAATGGCTTTCTTTCTTTGATCTAATGTAACTGCCTCTTCAGAAGAACTAGCTAACCTCTTCATAGAACATGTCTTCTCAAGCCATGGTCTCCATGATAACATAGTTAGTGATTATGGATCATTGCTTTTTTTGAGCTTTTGGACCTCTCTCTGTCAAAATTTTAAAATAAATCACAATTTATCAACAGCTTACCACCCGGAAACAGATGGGAAAACCAAAAAAGTGAATCAGACCCTTGAACAGTATCCTTGAATGTACGTCGCCTATCAGCAGGACAATTGGGTGCAATGGATTTAACTTTCCAAATTTGAATACAAAAACTCCACCCATGCCTCAACCAAGCAGTTTCCCTTTCAAACTCTTTATGGAAGAAACCCAACTTTTGATTATATTCATGTAGCACCATCTCAACCCGCTACCAACTACCTCAATTTCATTCAATCTCTCCAATTGCAACTCCAATCCAACCTTGAAGAAGCAAGCAAAAGCTAAAAGGAGGAAGCAGACCAACTTTGCAATTTGGAAACAGCCTTTGCAGTAGGAGACCAGGTTTTTCTCAATGCTTGCATCATTCACAGCACTTGCCCTAAAAGGAAACTCTCTGAGAAGAAGCTTGGCCTGTTGAAAGTAGAATCAGTCATCTCCCCTAATGCATTTAAAATTTCCTTACCTGCAAAATGGAAAGGTATCCACCCGGTCTTTCATGTGTCTCTCCTAGAACCAGCTTGAGTATTATACCTGGGCAAGGCTCATCCCCCTCCAGAACCCGTAAATGTTCAAGATCACTTAGAGTGGGAAGTAAGCAGTATTCTGGATTACAGGGTATGCACAGGGAAGCTTCAATACCTTTTTGAATAAACTGGCTTCCAGTCTGACAAAGATTGCACCTTGTGGGAACCAACCCATCACCTTTTCAATTCCCCTGACTTGGTGCAAGAATTCCACACAAAGTACCTGCATGAAACTTTTCAATATTAAATCAAATTTCATTCCCATTCAATTCCATGTGTATTCCAATCCCATTCTGTCCCATTCCATCAATTCCCTCCTCAATTCTTCAATCCTCTTTCTACCATCATTTCACATTCCTGTCCTTATCTATTTCCTTACATTTCTCATTACATTCTTTGAAAATCAATTTGTTATTTCATTTCCTCCTATTTCAAACAGTAATTCTCTCTTTAACTAAAACAGTAAAAAAAAAGGAAAAAAAAATCTATGTATAACAAATAAAAATTAAAATAAAAGTCATAAAACTTGTTACAAATTTGTTTTTACCTCTTCTTCCCCATTTTCCCAATTATTTTTTAACTCAGCCACTATCTCCTTAAACTTTTCCAAATCCTCATTGCTTATTAGGCTAGACATCCTTTGCATCAAGCGCACTTGTGCGACAAACACCTCCTCAAAGACCTCTTTGCACTTTCCAATACAATCAATCTTTGGACTGGCATTCCATTTTTCTTTGTCCATCAGCACCTCATGACGCCTCTTCCGCAAAACTCTTGAAAAACCTTGGCCAATATTTCCATTCAACTGCCTTGGAGAATTTTTTATCAGGACTGCAACCCACACCTTGGAAACATTGTCTTGGCCCTCCATTCCATTTCCTTCCATTCCCTCTCTTCCATTTCCTTCTTTGCCTTCTCCCCTGTTTCCAATTTCCTCTCCTTCTGTCCTATTCCTTTCAGTTACTCCCGCTTGTGTTTCCTAAATTTCCTGTTCTCCTCCCACTTTGACTTCCCCTGCAACTTGCTCTTCACCTTGCACCTTGGTCCCTTGGTTCATCTCAAACTCTGTTGGCGGTCCAAAGTAAGGTGGAGGTGGTGGTGGCCTATTAGTAGTATAGCGCCAAACCGTGGTAACACTAGAAAAAATTCATTTCATTAACATCCCCTCATTATATTAGTCATTAGTCAATTTCTCACTTGCTCTTTGCACCCCAAGGAACTCTATCTCCAGCACTGGCAGGATATGATAATAAACCCAAGGAGCCGTCCTACAACTTTGACCTTTGCTTTCTGGCGCCTCAGATACCTCCATTAACGGTTTGCTATTTATAGTGAAAAAACAAGCCACCTTTTGGAGTCAACATGGCTTGCATTTTCAAACCCCACAAGAAGCAGTACTGGGAAAACAATGCTTTTTTGGCAAACAAAGTTGTGGCAATGGAAAGAAGATGATTAAATGATATTAATTATTAAAATTTATTAAATAGTGTAATATTAAGGAACAATATATAAGGGACCTTCTTTGAGGAAAGTATTAGAATTGGATTCAATGGGAATTCATCAAAACGCTTGCAGGAACTTGTGGCTTTATACCCAGGCAACTGTCACACAAAAGAGTCAAGGGTTATTTTTTCCTCAATTTTTGATATACCCTTCTCATCAGTACTGTCTACCTCATTCTTAAGCATGAAAAACAGTAATGCAATCTGCTTACTACCTCTGGCTTGTGCAATAAGCTTCCAATCTTGGTGACTCATTCTATACCTGCAACACCTTGCAGTTGGTTGACCATCCATTTGGACATTGCTCCATCTCTCCTTGGGTATCTCAGACCTTGGACTTCCATTCTTGGTTATGCCACTATTTTAGATTGCAAAATCATCAAACCACATCAATTGTATAGTTCCATCTTTGGAATAATGCCCTTCACTGCATTTTCACCTCTGTTACTACTTTTTTTCATTCCAAGTGTTATCTAATGTCATTCCTTCATGCATCACATTTACTAGGATACATACTTGCACAGTCCTCTTGTCTTGCACCCACGCTATGACTCCAGAGATGTTGTATTGTTCAATTTCATCTTCCCATTCCTTTCCTGTCATCCATTGAATCACGCTCTCTAGATGTAGAAGACTTTCCATCAGGTTTTATCTAGTCACTCTGGTTTAACTTATAAGGACTCACTCCTTGCCTGCAGATTGTTTCCTCAGTTAGTTAATTTCATAAATTCTACGCTTTGCTAAGGAAAGACTATCACATTGGACCTTGCCTTAGTTTCATCTCTACGGAACAACTCCACCCCTCTTGCTACTTGGCATCAATCATATCTTGCAGTTAGCACCTCACTAACTTGCACTTGTTCTCTCACTTAGCTTTCTCCCTTCTGCTCAAAATTGCCTAAAGATCCCCTCCAGTAAATGGGACGCTTGTGGGACAGCTGTGCGCAGGAATTTTGACAAAAAAATTTCTGTATGTAACTCCTAAAACATACAAAACACTCCATTTTTGAATGAATTTTAGGTGTGAAACCTATAGATGACAATACACATGAAATATTAAAGTGTCTAAAAAGTGCCACAGTAGTGCTGTGAATTTTTGGTCAATTTTAATTTAATTAATTAAAATATGAAGGAGAAATTATTCTGGAGTGGGGTTAGTGAGTGAACCTACCTAATTTTGGGTGGGGAATCAATTTCGGGCATAATATTTATGAATTTCCCACTCATTTATTTTAAATAATTTTTTTACTTATTTTTTATTTATTTTTCTACTTTGACAGGTTTCTCTAAATTAATTAGCAAGCTGAAATTCCCCCACTCCAAGATATGTCTATATCTGATGAAAATTGGGGTCTCATGTCTTCTTCTTGCCCTGTAATTTCTCAGGTGTATAGGTCCATCTAAAAACACCAAAAAAAGTGAAAAAAATCAAAAAATAAAAGTTCCGCTTGACTAGCCCTAAATTAAAAACACCAAAAAGTAAATAAGCAATGAAAGAGTCTATGGAGCAGCCTTAAAGTAAGAAACACAAAAAATAAAAGCTCAAATTGACTAGCCCTAAAGTAAAAAAACCAAAAAATACAAGCTCAATTTGACTAGCCCTAAAGTCAAAACACCAAAAAAAAAGTTCAACTTGTGTTAAGCTGATCCCATCACAAGAGGTAAAAATCCTCCTTTTGATGGGATCAGCCCAACAAAATTTGACCTGACTTACCAATAAAATCACATTCAAAACACTCAACATGATGATGTTAACTCAAAACACTCAACATAATGATTTTCAACATTTGATAAAACTTTATATTAATAGAAGTAAAAGATAAGCATCAGAAACAAAAACCAAATGATAAAATTAAAATGGTTTTTATAACTTAGAATAGGAACTAAGTTGTTCTTTTAGATGATCAACCCAAAAATAAGCTTTTTTTGAAGTCAAGGAAGCAGGTTTTGAAACAATGGGCAGGATTGGAATCATTTCTCTCTCAAGTACAAGATGAACACAGTAATTATTGCTAAAAAAGAAAACAAAAATAGGATCTGATTTTATTCTAAACCAATTTTCATAGGAGTATCAGTACAAGATGAATCCAATGAAATTAAAAATATTGGTCTCCCATAATTATCAGCTATTATTTGACCCATATCCAACTTTGAAAGCCATCTTGAAGAGGGAATCTTCTCATTGATGGCATTGAAATCAAGTCTTTGTTATATCTTCATAACATCTTTAATGCCACCAAGCATTTTAGAATTATTTTTGATCAATGTTTCAATCATTTGCTTTTATACTTTAAACCATCCATGCTCATCATACCCAAGTTATTTTGCAGTGACTCTGAATCCACAATTCCCATCACCAATTGGATCCCAAACCTCCCCCAAGGACTCATGTGAGTTTTCAGGTATTTTATTGAGGTAATTCACTTTTAGTTCCCACAACCAAAAATTACTTAGTCAAAATTCTAATCTCATCAAAGAAAGCAACACTCACCAAAGATGAGCTTCTGTTTGACTTGGCCATTTATTTTTCTTCCTCAGAAAAGGATTCTGATTCCAAATGAACAGACCATAATTCCCTTTCAGTATCTTCCTCTGAAATATGAAATTCAGATGAAGCACCTTCCTCTCACTAAAGAAATCATTTTCCCATCAGTTCATTAAACCATAGAAATGACATTTCTCAAAATAAAAAAATTAATATTGGGGGTATTTTTGGTCCCCTTTTGAACCTTTTTTCCCTCTTAATGTCTCTCTCAACATGTTCAAATTTTGACAGTTCCCAAAAAGTTGATTTCAATTTGGTTTGACTGCAGCTGGAACTTAATAAATTTGGCTCAATACTTGGCTTGGAAATCAAAGTTGCTGTATAATCAATCCTGTACTTTAAAATCTCCAATCTAGCATTTTAAGGTTGTCCCATGACCAAGGAATTGAACTTGTTGAACAATTGGGATTTGTCAAGCACTGGATCTGTGTCAATCTGTCAAAAAGAAATACAATAATCAATAATTAATCTGTCAATCCCACAATTGCTTTCAATCCTATAACTGCTGTCAATCCTATAATTAATTTCAATCCTATAATTGATGGTAATCCTATAATTGATACCCTTCCAAAAAACCATAAAGAGAACTTACTTCACTGGAGGGGTCATAGTCTAGCCTCCACTGAGGATGAACATCTTCAGGCACAACAGATCCTCTTGATGCTAGTATTTTGCCTAAAATGTGGGAACAAGGCAAGCCCATTGTTTTTGAATATGAATTGGAGAACACCTCACCATCATGGTTGCGCTTCAACTTCTCAAATTGTTTGCAATTGAGTTTAATTTCCTCAATTGAAAATTTTTAACCCAAAGGGAAAAGTTCTTTTGGAAGAACAGTTCCTAACTTTATTCAAGAGTTTTTAAGTGACACATGCACTGATTGGATTTGGCTTTCAACGGTTCCTTCAAGGTGTTTCCACACATCCAAAATTTTCCCCAAAGGTCCCACAAGTAATTCTTTGAAAGTAGTATGGGCCCCTTCTACACAAGACATTGTTTTATTTCCAAATTCTGGGTTGACACAAGTACACACGGATACAAAAGTCTCTTTGATAGGGAAAATTTTCTTTTCCATTTACTCAGGAACATCCTTGCAGTCTTTCAAGAAACACTGTATAAAAGTTTCAAAATAAGTATTCCCAGCAGAGATTAACAGAAGAAGCAATAAATTGGCATACTCTGAGTTCTGCATCATTGACTTCTGCCTCCCCCTTGGTTTTGGAGACCCCATACTTTGCCCACAGAGTCATAAAAACTTTTCATCCTTCATTGTCATTTCTGAAGCATACTTTACAGTTTGATTGAATGTTTTTAGACAAGTTCCAGGAGCACAACTGTCTGGATGGCTCAGGAAAACTATGTTCTATAGAACATATCAGAGCTTTTTCACAGTCCATCACAAAGACTTTGGGAAGCCTCTCAGGATCATAAGCTAAATCCTTTAACGCATTCAAAGCCCAACTGTAGAAATCATATGTTTGTTTTGTTATAAAAACAAAAGCCTTTGTAAATTTTTTCTTGTTGGCTTTCATTCCTACAACATGCAATAGAGGGATGTTGTACCTATTTGTTTTATAAGTACAATCCAAAAAAGCAATATGATGGAATTTTTTGAAAATTTGTATGGAATCAGTATGAGCCCAGAAAAGGGCCTCTAAGTGAGCCTCTCCACCAAATTGTTCCCTGGAAACCCACTGGGATTCCTGGAACATTTCCAATAGAAAGTCCATAACAACTTTCACATCCAGTTCTGCTTCCTTTACCTTCTGCTTAGTGTTATAGATTGTTCTATCATAAATTTATTCTCCACCATCAATCTTGCTCAATGTTCTTTTGAGTTGAATTGTCTTGAGCCCATCTTTAATGCCTTCTTTAAGTTGTTGCAAGGCTTGAACAGAGATTCTCCCCAGTTCAGGATGCACTGAGGGGCTTTCATATGGTTCACAATTGTGTAGGCCACTTCTAATGGAGAGAAGCCACATGGGATCTGATACTGTCTGACTTGCACAGATCATGAATTAAAACACAACCTTCCTTGTTGAAGTTTTCCTTTTCCATTTGGTGAGACATAGCCCTTGATATACCCCAAATCTTCCACATGCTAGATCAACATATTTATCCTTCTTTGACTTGAATGTTGAAAATTTGTAGCCATGCATGGCTGCCAATTTTTGACAATAAATCTTGGCTTATTTACTACTAGAAAAAGCTCTTACAGGAGGAGTTTCAAGCAAGTCTAGCTTCCCTTAGTTTCATATTTATACCCCGCATGGTTACCTTAGTTTATTGATCAAGCCAAATCCTTCTCAGTCAAATGACATATGAAATGTGAACCACCCCCTTTAGTAAATTCCAGGTGTGAAGAAACATCTTTTAATTCCAGTTGTGAAGAAATATCTTGTTCCTCAATTTTAACCCTAGATGAGAATGCAAATGGGGCTTACAATTTTTTCTTTTCCAACTCCCTAACCAAACCCCAAATTCCAACAAAGCTTCATTAACCACATTTGTAATTAAGTCCTTTAACATAGCCATGTTTCAACCAGGAGGGCTTGGGCTTTCCACTGTTCCCATAAACCAAAAAATTTCAACAGGAACTTAGTATTCAATTCAATTTTCAATCCAAAAAATCCAAACTTTTACTGACTTTTTGGTTGAGAAAAATAAAATTATGCAACAGGAGTGTGTTGTGTGTGTATGTAGTGCCAACAGGCAAATTTTTTGATTCAAAAGTTCAAATTTTCTTTTTGTGGTCCAATAATAGTTGAACATAGTATGCCACATCCCCAAATTTGGTTTGAAAGCACTAAAATGTGGTCAAGGTGTGCCTAGGTACCCCAATTCCCTCCTCAAATGGTCCATTTGCCCCAAAATGGCCAGCAAAACAGGAAAACCCCCTGATCATGACTTGTGCATCCCCTGGGGGGCTGCAAATCCCCAATTGCAACCCTTTTCAAGTCTCAATTACCCAATTGCAATCAGGGATTCACAACTCCCCAGGGGATGCACAAGTAAGGAGCAAATTTCCTTTCTCCTTGTTGAGCCGTGAATTGATTTTTCCAACCCTGAGGTTGCAAATTTAACTATTGGGAAAAAAAATTCTCAAAATTGTTTTAATATTTTTTTCCTAATATTTTGGAAACTCTCAAGCAAAAGAAAGTTTTGAAATGTAACAGGCAATTCAAATATGTTTTTTTCAAATTTTCAGTACTTCACTTTCCTTCCAAAAAATGGGAACAACATAAAAAAAAAGATTTATTTTTTAAAATTTATTTTCCATATCCTCCTGAAGCATTTTCCAATTTTTGAGCTTTGAGTCTTTTAGTGGGCATTTAAAATGGCACAAGAAAATAATATAATTATTTCATGTAGGGTTTTTCTTTCCTAAACAATTCATGATTAAAAATAAAAAAGTGAAACCTTTTTCTCTAAATCATTTATTCAATAATCAATAGAAAAATATATTATGAGAAATTAAGGAAGAAGACAAAAAAATCCAATAAATATAAATTTTTACTACTTCCTTTCTTGGATTTGCATACTTTGTATTAGGAAAAAAAAAATTAAACTAAGTTCTAAGTTAGTGTAAATCAAATTCTCCCATTTTTGTGATTCCTTTCTAGCAAAAGAACTCGAAAGGGGATCTGATTTGGGATCTGGGCACAGTTAAAAATTATAGTGGAAAGAAACTATGTGCTTGAAATATTCTAAAATAATTAGAAATATGGGAGAAGTTTGAGAATTGAAAGTAGGAGGGGAATTGAGTGGAAAATATTTTGAAAAAGTCAACTTAGATAAAAGCCTGACTGGTCTTTTGTATATTTATTCCAGAAGGAAACCATGGAAAGGGAATTTCATCCAGAAACTCTGACCGGCAGGTCCAGAAGGTTGGTTGATATCTTTCCTTTCTTTTTCAAAAATTTCATCCCAGACTTGGTCCACAAACTTTTCATCTTTGAAGGAAAAGTTTGAGTACATTTCCTTGATCATTTAATGACAAATTGAACTCCAATCTTCATATTTGCAGACCAATTTAACTGCTACTGATATAAAACCACATTCCCCATCATCCATCACATCTTAAAAATGTGAAATTTGTGGTATTGCTTTCTTGAGGAAAATGAATTTTTTTTATGGATACTATGGAAAGAAAAATTAGTATTATTTAATAGGAAATGAAAAAAAATACTTCATTTATCAATATTTGAAAATTAAAAATTATCACAAGATGAAAAAGAAAATTTGGTGACTTTAAATATCATGAAAAAAAAGTTTAGGTTGATACATTAACAAGAAAGCAAGATGATTTCAGAAAAATATTCACCTTTTAAATTTCAGAAGCTGTGGCTGTTGCAGTAAAGATTGAATTTCATGAGGGCCTATATGCACCTGAATCTATGTCTTCTTGTTTTCTTATCTTAGTCCTCTTCAAAGTCCCAAGAGTGAATTTATGCAAAAACAAAACACTTATTGATGATGGTTCCTGACCTCTGATTGAAAAAGAAAATATTAAAATTAATTATAACTAGAAAAAATAGACTGATACCCCCCCAAAAAAATGCTAAATGTCTTGATTAAATCCAATTCTTCAAGCTCTGTTAGTTCTTCCCCACTTATTTCATCTTCTTTTATAAATTCTTCCTGATAAGAGTGAAATGTTAGCCTAATTAGAAATAGAAAAACCCTCTTCCTCTGAATCCTGTTTCATTTTACCCTTTGCCTTTCATTGGGCTTCCTTTCCCTTCCCTTTCCCCAGAGTATTAAATTAGAGCAAACCAATTTCCAAGAAAATTCTGTTAAAATCCATCCAAAAGAAATAGAGAGAGAAAAAAAAGAGTAAAAACTAACAACTTATTTAAACACTTGGTGCTTTGATGGTTCATTGCTGCTCTTAGATCCTGAAACATATTAAAAAACAGATGGATCCCTCTTAGAGGAATGATGAGAAAATCTTTTGAATTTATTGAGGGATCCTTTGGGTTTTCCACAAATTTTTGTTTCTTCATTTGATAGGGGCTCTTGAATGTGAGTCAGTTGATACTTATGTCTCAAAAGCTTTATCGATTCTCTGAGGTAAATTTTTTTTCTCCTGAGCAAAATTTAAGGAATTATTCATGGATTTCATTCTGAAACTAATTAAAATTGGTTGATTGAAAAGTTGATTCATCAGATGGTTGATATTTTTGATATAATTAATTCTTGGTGAGCTATTAATAATTCCAAAATAAAACAAAAAGATTCAGAAATCAACATTGGAATTTATTTTTCTTCAAAAAAAAGGAAAAACAAACACACACACATACATACTCAAAAAGAAATTTTGAAATGCCACTGGGGATGAAAATCCTCAATCAAAAATTGTTGATTCTTGAAGTTTGCCTTCTTCAATTTTTGTGCACAAGGAATTTAAATTATAGTAGAATAATTAATACCAGAACAGGTGGTTTATTTTTCTGCTTACATGTGAAAGGAATGGAAAAGCTGGAGAGCATAGTGGCTGATTTTTACAGATAGGTGTTCAAAAAAAATATGGCAGACCAATCAAGTTCTTGAAGTATTTTTAGGAGCTTGGAATCGCTGTTTCATGGATTTGAATGGAAATGGAATGATAAATTTGATGAAATAATTCAGAAAAGGAATTGGAAGAAGTAGTGATAAATCTTTAAACATAATAGTGGAGGCCTTCTATTTTATTTACTAGTATTCCAAAAATGGATCTGCTTTTTGAAAAATATGAAAAAAAATCTTTTGAGAGGAGTCCAGTTTTCAAGGAGGTTTTCAGAAGTTGGAGGATTCCAGACCAGAGTTATTATGGTGAAACTTTCTTGATTTTTTCATTCAAATTTGTATTTGAAAAGCATTTTAAAGTTTTTTATGAAGATCATCAATTCTTCTTCTGATTTGAAGCGTTTTCTAAAGTGGGTTTTAATTCTTTTTGAAAATATGCCAGAAACAGAGTAGAGGATGAGAGTTGTCACAAACACATTCAATTGAATTATACAGTGCTTTATCCTTGTCCGTCAAAATAAATTTGGGTTCTTCATGTTTTAATATTTAATGAAGTTGAGTGAGAGAAAAAACAAAGAAATTTCTTGCACAATTGTTGACTCCAAAAATGTGAAGAAGAGGCATGGAAAATTTGTTGGTTTTATAGGTACAATTCAACATTCATACTGATGGAAATAGTTTGAGTAATTTTATAGAATCTGGGTGAGAAATTAATAAAAAAAATATATTTCCATTTTGATTATTGATTTCATATTTAAAAGAAGAGCTTCTCAATTTAATTATTAAATCTTCTATGGGTGATTTTTCCTCCAGTTGTTATTTTCTAATTTTTGATATTATGTTATAGATGGTACCAAGGTTTGTGTGAATGGGAGAAGTTGAGCATTGCATCAAGTTATCAAGGTTTTTGAGGAGAGGTTAAGGATTTTGAGGAGAGGAACCCCATCTTTGGTTAAATATTGGACCTAATCCTCTTGAGCCCCCTGAATACTTAAATGAAATGGATGGGTGGACAGATCATTTGATGGAGAATGATTTTGATCAGGGAATCAGACTTTTTTTTTCCAAAGACCAGTCTTCTTTTAAAATCTTCAAGATAATTCAAAAGGAAAGTTTTTTTTCATAGTTTTGAAAGTATTTTGTTATCAAAATTGGTTTTATATTCCCAAGATTATTCAAATTAGAAATTATATATTTTATCCTTAGCATTGGAAAATTTTGTGAAAATGGAATATTCATGGGAATCAGCCCACCCTTGGAAAACATAAAAAATTTCCACCTTTGAATGATATGATAATTCAGGTGGAGGAGCCAAAGGTGTGGAATAATTGAGGTTATCTAAATAAGTAGAAGAAGAAGAAGAAGAAGCAGCAGAGGCAGATAGTAAAATTGTGTTGATGTGTTGTTGAGAAAATGATTGATTTTGATTTTGAATTTTTTTATGAATAATTTGGAGCTTAAAATATAGTATATACAGCAGAGAGATTAAGAATTTAAGAGAAAAGAAGATTTCAGAGACTTGAAATTGGAGGAAAAAAGGTTTTTTGGTAATTATTTGATTTTGGATTGATTTTTTAATGATTAAAAAAAAAATTCAAAACAAGCTGAGAAAACATTGTTGAGGAGTTTATTTTTGGAATTTTTGATTGAATTTTTGGATTTAGGGTATTTGATCTAGTGGGGGTAGAGTGTTGAATTGGATTGCTTGGTTTTTGATGAGTAGTGATGTGTGATTGGTTGATTGGTGCTGAGTTGTGATGATTGGTGATGATTGGTGTGGTGTGGTGTGGATTCTTGATATTGAAAGGTGATTTTATACTTAAGGAGAGTATTTGAAATCCCCAAGAGATGAGGAGAATGCAGGAAATAATTAAAAATAATATTGAATATTAAATCAATCACATGGAAAAGCCAAAAAAATGCAGTCCTACCCCCAAAAGAGTTCTAAACATGGCAATTTGAGGTAAGACATTTGAGGGATAAAAAAAGGTGCAAAAATTATGAAAAACCATATATCAGGGTGTATCAAAGTTAAGAAAAACCACCATTTTTAAATGGCTGTTTTCAACCAAAATCTGCCATTTCAAATCTGCAATTAAAAATAAAATAAAAACCACTTTTTCACATCAGACGCGTCAAAGTTACCTCAAAATAAGCGGGTTTTTTCAAATAAAGTATTTAAAGGCTTTCACCGCCCAAACCCATAATTCCACATAATCACCCCTGGTTTCAACCTCTGACCTCATTGGAAAAATTCTAACTCCAACCTCATCCAAAAATTTTATTCATTGCTTTTCATCTCTTCATTGCTATCCTCATCACTTCATCACTTTCATTGCTTCATCACTCTCATGGCTTCATCACTCTCATCAATTTCTCACACATTCTTGCTTTCATCACATCCAGCCTCTCATTACTTTATTGCTTTATTGCTGCTGTCATCACATCCTGACTCTCATTGCTTCATTGCTTCATCCCTTCATCCGACTCACTCTTTTTAAATGGCCCCTCAGTAATCCTCCCCCCGCAAGCCCACTAAAGAATCCAATGAACAAAAGAAAAAATCCCCCAGGAACTCAACATCCAACAATCCTCCCCCATCAGCTTCCCAAGTCTCAGGTCAGCTCAAGAGAGCTGATCAAATCATCCTTGTAAACTGGCTCATAAAACCACCCCACTACAATGCTTGCTTTGGATCCAACAATGAAACACAATTTGGCCAACCTCCATCCTCTCAGGTTGATCTTTATCTCCTGATTGCCAATGAACTGAAGAATAAAACCCAAGTTAGGCTGGATATTTCATCCAAACAGATTTGGGAGAAATTCAAGAACTATCAAACCAAGTATAAAAAAGCCCACTCAATGTCAATCTCCACTGGCTTTGGTATCACAGACTCCAATAAAGAAAAGGGGATCAAGTCATTGGTTGATAATTTGGACTCCATTTGTCCTTTTTATATTCATATGGATGAAATCTTTGGAAAGAAGGCAAAAAAAACCCCCTTAGATTCCTTTGATTCCCAACAATCTGATTAAGTAGCTTCCAAGGACTTGCTTGTGGATGCTCAGCCTAGCCATGATGATCCCAATGAAACCTATGAGTGGCCCCAATCTGATGTTGAGGAAGATATTCCAACAGAACCAGCTCCAATCATGTCTACATCAGAATTGATCAATGATTAAAACCCTTCCTTGGACCCCTCACTTCCTTCTTTGGATTGCTCTCTTCCTGGGGTTGAAGAACTTAACAACTTGGCCAATGAGGAGCAAGTTTTTCCTGTATCCCCACTACCATCAATATCTGCTCAAGTAAGGAAAAAAGTTCTTTTTTATTATGTATGATTAATCCTGGCGGATTTAGATTGTAAAAAAACAGGCTCATATGTTCCTGGATGGCCATAAACTCAAGCCAATGGGGCCTACCACATATCTTTCAAATGAGAGCAATGATGTTCCCACGCAAACCTCCTCTGCAAAATAAAAAAAGGCCTCTGATTCAATCAAAATTAAACCCAATAGCCATCAAAAGAGGAGAAACACTTCAAATTTTTCTGGCCTTGAGGATATCATGGAGAATGAAGATTCAAGTAAGCAGATTGGATTCTCCTTGATTTCAAAATCACGCGCATTCCTATTACCCTCCAAAAAAAACAGTCAAATTGCAAATTGAATCTGAAAAACTTCAATTTGAAATGCAGAAGTGGGATTGTAAACTGGCTATGGATTGTCAAAAGCAAAAAGCTGAGAGTTTGGCTCATCAAAAAAATTTGGATTCTGAGTGGCAAATGAAACAGGCTGAGCTGGAGTTTCAAAAAGAGGAAAAGGAGAAGGATTGAGAGGAAGATCAACTCCAAAAGGAGAGGGAAAGGCTAGCCATGGAAAAAAAGATAGGTTATTGGTAGCCATGGAAAGTATTGTCAGCAGTAGAACTGTTGATGAAATAAATGAAATTACTTCATTTCTTGGCTTGTAAAATATTTGCTTTGATTTTTTTTTTAAAAAAAATAATATTTTCAAATAAAACAATGTTTGAGCCTATTTTTAACACCACCAATGAAAAAATGTTTTTTCATTTTTATTTAAATTTTTTGTTCTAGGATATATTTGACCTCTTTTCAAGTCTTTGCAAGCTTTGAGAGTGGTCTTGTTGATTTGCAAAGACATAGCCATCCTAGTATGGGTTGCAATATCCATGGAAGGAAAAGTACAATGCTTGTACTTATTTGGCGCCCAAACCATTTTTATAATAAATTTTTTCTTGAAATCAATTCCAATCCCAAGTAAGGAAAGACAAATTGGCCATTGGATACTTGATATTTGTACTCATTGTTTATAATTTTTCCATTCAATTTGTTGGTTGGGACCACCAGTAAAAAGGAATAGGAGGAGAAATCAACTTTTTCAATATGGGGAGAGTTGTAGAAAGAGTCTGATGTGAAGGTGATGTGAGGGGAGCAGGTGAAATGAGTGTGGCCAGATCCAAATTTCAATGAAGAGAAAGAAGGGATATTGTTGTCCAGCATGGTTTCTTGGTTGGAATTGTGTGCCAGTCTGGCTAATTTTCTGAACATTTGGCCTAAAACTTGTGATACCTTGTCAGACCTAAGTTTCAAAAATTGAAAATCCTGAGGGGAAGATTTAAGAACTTATTTCTTTGAAATGGGTTCCAAAAAGTTCAGAAGAGTACATTGATTTTTGCCATCCAATTGCCCACATTTTTCCACCCCAAGATCTTGAGGGACCAACCATGTTGAAATTTTTTTTTGATTGGTGAAGGAATTTTGCGACCAAGTTGAGGTCCTTCTTTTCTTTCTGGGGTAGTTTATTCAATGGGAAAAATTTAGTTATTGCAAACAGAGAGTGGTGATTGGAAAAATCAAGAACAGCAACTTTTACAGAGCTGAAGAAATGGAATTTTTCAATCTTCTGTTTGGCTTGTCAAAACTCTTCAGGGGTGGGTCTTTGAGTTTTTTCTTCCTGCAGCAATAGCAGGGTAAAAATCCAAAGTTTGTAGTTTTTGTTAAGACCAAACCACCTTTTTGTTAAACCCATCTTCATTTACTTCCAAAAAGATTTCAGAATCTCTCATTTGAGCCCTCTTTTGCCAAAGAGCCCTCTGCTTTACAACTCTCTTTATTTTTTTCAAGCCATCTCCTTCCATCTTGATCCATCCCATGCACCTTCTGCACTTGGGGTGAGGATCAAGAAGGAAATGATCCGGTTTTATAACATTTTGAGTGGGGTGGGAGAAGAATTGGCAGTCCAGAAAAGGGGTGGTGGTTGACAGAACAAGGGGCCAAAATGGGTTTGCATTGCATGGAATCCAAGAAAAAAACAACAACAATCATTAGTATGATATAATCAAGGTAGATGATTAACAAACAAAAAAACAATACAATTCAAAGCTGAACCCCCCCCAAAAAAAGGGACAGCTTCAATTGATGAAAATGATAAGGAGAAGTAGGAGGAGGAGGGGAGATGAGCTGTGATTGATTCACAATTGATCTGGAGGGGGAAGGAGAGGAGGAAGAGGAGGAGGAGGGGAGGGGCTCACATTGATTGATGGAGGAATGGAGTGAGGGGGACCTAATGGTTGAATGATCAAATGATCAGCAACCGGTGAGGGGCAGGAAGAGGAAGAGGGGGGAGGGGGCTTACCAGGGTTGGGAGGAGGGGAGGCAGTGATTGAGGTGAGGTGAGGTGATGGTGGTGGGTGAGGAGGTGGTGGTTGGTGAGGTGGAGGTGATGGTGAGGGGGAGGTGATGGCGAGGTGGTGGTGATGGGTAAGGTGGTAGTTGTGGGTGAGGTGGATCTGATGGTGAGGTGGAGGTGATGGGTGAGGTGGAGGTGATGGGTGAGGTGCAGGTGGTGGGTGAGGAGAGGGAAGTGGACTGGTGAAGGTGGACCAGTGGTTTGGTGGGATGAGGTGGTTTGGGAGTTTTGGTTTTTTTCTAAGTCCACCAAAAAAAAAAAATGACGGGCTAGGATTCTTGGTTAAAAAACCAGAACCAAAAAAAATTCTGTGATTTTATTTTTTAAGTATTTAAAAACAAAATGCTACTCATCAAAGTGAGCAAGTGTGAGGGATAGAATCCACTCTCTCATGGAAAAATATGAGGTAGAAGATGAGACTGGGATTACTTGAGGGGGATTGGGAATATCTTCTTCAAATATTTTGTCCCATTCATCTTTTATTTTGGCAAGAAGGTTGTGAAAGATTATACAACTGATAATCCAGTTGATGAGGATCTTCATGTCCTTGAAATTTTGTAGCTGGTTTTGAATCTCCTGTAAGATGGCCCATATTCCTTTCAGGATTCCTATGGAATGCTCAATCCAAAATTGTGATTGGTCAAGATGAAAGTTGAAATCATTTTTGGCTTGATCATTGGATGAAACATTGGGGTATGCTGGAACCACAAATTTCCTGCTATCATAAGATGAATGGGCCAGAAGTTATTGATCTTTGTCAAAGTAGTTATCTGGTTTTTGGGCAATCTGCATCCAATTGAAAACATATGAATCATGACAAAAACCTGGAAGGCCAGCATGGAGGGATATGAACTTCTTGTTGTTATCACACACAAGTTGTAGTGACATGGAGTATCTATAAAAACAGATAAAAAATATTTGGTCAGTGTATTATCAAAGGCTTTGGACAGGAAATGAATTGATTGCCTTTTTTCCAATCAAAATAGTGGTTGCCATCTAGCTTGAGTTTTTGACTCAAGGGGATAGTGGTTGCATCAATAAAACCAATGCAAAAAGGAAAGCCTTCAGTCTCCATTACTTGAGATATCTCTGTGCTTTCTTCCTTTTTTGGCCAAGAAAGTACCAAGCAATGCAAATATAGGATAGCAATCATGACTCTTTTGGTGTATAAGTCAATGAATCCATAACTGACTGATAGTAGATTTTCTAATTGATGAATTGCTGCTCCATTTCCATTTGATCTAAATCTAAAAAGAGCAACCCCCAGTTGGATAGCTGGATTGCGTTGAGGATTCTGAGAGTTGTTCTGGAAGATGTGGTGGTCTTCAATTGTCTCCAAAAGTTTCATGAATGAAGGCAATACAGTTTGGAACAGTTTCTGGAAGCTTAAGTTTGTGAGTATGTGAAGCTTTTGACTCTCATACATATGGTTGTGGAGAGTGTGTCTTTGTGGAACCATGTATTTCTTTTGCAATAGAGAATTCAAAGCTAACCAAGTTGATTCCAAACCAGAGTCTGAATCAGATTAAAATAATAAAAAAAGTTTCAGTTGGCCTTTTTGCCTTTTCAACTTGATGCTGGGAAGTTTGATTAGAAATGTTGAGAAAGATGGTGATGTGATATGGGGTGATGAGATTATGATGATATGTGTGTTATGTGATGGAGATGTAAAGCAATGGAGATTTGATGTGTGTGTTGTGTATGGATTTGCTGATTTGGAGGTGTGGATGGGTGTTTTTCATGCAATAGATGTTGGATGGATGATAAATGGTGGGTTTGATGTTTGAAACCCACCATTTTGAAATACACCAGGTAGGGGGTATCTGTATTTCAGAAACCCACCATTAAAAATGGTGGTTTTGGTAAAAAAAATGGCGGCTTTCTAATGGAGGCTTTTCTAAATTTGATACACCCTATTTGTTTGCCATTTGAATTTATTTTCAAAATTATTAACTCAGATTTTCCGTAAAAATAATTGAAATAGTATCAGAAATAGTTCCAAAACACAGCCCAAAACAGAAATTTTCTGTTATTCTTGAGGTTGAATCAAATATTTGGAGGTGAAAAATTGATCCTAAAAATACCAAAATAATTTATTTGTGCTATTTTCAAAGCCCAATAAAAGACTAAAATATCAAACATTGGAAGATACTGCAGGAATATATGGAAAAAAAGTTGAAAAAACATATTTTTTTCATTTTAATCTCATTTTTTTGGGGGGGAAATCAAGTGCTAAAAATCATAAAAGATGACATTGGAATTTCCTGTTATAGCTAAAAGAGTTATTTTTATCAATATTTTCAAAAAGGGTGATGTTAAATTCACGTCTCCAACAGTGTGGTAGTCCTGTAGCGCCCTACACAGCTCAAATAAGCCGTGGGGGCCCAAAGACAACTACAAAGGGCTGTTTCAAACACGCGCAACCCCCAGGGAGTTGTGTAGGAGCCGCGTGACCCCCCAAAGTTGTGCCAGAATTTTGGGCACCCTCTGGACCACACTTGGGTTCTTTAAACCCGAATTTGGGATTAACACATACTTTTTGGGACTGCTGTTCCACACCTAGTGATCCCAAAGAGACATTGATGTGAAACCAAAGTGAAATTAAAGTGAAAACTGAAATCATAGATCATATAAAATTCTGCAAACAATTCTTTCTTAACTCAAAAGTGAGCAAACCTTTTTTGTTCAATTGAAAGTTGGATTGAATACTGAAGTATACCATTGCATTTTTTTGCATGGGAACAGTTGCAAGCCATCCTTCTTCTGACATGGCTGCGTGGAAGGTCTACATTGATAGTGCCCTCAACAAAGCTTTGGAAAAAGAAAAAAAGGATTTGGGTAATGAAACATTGGAAGCCCCAATTGCATCCTCATAAAGGGTGACACCCAATTGCATCCTCATCAAGGGCGATAATTGAGGAACAAAATGATTAACAAATGGACATGACCTCTGGTGGTAAGTAACATTTTATGTTACTGGTCTTTGCAGTATTTAATTTGATTGAAACTGATGGAGTCCATGCCATCAATATAACTATGTCACTATGGCAGATCCACTTGACCCACCTCCCTTGAGAGCTTTTCCTACTAGGGAAGAGGCACAAAACTATTTTTAGAAATAGGAAATGAAGCATGGTTACGCTTTAAAAGTTTTCAACTCAACGTGTGACCAATATGTGGATTTAGCCTGTGATAGACATGGTTCCTATTAAGGAAATCTTCTTACCAAACAGTCTAGACAAACTCACACAAGGAAGGTTGGGTGCAAGTTTTTAATCCATGCAAGTTTCACAAAGGCAGACCCCTTGTGGTGCCTCTCCTACAAAGAAACCCAACATAACCATCAACCATCTGAAAATACCTCTGTCCATCCTAAACTGAGGAGAATCTATGGGGTAGCCTTAGACAATCTAATACAAGGCATGAATGATGGGCTCAATAATTTAAAACTTAATAAAAAATTGAGCAAGATTGATGGGGGGGATTATTTTGATGACCAAACAATCTATAACACTAACCAGAAGTTCACGCTTGCAGAACTAAAGGGAAAAAGTGTTATGGGGGTACTCTATGAATAGCTCAAAGAAACAAGTTGGATTCATTGGTCAAAGTTCAGTGGAGAGGGTCACTTGGAGGACCTGTACTTAGCACATCCAGAGGCAGTAAAGCTTTCAAAACAATTCCATCACATTGCTATGTTGAATTGAACTTATAAAACAAATAAGTACAAAAACCCACTATTGCATGTTGTAGGAATGACAGCCAATTGGAAAACTTTCACAGAAACTCTTGTTTTTATAACAAAAGAAATGTTTGAGTTCTACAGTTGGTCTGTAAATGCATTAAAGTAGTTGGCTTATGATCCTGAGAGACTTCCAAAAGTCTTTGTGAAGGACCATGAAAAAGCTCTGATTTGTGCTATTGAATCTAGTTTCCCTGATTCATCAAGACAATGTTGCACTTGGCACTTGTCTAAAAACATACAAGCAAACCGTAAATTTCGCTTTTTTAATGATGTTGAAGGATGGAAAAGCTTTATGAATCTTTGGGAAAAGTATGGGGCCTCAAAGACCAAGGAGGAGGCAGAGGTCAATGATGCGGAACTCAGAGTAGGTCCAAATCACTGCTTCTTATTCTTCCTAGTTTTAGGTTCTGAACTTTTGAATTGTATAGTGTTTCTTGAAAGACTATGAGGATGTACTCAATTATATGGAAAATAAGATTTTCCATATCAAAGAGACTTTTGTAACAGTGTGGACTTGTATAAAACCAGATTCTGGAAACAAAACAACTTCTTGGGCTGAAGGGGCCCATGCAACTCTCAAAAAATTCCCTGCAAAATCTTTGGGAAACCTGTTGGATGTTTGGAAAAGCCTTGATGGAAAAGTTTCAAATCAAATTAAATCAGTTCATGCATCACTTTACAACTCTCAAATTAAGTTAGAGACAGTTCTTCCTCCTGAACTGTTACCATTGGTTTACAAATTGTATTTAGAGGAAATTCATTATGTTAGGGAACAATTTGAGAATTTCAAAAGTGATCATGATGGCAAAGTGTGCACCAATTCATATTCCAACACTATGGGTTTGCCCTTTTCCCACAAAATAGGTGACCATCTAGGATTCAGAGGATCCATGGTACCCAAAGATTTTCATCCTCAGTGGAGGTTGGACTATGACCCTTGCAGTTCTAGTTATGTAAGTTGGCTTCAGTTGGATTGTTCAAATCACTATGTGATTAATGATTTTTGATTAATGAATCCTAATTCACTAATGGTTGATCCTTTTGAATTTTTCCAATGCAATGTCAATGAAATGCTAAGCATTACTCAGTTACGTGAAAAAGTCAATGAAATGATCTTTGAATCTCCAGATCATGAGGAAAGTGGCCTATTGAAGTATATCATTCAGAAGATTAAAAAATATCAATTGAACCCAAGACTTGAACCAAAAGTCTTAGGATCAAGTATGGGCAAGCCAAAATTGACAGATACGCGGAAAGAACCATCTTGGTTTGAGCTTGTTGAAAAACAACTCAAGGGGGAAAAAAGGACTAGAAGGGCTCCTAACAAGAAAAGACAAAAGATTGTAAGTCTTTTCTTTTGGGATATGTTCATTTTTTTGGTTTAATGAAATTAGTTACTAACTAATGATGAATTGTTAGTCAAAGTTGGCAGAATCTGAATCTGAATTTCATAGTTCAGAGGAAAAGACTGAAATTGAATCAGGATCACTTAATTTGGAATCAGAATCCTCTTCAGAGGAACAGAAAGTGCAGCAAGGCTCAACCAGAAGCTCATCTTTGGTGAGTATTCATTTAATTGATCTAATTAAAGAAATTAATACTAAGTTAGTTTTCATGATAGGAAACAAGTGTGAAATACATCAATCAAATACCCAAGAAATTCCATAAGTTCTTGGGTGAGGTTTAGAATCCAATTGGAGATGGGAATTGTGGATTTAGAGTCATTGCTCAATCTCTTGGTTATGAAGAACATGGTTGGTTTAAACTTAGGAAGTAAATGATTGAAACATTAGAGAAACATAAAGCATGCTACATTAAGATGCTTGGTGGTTCAAAGGAGGTTGAAAAGATTAAAAAAAGACTTGATTTTGAAGAAATCAATGAAAAGATTCCCTCCTCAAAATGGCTGACTAAGTTTGACATGGGTCAAATCATAGCGGAAACATATTCCAAACGTATATGCTTCATTTCATTGGAGTCATGTGATAATTATACTCCAATGAAAGATGGTGTTACTGATCAATCAAATCCAATCTTCATATCCTTTTTAAAAAATATCCCTGGGTTATATTAGTAATTGAGGGAGAAATGATTCTAATCCCGCCCATTGTAGCAAAACCACGTTCCTTGATTTCTAAAAAAGCCTCTGGTTGGGTTGATCATCTCAAAGATCAACTGCAAATGTATTCTAGATTATAGAAATAGAATTTTACTTCATTTCATCATTGGGTTTCATATAAATTGTAATTCTAATGCAGCTAATAAGTTCTATTAATATAAAGGTTTATCACCATTTGAGCATCATTATGTTGAGTGTTTTGAGTTAACATCATTATATTTAGTGTTTTGAATGAGAGTTTAATGGTAAGTCAGTTAAACTTTTTTGGGCTAATTCCATCACAAGCTAAAATTATGTTAAGCTTGGGATGGGATCAGCTCAACACAAGTTGAACTTGTTTTTTTGGTGTTTTTACTTTAGGGCTGGTCAAAAGACTTGTATTTTTTTGGGCACTTTTACTTTATGGCTGTTCAAAATACTTCTTTCATTTTTGGGCCCTTTCAATTTAGGGCTAGTCAATTTGAAATTACTTTAGGGCTTGTCAAGTTACTTATATTTTTTTTTGGTTTTTTTACTTTAGGGCTTGTCAATTTACTTCTCTTTTTTTTGGTGTTTTTACTTTAGGGCTTGTCAAGTTACTTGTCTTTTTTTTTGGTGTTTTTAGTTCAGGGCTAGTCCAGTTACTTGTGTTTTTTGGGTCTTTTTACTTCAGGGCTAGTCCATTGGATAGTAACAGTTTTTTTTATTTTGATTTATTTTTTTTGTTTGTTTTTTTAACCAAAAAATGAACATTCTTTGATTTTTTGGTTGATTTCTGTTTTTTTTGAAGGTTTATTTAGTTTATTGGTTGTGTTAGTACCTTTTCATTCCTTTTCCTCTTTTTTTGCTCACCATAGTCCGGTGCCGTGTGGAAGTCCACACAGGGGTGGACCAGGCTGGGTGGGCCGCACAACTCCTTGAGCCGTGGGGGGTTGTACACGGCTCAAATTGGACCATGTGGTGTGCCACACGGCGCTTTGTAAACCGTGTGCACAGATCAATGAGCCATGAATTTAACATTACCCTTTCCAAAATAAATAGAAATAAATTATAAAAAAAAGGGGAAAAATTGTGATGTTACATTTTCCTTTTTTTCCCCAAATTTTTGAACCTATTTTTGAAGGCCTTTCAATGGACCAATTACTATCAAAATTAATTAGAGAGGTTTTGATGTCCCCCTATGAACTGGTATGTTATTATTTATTTTTTTAACTTCACAAAATCATGTGAATTTAAGGAAAAAAATGTGGAGGGGGGATGTTGTGGGACATCAGAACTGCCAAAATTTAAGTTTTGGGGGTGTTAAAAAACAATGAGCTTTAAATAAGCATAAAAAATAAATTAATTGAAAAATAAAAAAAATAAATAAATAAAATGGAAGGCTGGTGTTGGTGTTGATAGCAGCTGTTGGTGGTGACAGCAGCTGTTGCTGGTTATGCTGGAGACTTCAGGCTGGGAATTTTGAATTTCATGGCTGTCAAATAACCTGCTACTACATTTTTGATGGTAACAGCTGCCATGAAAGGAATGAAAGAAGGTTTGATAGCTACAGCTGCTATCAAAACCATTGCAGAAAACTTCAAAGCCAAAGCTACCTTGAAAACCTCAGGAAACTATGGCTGTTGAAGTTTAAAATTCTGCCCCCATGTGGGTTGCTGCATGGGCCACTTCTGGGGAAATCCATCCCCCTTGGGAATTTCAAAAGGAGGGAGGTACTCTCCCGCACCTGCAAAACCTCAAAAATAAGTATCTTATGCCTTTTATGAAAACAAATGATTATTCCTTTGGTGAAAACACATGACTTTTGGCAGTAATTTATTATGTAAATTGCAAAATTAATTCCTTGGTGCAATCATTTATATATTTTCTGGGAATAAATAAAAAAAGGAATTTTTTAGTAAACTTGAGGGTGTGAATTTATCCTGAGAAATTATTGAATCCATTGATCAAAAAATGCATCCTTTCTTGCAGATAATTAAAGCCTTATATTTTGAATTATAGTTGATCTTTCAAATTTGCCCTGGCTAAATTCATCCCTTCAAAATAAATAGTTCCATGCCTTTTTTTTCAAAAAAGGAATAATTTTTTTAATTATTTTACTAGATTCATGCCTTCTGGTGAGTTTCCCAACCCCAGGAAGGCCTCTAAATCATTTTAATTCAATAGAACAAAGTTTTGGATATAGAAATCTGGGGTTCGACACACTTTCCAAAGGTTTGAGAGAGTTCCTGGGGTGAGATAATATGCCTTTTGGAAATTTGTTTTGACTAACAAGGCCTGTAATTATAAATTGAGGCCAGGGGGCTAAAGTCAGGCCTACAGAACCCATGTGGAACCTTTCTGGGGAAGAATTTTTGAGAGAATAGAAATATGGACACCAATTAAGTTAATTTAATATTTAAAAAATGCCATAAATTATGAGTTTTTTCAAGAAATTCAAATCTGAGCTCAGATTTGGAAAAGAAAACTTCGTCAAATCAAAGAAAAATAATAAAAATCATAAAACTTTAATGTCCTTGCAGAAAATGGAATATTTCTGGTGGAATATAAATAATTTTCTAGAAAAACAAAAAAAATCCACATGTAACTATTTGATGATAAGAATTTGTAAATTTTTAGATATTTAAAAAATATTAGAACCAAGTGTATAAAAAATTTGAAAAAATATGAAAAACAGATTTAATTGAAGAAAATCCAATATTTCTGATGGAATGTAAATAAATTTGTACCAAAAATAAAAAGAAATATAAAAATGGAGCATATAGCTATTTCATGAGGAGGATTAAAATAGTCTCAAAACTTTTGGAAAAATAATCATCAATTCCAGATATAAAAACACTGAATTTTAGAAAATGATTTCTTAGAAAAAGAATTGATATTAACAAAATTATTGGAATACCTTAGTTCAAAGGTAAAAAGCCATCATAAAATGCTAAATATACATATTATATGAGGGTAATTCAAATTTTTTTAAGTAATAAAACAAAAAATTAATTAATTTAAATAATAATAACAATTAAATCAAAAAATCAATTTATTTAAATACAAAAAAAGTCATCATGGAATGTAAGCATTTTTTTCTTTAGAAAAAGGAAATGAAACATCATCTTATTTGATTTATGAATTCAAATATTACCAAAAAATAAAGAAGATAACTCATCAAGTGCAAGAATAATCAAAGAAGCATGAAAAATTTATTTATTTGAATAAAAATTTAAATCTCTGATGGAAGAATGTAACTACTATTGCTTCAAAAATAAAAATAAAAAAAACAAAGAAAAGTTTTAAATACACATATTCAATGGGAAGATGTCAAATATTTTCAAATTTATCAACAAAAAACCCATCATGTAGAATAATCATGAAAAAAAATCATAAATATATTCCTTTGAATAAAATTTAATTTTTACAATGGTATTTAGCTGAAGTTTTACAAATTTAAAGAATGATTCAAGCATAGAGCTTATAAATTTTCTGAGAAGAATCAATGTTTTTTGAGAAATTCCCACCAGAAACTTTTCAAGTTTGAGAAAAATAAGAAAAATCCATTTCTCTTTGTTCAAAAAAATAATTTTTCTATATCTCTTTGATTATTCTTGCACTGAATGGATTTTCTCTTGTTACTTTCAATTATATTTGAATTAATCTGATAAATCAGGTGTATCTATAATTATTCTATGTTTTTGAATTTTTGATTAAAATGTATCTACATTAAATCAGAAATATTAATTTGTATTCAAAGCAATAATTCTTTTATTTTTCTATTATAATTAAATTAATCAATGAATTATTCATGTTAAAATATGTATGCACTTATGCCTGGGCTACGTATAATTGTAATCCAAATGGGATGCACATATGGGCCTCTTTGGCCCATTGGACACTCACACAGACCATAGGGGCCCATGTGGATGTCACAGATTTGGGGAAACTGGCCTCAAAACGCGTGAAACAGGCCTATTAGTACACGGGCCCTAACAGGCCCGGTGGGGTATATGGGCAAATACAGCCAGACGGGCTTGTATGGGCATAATTGGGCCCAAGGTTTATTTTGGAGATATGACTTGGCCAGACAGGCTGGCCCCCCAAAGTATGGTTTACTTAGTTTTTGGGCTTGGGGCAGCCCATTGGGGCCGCTGCCGTGTTGCAGCCCGGCTGGGGCCTCCGCCCATGTCGCAGCCTGGCTGGGGCTACGGCCCGTGTTGTGGCCCGCTTGGGGCCGCTTTTTTTGCCTTTGGCCCGTTTATGGGGCCCGACGGCCTGCGCAGGGCTGTTGTTGCGGCTGTTGAGCCAATTGCAGCCTCTGCGCAGGGCAGCGGCCAGCTGTTTGTGCCGCGAGGGCCGGGGCCAATGGCCCTGGCTCCCTTGCCTCCCCTTGCCCGCTATCACAAGTGGGAGATGGGGGCAGTTGGTAGCAACCAGCTTGCTGCCTAGGCCGGTTGCATCAAGGCGACCGGTGGGGGGAGGGGGAATTGATCACCCTCCCACCGGCCCTAGGTGGCTAGGGCAAAGCAAAGGAGGCTGGTTGCAACAAAGCAACCAGTGGTGGGGGGGACCTGACCACCCCTCCACCATCAAAGCAACGCAGAGACCAGGGGCGCTCTCCCACCCCCCTTTTGCCAAGGGGGAGGAGCAACTGGGCTGAGGGGATTTGACACCCCCCAGCCCACTTCCATTGACAACTCCCTGGGGGTATCAACCCCCAGGGCCCCTGGCAGGGGGATTTGACTGCCCCCTCCAGGGATCTGAGAGAAAGAGGGGGGGACAGCATGTCCGCTGGTCACACCCCCCCATGTGAGTCTGAGACCAGACCCAGGTGTGTCCTGGGTCCCACCTGGCCATTTGTATGGCCAGGGGCTGGTTGCATAAGGCAACCAGCCAGTGTGTGATGCAATAGGACTGGTTGTAACAGACAACTGGCCCAGGGATTGAACAGCACAGGGGCTGGTTCAGCCCCATAACAGTGGAAACACCAGAATGGACCGGAATGGGCTGGTTGTAAAGGTTCAGGGACTGACGCCATGCGGGCTGATGTAGTCCAAACCAAGTAACAAGGCCTGTAGAGTCTGTAGAGCACTTTTTGGGCGGAAAATTTGCCTTTTGGCTTGTTGTATCATGGGCTCACAAGAGGCCAATCTTTTATACTTAAGGAGCTCTTCTCCCTGCTGTTTTCCATCTATCCATTCATCATCCAATTGAATTCATCAACAATATCATCCAAAGTATTGCCCCATTGTGAGAGCCCATCAAGCAATTATTGACACAAGGTGTCCATAATTTCTTTTGTTTTAAATACTGCTCATTTGCCTAATCTAATTTCTGGCCATAACTATAACAATTCATTGGTATATGTCAACATTTTTCAATTCTACTCATAAGATATTTTTATTTGGCCTTTTCCATTTTCTTTTTATGTTTGGTTTAATTATGTAAATACCCTTGGAAATATTAATTCTTATTTAAAGAAATTATTTTTGATATTCAATGATTCTATATTTGTAACTGATGATGATTCTGTTGAAATATTTAATCATATTTGAATCCTCCTCTTGGAGTGAATATATTTAGAATATTTATATATTTTTTATTTTTGGTAAAAATGTATTTGAATAACATCAGAAAACTTAAATTTTCTTCAAAGAAATCTGTTTTCTGTATTCCTATATGTAATTATTTCTTTGATTGATGTCACTTTTGTTGAATTTTTTTCAAGTATTTGAATTCAACTCATTGAATAGGTATATTTAAAATTTCTTTTTTCATGTTGTGGTGACCAATCCGGGACACCACGGAAAAAAAAAAAAAAAAAAAAAATCGGATTTCAGTTGTACCCCTATGGTTACCTTCATTTCCCCCCATCTCTCAGCTCCTCCCTGTCCTAGCGGTCTAGGACAGGCCTCTTGCCTGTCTCTCCGCTTCGCTCCCCTCTTCCTATGTTCAACTCCCACTTGTCGCGCTTGCGGCCCTGACTTTTGGCAACGCGAGCAATTGTCAAACCACTTTTGACCATCCCATCCACCACCGAGTCCCTCTCCATCACTCCCGACGACTCTTCCTTGATCTCGATCCCCGGTGCCTCCTTCTCTCAGTCATTCATCAACCTACTCTGGTCATCGACAATCCCTATCCTATCATCCTCCAATCATCCCTCCTCATCCTCCTCCTCCTCCGATTCAATCCTACCGGCTCACGATCTTGAAGGGTCCATTGTCCTCGAAATACTCCCAAAACAATATCCGTCAATCCATCTTCTTTGGTTTCATCTCCAACCCGACCCTCAACTCGAGCCCTCCTTGCCATCAATCTTCCCAACGCTCTCAGGATTGACCAAGGGTGATCACCAATCAAAAATCCCAAACCAAAACCGAAATCGAGTTACTCAACTCAATTGATCATCCCCCCCCACCAGTCCATCAGCCACTAGTGGCAGTCATTATCCTTCCACCCACTCTCCTCATCAACTCCAACTCTTCCTCAAACCTAGCCCTCCTCGCCCATCATCCAATCCGACCGACAACCGCAAGCGACCGCTTGCGGCCGTCGGAACTTTCACCCCGTTGTTGCCGCCGATCGGGCAACAACAACCGTTGTCGACACCCGCGACCACTGTCGCGGGTGTCCATCTGGTTGCCCGCGGTCATTCTCAACGTGGGCGACATCTCTTTTTCCTCTCATGTAATTTTTTTTTTTTTTTTTTTATTTTTTCATTTTTTTTCCGCACCTATTTGTAAATCTCTCTTGTACATATTATACAGGTCCTCATGTCTATAAAAGGAGGGGGTCTCCCCTGCCTTTTGGCCCAGCATCCAACCATCAGAGAGCATCAGAGAATCCAATCCATCCAATGAGACCATCATCATAATCAATTTATCCGTGGGCATCCTTCCCCACTTATCTGAGCAAATTATCCGGGTATATCTATGATTGCCCCTTGATCCTTTGAGCCTCCATACTCAAACTCTTTCCTTTGTGACCTTGATCCTTATCACCAACCAATAGCCTTGCTGGTTGAAGAAGAATTCCTGTCTGCCTGAATTCTTGAGTGTGTTATACCACTCTGATCCCTTTTTCCGACCATACTGGTCTTGATCTCTCCTTGATCATCTTTCTGGAGCAAATCACGTTTGATTGAAGAGGTTTTATTAAGCTTAAAACCTGGAGTGTTATACCTCCCTTCTTCTTTAAGGTTGAATTTCGCCACGCTATTCTTGAGTCCCTTGAGAAGTGTTGGGATATTCTTGCTCAAATTTGTTATTGATTTGCTTCTAGAGCTTCATAAACAAATTGCTTTTGTTTTGTTCAGCCTACCACAGTTATCTGGTACCCTTCAAGCGCTTGATTGCGGAGAGTTGGGCAGGTTCATTGAGAACCTGGAGGTTGGTTGTGATTGAGTTGATATTTCCTAATCAGCTGCTGACAACAAGAGTTATTAGCTTGTGGGCGTTGTTACTTACAACTGCCTTGTTCTATTGAAACTCTGAACTAACCTTGACTTATTTTTCAAGTCTTTACCTGCACCATCTTGCCTCAGATAGTGTTGTTTCCATTGCTACCGACAACTCTTATCCTCTTCCTTTACTTTGGTTTCTCATCCATAAGGTTCTGGACCTTGATTCCGGTTACATTTAAATATTATTGTAACTCCTAGGAGGGCAGCCTAAACAGCACCTTTCCCCTCCACAGAACTGCCACGGCTAAGCACCGTTTGGAGTCTTACATTTGGTCCCCTGGGCCGGGATCAAACCAGCAACCTTGGGATTTACAGTCCCAACTTGAAGAATCAACTCCGAAATCCTATCCAATTTCTCTTTCTTTTTCTGTTTGTTCTTTTTTTTAGATCTGATCCGTGGAGGCAGCTTGGTCTAGAAGTAAGTCCTCCCAATTTGTGCACCGCTTGGGCAAGATACTTGTCGTTTTTGGCGAAACCCTACTCTTGCCACAATCGTGAGCCACTTTGGAAATCTGCTCTTTGGATCCCCTAGGAACTCTGTTATTCAATATGGCATTTCCCGCTACTCCAACAACCTCTGTCCGACCTAAGATGGTAAAGATCAAACCCAAGAACAAGAACTTAGGCTTCAACGTTACAAATGTTGAGCGATTCTTGGACTCCTACAAAATGGCTGCTGAAGTGGATGGAGCTAGTGAATTTGATATGGCTTATCAGTTGCAATTCTTTATCTCCTCTGACAAAGTTATGGAGGTAATCGAGTCTTTCGAGGGATTTGAATCCCACAACTGGACGCTTCTCAGGGAGGCTATGTTGGCATACTGAGGTAAAATAGATGCGGCTAGGTTTACTCTGCAGGATTTGGATGTTCTGGTTTCTCAGTGGATCTCCAATGGTGGTATTTCTTCAGCCTCTGACTATCAGATTTTTAGAAAGTCTTGGGATCCCATTCAAAACTATCTTATCCGAAACGATCACATTGACACAGTGGACGAAATTTGAGCAAAGTTCTTCCAATCTTTTTTGTCGGCTGTGCAGGAAAGGATTAAAGAAGAACTGGTCAAATCTGGATCCATGATTACCACCAGGGATAATCGATTCAAGCTCCCTGTTTTTCTCACCCTTAGGAGTACTGTGGATAAAGTCATGAAAGGTCAAACTGCTCTTACCTTTGAAAAACGTAGAACTACTGAACCAGTCCATGCTCCTTCTTTTAAAGAGTCAAACGATATTATGATTAAAATGGAGGCAGATTGTAGGCCTAAAGCAGATCCTAATTCCAATTGGGAACCTACTACTATAGATGAAATCACCAAGTTACTTAGAGCCTTTGAGAACAAAATAGATCAAAAGATTTCCTCGCTAGCTACGCCTAAAGCTCCTTCTTCTGTCCCCAAATCAACTCTGGTCTGTTACTACTGTCATAGGGAAGGCCATGGAACCGGACGATGCCAAGAACTTCAGAAGGACCTAAAGGAAAAGTTGGTAGAACAGAGGGGAAACAATTACTTCCTCCCTAATGGTGCCCTGATCCCTTTTGACTCGTCTCGTCCTATCCGACATGTGGTGGCCTCTTACCAGCCATCACCTCCTGTGAAAGCATCTCTTGCTTCCTTTGAATTTTGATCATCCTGTGGTACCCTCCAACCTTGGTATCCTCCAGCTATTTCTTCCTCTAGTCTTGCTGGGACTACTTATCAATCTGATCCAGCCAGGAAACAACATGAGGAACCTAAACCTCATAAGGCTCCTTCCTTGCCAACTTCAATCCTTCGAAAACCCGTTAAACGTCGATCATCACTTGAGCCTCCTTCCTCTGATGTAGAAGACATGGAGGTGGAAAAGGAACCCCTCATGGAAAGGTTCCCAGATCACCCTGATCCTTCTTCCTCACCTCAACCTTCTAATCCTATCTTAGATTCTGCGTCACCTGAACTTCCTCCCTCCACCCAGCCCAAAGTTTGATTTGAAAGGGGCATCTCCAAGGATCACCCCAATGCTGTGGAGGGAGTATTAAAGAAAATTTCTGATCTCAAAATTCCTGATCTATCTGTGGCTGAAATTCTATTGATCTCTCCATCTGTTGCTGAAGGAATGAAGAAATGGGTCTCTTGTTGACGTGTGGAAATTGGCCCTGAAGAACTCAAAGTCTCCTCTGGCACTTTAATGGAGGACTCTGGTGGAACCAGTCCTTCTATAGAATCAAATCTTTATTCCTGTCCCCTTGTCTTTCTTCCTTGTTATCTTGGTGACTCAGCTAAAACTGTTTCTCCTCTTGTGGATTCTGGATCTCAGCTTAACTTAATCTCGGATGCTATGGCCTGCAAGCTCAAACTTAGTCCTAGGGTCAGCTTCAACTCTGCAGTGTATGGGATAGGAAATCAAGCTTGTGAACTGGTTGGTATTGCTGAAGATGTACCGGTCAGGATTGGTCAAAATATCGTTGGAACCTGCCACTTTTGGATTACTCGTTTGGACAGTCCTATGATCTTGGGACGACCCTTCTTAATGGACTTTGGTGCAACCCTGATGTTTTCTGATCAAGTTGGGGAGAGAATTCTTCTCCCTGATGCTGATGGCAGAAAAATTGAAGTTCCTCTTTGCTCCTTGGATTCTGGTCGTTGGGAAAGAGATTTTCCTGGTCATTCTCCCAAATCATCTTTTAAGGGGAAGCAGAAGGATAACTCTAGTTCCTTTCATTTTTTAGGGGAATAGTTGATCCTACTAATGGTTGTAGTTCTTTTCAGCCTCAGACTGCAACTCAAGGGTCAACTCCCATCCCTCAGGCTTATTTTTCATTCCTTTCATCATTCTCTTCTGAGCTCAAGAATATTAAAAAACAAAAACATATCAAAATAGAAAAATCCAAAAATATTTCTTCTCCTTCTCTCTCTGGATCTGTTGTCTCTTCTTTTCCTTCTACTTTTGAGTCTGATCAATCTTCTCTCAGTTCCGGTTTGAATCTCCGCAATGAGTATAAACTAGATCCTAATTGCAATTCTGTTTTTGGTGGTTTTGGTATGAAGGAATATGGGCTTCAGTGGAGGCAATTTGGGGTACAAGTAAGTCCTCCCAATTGTGCACTGCCAGGGCAATCTTTTACCCTCATTTTTGAAACTCTACCTTGTGCCACACATGTGAGCAACGTATTATCTCCTGGTTCTCCTTTTATGGAAAAGGCACCCTTCAAGGATATTGCGGAACATCGGACTTGGAAGATGTTGGAACTTGGACTCAGCTTTTGTAATCAAGTCTCTCTGGTCAACTCTTGGAGGAAACAAGAACTTCTCTCTTTTGCCACTAAGTATAAACCAGTTTCTAAGAAGATCCAACCAGTCAACCAGCCTATGCCTCTCAACCTCAATCCTCCCCTTATGCGTCCTCCTCTATCTTGCGATCCTTACTGTGGTCGTCCTCAATCTCTTACTGGCCCCTTTGTGCCTAATGGACGGGTCACTGAAGAACGTCTGAAGGTGGTCAACTTTGGTCCAGATGGATGGCTTCTTCCTGATGAGTTAAATTTAATCAAAAATGTCTTATCTCTAAGAGAAAAATCTATTGCTTTCTGTGAAGAAGAGAGAGGTCTCTTGCGGGAATCCTATGGCCTCCCTTATATCATCCCTGTAGTTGAACATGATCCTTGGCAAAAGAAAAAGATCCCTATCCCTGCTGCTAAAGTTGACAAATTCATCAAGTTGGTCCGGGAACAAGTTCAAACTGGCCTGTATGAACAGTCAACTTCTAGTTACTCCAGCCCCGTCTTCTGTGTCCTCAAGAGTAATGGTAAACTTAGAATAGTTCATGATCTTCAACCTCTTAATAAAGTTACTATTAAAGACTCTGGTATCCCTCCTGCTACTGAAGAATTTGTTGAATCCTTTGCGGGAAGAGCTTGCTATGGTCTAGGGGATATTATGGGTGGCTATGACAAACAATCCTTACATCCTATTTCTCATCCTCTCACTACTTTCAATACTCCTCTTGGTTGATTTCAACTTACTCGATTACCTCAAGGAGCCACCAACTTGGTTGCAGTCTATCAGGCTCAGATGATGTGGATCCTCCAGGATGAAATCCCTGATCATGCTGGTATCTTTATTGACGATGGCGGAATTAAAGGTCCAGTATCTGACTATGATAATGAGCTCTTACCTTGGCATCCAGGAATTTGTCGTTTTATCTTGGAATATGCTACTACCTTGGAGAGGATTCTGTTTCGAATCGAGGAATCTGGCCTTACTGTCTCTGGATCCAAACTGGCGGCTTGTGTCCCTGCTCTGGAAATTGTTGGTCATGTGGTCTGCAAGGAAGGAAGAAGGATGGCACCAGCCAAAGTCAACAAGATCATCTCTTGGCCTACCCCAATCAATCCAACTGAAGTTAGGGGCTTTCTAGGTGTTGTCACTTATGTTAGAATCTTTATCCCATCTTTATCCAAAATCTGTGCACCCTTGCGTCGTCTAACCAGAAAAGATGCTGAATGGATTTGGACCCAAGATTGTGAATGTGCTTTCCAGCTACTCAAAAGGATAGTTGGTAGAGACATAGTTTTGAAAAAGATCTCTTATGGACCTGGAGCTGGCAAGATCAATCTGGCTGTCGATTCTAGTTATCAATCTATTGGGGCCGTCCTTACTCAGGAAGATGAAAATTGTTGGGACCGTCCTGCTCTTTATGAATCTTTGTTGTTTTCAGATGTAGAATCTAGATACTCCCAGCCCAAACTGGAACTCTGTGGTGTGGCTCGAATGATGAAGAAACTTCAAACCGTTCTTTGGGGCCAACATTTTGAATTGCAAGTTGATGCTTGATCCATCATTGAAATGATCAACACTCCCAGTCTTCCCAATGCTCCAGTGACTCGTTGGGCGGCCTTTATCCAGCTTTTCTCTTTTGATATTGTTCACAGGCCGGGGAAATCTTTCACCATGCCTGATGGTTTATCTCGACAACCTCTAGGGGACAAAGAATCTGATGTTGGAACCGATTTCAATGAAGATGAACCTTTTATTCAACCTATTTTCTCTTTTTCTTCTCAAAATTATTCTGGCTTTCAACAAGGCTTCTGGTTTAAATTAGAGCAGTACCTTTCAACTCTTCAAAAACCTCCTGATCTCTCTGCTAAGGAATTTTGATCTCTTAAACAAAATTCTTCTAATTTTTTTGTTCAAGGCTCTAGACTTATGAAGAGGGGCAATCCTTGTGCTCTTGTTGTTGTTACTTTTCCCTCTAAACAAGATTCTATCCTTGAAAGTCTCCATGAAGGCCTTGGTCACCGTGGGGAAACCAAAAATTATCAACGATTATCCAAACAATTCTGGCGGCCATCTTTGAAGAAATCCGTCTCCCAATGGTGCAAGAGTTGTGAAGTTTGTCAAAAACGTGATCTTAGGCGCCCAGCTGAAATTTGTTATCCTACTGGGGAGTCAACTGTCTTTGGAAGGATTGCTATGGATGTGGTTCATATTAAGGCAGGTGGTGCTAAGTACCTCATTGTGGCTAGAGATGATTTTTCCGGATGGGTTGAAGCAAAATTTCTTAAGAACCTTAGCTCTGAATCAGTGGCAGCTTTCCTCTACAAGACCTGGACAATGCATTATGGCCTGGCTTGATCTTACTCTACTGATGGTGGCTCTGAATTTGGGGGCAAGCTTTCTGAAATGATCCAATCCCTTCCTGGACAACATAGAGTTACTACTCCTTATTATCCTGAAGGCCAAGGGATGGTGGAACGAGGCCATGCTCCTTTGAAGGCTGCACTTGTTAAACTGGCTGGTGAAAGTGGCAAGAATTGTCGCAAATTCCTTCCTCTTGTTCTCTTCTCTGATCGAATCTCAACCAAAAGGACTACTGGCTACTCACCTTATGAAATCATCTTTGGTCAAAGAGAAGTCCTTCCTTTGGATCTGGAAATGGAATCTTTCTTGGGTATCTCTTGGGAAGAGGTGTCCTCAACTACTGATCTGTTAGTTGCTAGATCCAAGCAACTGGAGCAAAGTGAAGACGTTCGTGATGAAGCTTATCAAAAGATGATGGAGTCCAGAGCAAAATCCGTCCATTATTGGGAGGACAAGCACTCTAATTGAATCAGGGAGCCCTTGAACCCTGGTGACCTAGTTTTAGCTTATAATCGATCTTTGGAGACCCAGTGGGGCAAGCTTTTCTCTAATCGTTGGAATGGCCCTTATCGAGTGATTCATCAAGTTAGGGGTGGATCTTATGTTTGGGAGGAGCTGGATGGTACTGGGTTGGCCAGAAGGTTCTCTGCTGATCAAGTCAAGAAGTTTCATTGTTGTGAGGGCAACTTATCTCAGAAGTAAGTCCTCCCAATTATGCACCACCAGGGTCATTTGCTGCGTTTTTGGTTGTAAAACTCTACTGTATGCCGCATATGTGAGCACCTGGGACGCTCTCCTTGTTCTATTCCTGCCGCTTCTAGGGCTCATTTGGAAAAATCAAGATATTTTCTTCAACTCCTCAGTTGCTCTCAAAATCAAGAAATGGCCAATCTTTGCTTCAATTTCTTTGTTCCCTGCTTTTTTTTAATCCCTTCAAATTTTAGATGCAAACTAGGGACAGTCTGTAAGCTGGGGAGAGATGTGGTGACCAATCCGGAACACCACGGAAAAAAAAAAAAAAAATCGGATTTCAGTTGTACCCCTATGGTTACCTTCATTTCCCCCCATCTGTCAACTCCTCCCTGTCCTAGCGGTCTAGGACATGCCTCTTTCCTGTCTCTCCGCTTCTCTCCCCTCTTCCTATGTTCAACTCCCACTTGTCGCGCTCGCGGCCCTGACTTTTGGCAACGCGAGCGATTGTCTAACCACTTTTGAAAATCCCATCCACCACCAATTCCCTCTCCATCACTCCCGACGACTCTTCCTCAATCTCGATCCCCGGTGCCTCCTTCTCTCGGTTGTTCATCAACCTACTCTGGTCATCGACGATCCCTATCCTATCATCCTCCAATCATCCCTCCTCATCCTCCTCCTCCTCCGATTCAATCCTACCGGCTCACAATCTTGAAGGGTCCATTGTCCTCAAAATCCTCCCAAAACGATATCCGTCGATCCATCTCCTTTGGTTTCATCTCCAACCCAACCCTCAACTCGAGCCCTCCTTGCCATCAATCTTCCCAACGCTCTCAGGATCAACCGAGGGTGATCACCAATTGAAAATCCCAAACCGAAACCAAAATCAAGTTACTCAACTCAATCGATCATCCCCCCCCACCAGTCCATCAGCCACTAGTGGCAGTCATTATCCTTCCACCCACTCTCCTCATCAACTCCAACTCTTCCTTGAACCTAGCCCTCCTCGCCCATCATCCGATCCGACCGACGACCGCGAGCAACCGCTCGCGGCCGTCGGAACTTTCACCCCGTTGTCGCCGCCGATTGGGCAACGACAACCGTTGTCGACACCCGCGACCGCTGTCGCGGGTGTCCATCTGGTTGCCCGCGGTCATTCTTGACGCGGGCAACATCTCTTTTTCATCTCATGTAATTTTTTTATTTTTTTTATTTTTTCATTCTTTTTCCGCACCTATTTGTAAATCTCTCTTGTACATATTATAAAGGGCCTCATGTCTATAAAAGGAGGGGCTCTCCCCTGCCTTTTGGCCCAGCATCCCACCATCAGAGAGCATCAGAGAATCCAATCCATCCAATGAGACCATCATCATAATCAATTTATCCGTGGGCATCCTTCCCCACTTATCTGAGCAAATTATCCGGGTATATCTATGATTGCCCCTTGATCCTTTGAGCCTCCATACTCAAACTCTTTCCTTTGTGACCTTGATCCTTATCACCAACCAATAGCCTTGCTGGTTGAAGAATAATTCCTGTCTGCCTGAATTCTTGAGTGTGTTATACCACTCTGATCCCTTTTTCCGACCATACTGGTCTTGATCTCTCCTTGATCATCTTTCTGGAGCAAATCACGTTTGATTGAAGAGGTTTTATTAAGCTTAAAACCTGGAGTGTTATACCTCCCTTCTTCTTTAAGGTTGAATTTTGCCACGCTATTCTTGAGTCCCTTGAGAAGTGTTGGGATATTCTTGCTCAAATTTGTTATTGATTTGCTTCTAGAGCTTCATAAAAAAATTGCTTTTGTTTTGTTCAGCCTACCAAAGTTATCTGGTACCCTTCAAGCGCTTGATTGCGGAGAGTTGGGCAGGTTCATTGAGAACCTGGAGGATGAATGGGATTGAGTTGATCTTTCCTAATCAGCTGCTGACGACCAGAGTTATTAGCTTGTGGGCGTTGTTACTTACAACTGCCTTGTTCTATTGAAACTCTGAACAAACCTTGACTTATTTTTCAAGTCTTTACCTGCACCATCTTGCCTCAGATAGTGTTTTTTCCATTGCTACCGACAACTCTTATCCTCTTCCTTTACTTTGATTTCTCATCCATAAGGTTCTGGACCTTGATTCCGGTTACATTTAAATATTATTGTAACTCCTAGGAGGGCAGCCTAAACAGCACCTTTCCCCTCCACAGAACTGCCACGGCTTAGCACCATTTGGAGTCTTACAATGTTTGTTACAAAGCTATTCATGCTCCACCAGAAATATTCCATTTTGTACAAATAATGAATTTTTATTTTTTTCTTGAATTGGATGAAATTTTTTTGAAATCCAATCTCAGATTCAAATTACTTGCAAAAAAATTTATATTTATCACATTTCACACATTAAATAAACTCAATTAGTGTGCATAGTTGGATTCTCTCAAACATCCTTCCCCAGAACAATCCCACATAGGGTCTTGAGGCCTTCTTTTAGCCCCAAGGGAACTAAATTTCTTATTTAAGGCCTGCGGGGGCCCAAAAATTCCTCAAAAGGTGTGTTCTCCCGCCCCAGGAACTCCTTTAAACCTTTAAAAGTCATTCAAAATCTCAAATTTCTATATCCATGCCTTTCTTATGTTGGCACAAAAAGTTTTACATGCCTTCCTGGGGTGGTTAAACATCCCAGAAGGCCTGAATTTAGTAAAAAGAATTACTATGATTGCATATTTTTTTGAGAAAGGCTTGATTTTAAAAAATAGAAAAAAGGCTAAAATCATTCTCCTGTTGGATAAAGGCATGGATCTGGTAAATTTAAAGGTGTGAATTTAGCCTGGGTCATTTCAATTTTTTCACAGATTTATCAAACGTTTCCAGGAAGTAATGTTTGTATTAGAAACTCTTTTCAACTCCAATCAATGAAAAATAAATCTTGTCTGATAAGTGGATTCCAAAGAAAGAAAATAAATTAGCTCAAATTTATAAAAAGTTAAATTAAAAAACTAAAATATTGTATTTGTACTTAATCTTGGAAACATCACAAAAATTTTGGTTTGGGTTTTTAATTTAATCCATTTTTTCCCAATTTTAATCTTGCAGATTTGAACCAAGTTTTGTTTCAACCCTCCCTCCCAGATTTTTCCCCCCTGCACCCAAATCATTCTTTTTTTGGATCCTCCAATTGGACCCATTTTATTTCAGCCTCCAGTGAGACCAATATCCCCCAGTTTTCCATCAACCCATCCATCCAAAAATTATTGAAAAACCATTGGAAAAACAATCACCCCATTATTAAGTCTTCCATTCCACATTTTTTCTAATGAACCATTTCTTCAAGTGACTAAATCCTTTTTTTTTATTGGGATAGGGGGAATCATTGAATTTAATCTTACCATTCAAAATACAGCTATGGCTGAACCTTGTTATATAAGCTCACCTCCCATAATTAATCCACCATTCCGGCAATCTTGCTGGCATGAATCCACTAGCAGAAAGCATCTCAAGCTGTCTTAAACCAGGCCCATCCAATCTATGAAGCTGACTATTTGACTTGAATCAGATGTCATCATCAGTGAAACACTCCTTGCACTGGATGATGACCTTAATGCCCCATTTAGTTCATGCTTGTTTTTGTCTTAGTTTACGTTGGATGTTATGTATTGTGGTTGTTTTCTATTTTCATTATCTTTTAAAAAAGACAAGGTTAAATAGAATGCCCGTTGAGTTTAAAAAAAATAATGATCAAAATGATCAGTGAAATCTCAAATGCTTGATCAAACTGACAGGTATCTGTAAAATGTGAACTGATTGAGTTAAAAAACAAAACAAAAAAGTGATTAATCCTTCTTTTATGTCTTCTTTCCCATTTCCGTACCCAATGCTGACTTTGGATAGGATGCTCTCATGAGAAACATCCTGGGGGCTCTAGTGTAATGAGGTGAAATGGAAGACTGTGGTCTTGGAAGCATTCAATCTGAAGCCAGCTCAATTGAGCTTGATGGATGATCAAGACCACAACCTTGATTGAGAATTGTTTGAGGAAACTTGCCAAACCAGAAAGTATCAATCCAAATTGAGGGGTCTTGTTGAAGCATCAAGCGTGTGAACATATTTTCATTAGATTTCCCAGATTGTAGGTATGGGACAGAGAGATTATGAGATTTAGGGTTGGAACCCAGCAAATTTACTAGTACAACAGGACCAATGAAATTATAATGGATGAAATGGGGCAGTTCAAAATCTTTCAACAATCCGTTTCCTTGGTAATTCAAAACATTGACTCCCCCTTTCCAGCTCTCATCTTCCCCTTTGTGAATTTCTGTTCTCATTAATGATGTTTGCTTGTTCTTGTGTGATGATGTTTTCTCATTCTTGTGTGATGATTTCCGCTTGTTCTTGTGTGAGGCCTTGAATTTTCAACCCCCCCCCCCCCAATAAAAAAAGCAAAAGGTATTCAGTCACTTGAAGAGATGGTACATTAGAAAGACTGTGGAATGGAAGACTTAATAATGGGGTGATTGTATTGCCAATTTTTCATCAATAATTTTTGGATGGATGGGTGGATGGAAAACTGGGGAATATTGGTCTCACGGGAGGCTGAAAAAAATTGGTCCAATTGGAGGATCCAAAAAAAAGAATGATTGGGGTGGAGGGGGGGAAAATCTGGGAGGGAGGATTGAAAAAAAATTGTTTCAAAACCACAAGATTAAACTTAGGAAAAAATTGATTAAATTAAAACCCCAAACCAAAATTTTTGCAATTTGTCCAAGCTTAAGTACAAATAAAAAAATTAATATTTTATTAGTGTTCCAAAATCAAATTTTTCTCAAAATATCTCACAAAAGCCTTCAGGGAACAGGATTGATATCTTTCAATTCACACACCCACTTTGTTTACTTAATGGTGTTAAATGAATGTAGTGGAAATAGAGAAAATTTGAAAGACCAAAAATAAAATGACCTGTGGATTCAGATGTCTATCTTCAAATTTTGAAGGCATTCTGTGAATCAAGGTGATTTCATGAGGGTGATTCTTTGATTATATAAAGCTGGAACAAGCCTGATTTAAAAAGTTTACTCAGAAAATTTCAATAATGTATGAAATGAGCAAACTGAGGAAACAATCTACAGGAAAAAGGTTTGTGCTTTTAAAGCAATCTACATCATAATTTTTGGATGAGATGGTACCAAAGGAATTTTGCATCCTGTTCAAAGTAATTGAGAGAATAAGGAATGCGCAGAAATGTGGGATGTAAAATGAAACTTCATCATCTAGGTACAGGATAAAATTCAATATTGAGTGTGATTCAAATAAATCAATATGTGAGGGGATGATATGTGATTCTAAGATTGCAGATGGACATTAATGTTAATGGCCCAAATTGGAAAGTCTAAGGTTTAGATACAAGGTAAAGGATTGATTCTGGGGAAAAACTATTTTATTGAGATAAGTCATGAATAATTTGAAAGAGAAGGATAGTTGCAAAATAATTTTTCAAAGATAAACAGTGATGAATTGATGAACCATTTAAATGAATTACAAATCAAATTTTGATAATGATTGATGATGCAAAGGATTCAAAGATTAATCTGAAATATATTGGCCTAAGACAATGGCCTCTGGTTTGAACTGAAGATTTTTACTTGAAATTTACTAAGTTGTAAGAGTGCTTTTGATTTTCATCTTTTTATTTCAAAATCATATTTGGAGTAGAAGATGTATGGCATGTAAAGTTTTTCTTGGGTAAAATGACCTCAATTTTTGAATGATGACACTTACACATGATTGCAGAAATTTGAGAGGCATGTAAAATACTTGAAATGTAAAAATTAAACCCTGAATTCAGGGTTTAATACCCAAAATTTAAATCCTTTGAGAAATTCCTTTAAATTCTTTTTCTATAATAAGGGTTAGTTTGATTTATAAAAAAGAAATATTGACCAATATATGGAATTTTATTAAAGAAAATTAACTCAAGGAAACATGCCCCCAATAATCTATGTCAGAAGGAAAAAATCACATGAAAATTAAATTGGCGGGATAATATATTGAATTATTTTTTGGATTTTTATTTCTCATTACCTCTGACAGCCTTTGGTAGTAATATCATTTTTTTTGTTTCTTTTATGGGTGATGATAAATTCACAGCTTCAACTGTGTGGTAGTCCCTTAGGGAACTACATGGCCCATTTGAGCCATGGGGGCCCATAGACAACTACAAAGGGCCTTTCCAAACACATGCAACCTCTGGGGGGTTTTATAGGAGCCATTTACCCCCCGTAAATGGCAATTTTGAGCTATGTACCCCTTTACATGACTCAAATCTGCCGTTTTTGGGGGTGAATACCTCCCTGGAAGTTGTTCCAGAATTTTGGGAACACCCTGGACCACACTTGGGTTCGCTCAAACCAAATTTAGGATCAACATATACTATGTGGGACAGTTGGACCACACCTAGCAATACCAAATCAAAATTAAAGTGAAATCAAAGTGAAATCAATTAAAGTATCCTAGATATTAAAGTGAAATTTGACAAATTTTTCTTAACTCAAAAGTGAGCAAACTTTGCAGTTGCTGATTTTAAAGGTGGATTGAATACTGAAATAGCATTGCAATTTTTTTGCATTATGGGATTAGTGGCAAGCCCTCGTTGTGACATGGCTGCATTGAAGGACCAAATCAATAGTGCCGTAAACAAAGCTTTGGAAAAAAAATATTTGGGTAATGAAGCATTGGAAGTCCCAATTGCATCCTCATCTAGGGTAACAATTGAGGAAAAAAATGTTTCACAGTTGGATTTGAGCTCTGGTTGTGAGTAACATCTTATTTTAATGAGGTCTTTGCCTCATTTAACTTGATTAAAACTAATTGAGGGATTGTAATTATGAAACTATGACAATGACCAATGAATTTTTACTAGATCCACTTGACCCACCTCCCATGAGAGCCTTTCCTACTAGAGAAGAGGTGCAAAAATATTGTCAAACATGGGCTGTGAAGCATGGTTACACTCTGACAGTTTTTAACTGAAATAAAGATAAATATGTGAATTTGGCCTGCGATTGACATGGTTCCTACTTGTTGCAACTCCTTACAAAATGGTCTTGGCAAACTCACACAACAAAGGTTGGGTTCAAGTTTTTAATCCATGCAAGTTTCATGAAGGCAGACCCCTTGTGGCGACTCTCCTACAAAGAAACTCAAAATAACCATCAACCATCAGAACCTCCCTCTGTCCATCCTCAACTGAGGAGAATCACTGGGGTAGCGTTAGAAAATCTAATAGAAGTTGTGAATGATGGGCTCACTACATTACAACTTAAGAGAAAATTGAGCAAGATTGACGGCAGAAATATTATTGATGACCAAACAATCTATAACACTAAGTGGAAGGTAGCGCTTGAAGAACTGAAGGGGAAAAGTGTTATGGAAGTACTCTACAAACAGCTTGAAGAATCAAGTAGGATTCATCAGTCAAAAAGCAGTGGAGAGGGTCACTTGGAGGCTCTCTTCTTGGAAAACCCAGAGTCATTGAAGCTTTCCAAACAATTCCATCATATTTCTATGTGGGATTGTACTTATAACACAAATAAGTACAAAATCCTGCTATTGCATGTTGTACAAATGACAGCCAACCAGAAAAATTTCACAAAAGCTCTTGTTTTGATAACAAAAGAAAGTTTTGAGTTCTACAGTTGGTCTGTAAATGCATTAAAGGAGTTGGCTTATGATCCTGATAGACTTCCAAAAGTCTTTGTGACAGACCTTGAAAAAGCTCTGATTTGTGCTATTGAATCAAGTTTCCCAGAGTCATCAAGAAAATTTTGCACTTGGTATTTTTCTAAAAACATACAAGCAAAATTTGAAGGGCACTTTTTTAATGACTTTGGAGGATGGAAAAGCTTTATGAATCTATGGGCAAATTAAGGGGCCTCAAAGACCAAGGATGGGGCGGAGGTCAATGATGCAGAACTCAGATTAGGTCCAAATTACTTCTTCTTATTCTTCATAGTTTTGGGTTCTGAAATTTTGAATTGAATAGTGTTTCTTGAAAGACTATGAGGATGTGCTTGAGTATATGGAAAATAAAATTTTCCCTATCAAAGAGACGTTTTTAACGGTGTGGACTTGTATAAACCCAGATTTTGGAAACAAAACAACTTCTTGGGTTGAAGGGGCCCATGCCCCTCTCAAATGATTCCTTTCAAAATATTTGGGAAAAATGTTGGATTTTTGGAAAAACCTTGAAAGAAAAGTTTCAAATCAAATCAAATTGGTTTTTGCATCCCTACACAACTCTCAAATTAAGTTAGGGAAAGTTCTCCCACCTGAACTGTTACCATTGGGATAAATTTTCTTTAGAGGAAATTAAGTTTATCAGTGAACAATTCAAGAATTTCAAACGTGATCATGATTGCAAAGTGTGCACCAAGTCATACTCCAAGACTATGGGTTTGCACTTTTCCCACCAAATAGGTGACTGTCTAGCATTCAGAGGATCTGTGGTCCCTGAAGATGTTCATAATCAGTGGAGGTTGGACTATGACCCTTGCAGTTCTAGCTCTGTAAGTTGGCTTAAGTTAGATTGTTCAAATCAATTTGTGATTCATGATTTCTGATTAATTATTCCTAATTCACTAATGGTTGATCCTTTTGTATTTTTGAAGTGCAGCGTGCTCAAAATTCTGAGTGTTCCACAGTTAAGTGAAAAGTGAATGCAATGATCTTGGAATCTCAAGATCTTGAGCAAGGCGGCCTATTGATGTATATTATTTGGAAGATCACAAAATATTGATTGAAGCCAAGAATTGCACCTAAATTATGAAAATCAAGTAGGGGCTTGCAAAAATTGACAGATACGCAGGGAGAAAAATCTTGGTTTGAGCACTTTGAAAAACAACTCAAGCAGCAAAATAGGACTGGAAGGGTGCCAAATAAGAAAAGAAGAAAGATTTCCAGTCTTTTCTTTTGGAAAATGGTCATTGTTTGGGTTTAATGAACTAACTAACTAATGATGAATTTTTAGTCAAATTCAGCAGGATCAGAATCTGAATTTCATAGCTCAGAGGAAGAGAATGAAAGTGAATTGGGATCACTTAATTTTGAATTGGAACCCCTGTCAGACGAAGACAACGTGCAGCAAAGCTCAACCAGAAGCTCACCTTTGGTGAGTATTTGTTTCATTGATGTGATTAAAGAAATGAATACTAAGTTAGTTTTGACAATAGGAACCAAACGTGAAATACCTCAATAAAATACCAAACAAATTCCATAAGTTCTTGGGTGAGGTTTGGGATCGGATTGGAGATGGGAATTGCAGATATAGAGTCATTGCTAAATCTCTTGGTTAAAATGAAAATGGATGGTTTAAATTGAGAAACAAAATGATTGAAACATTAGAGAAAAATAAATCATGCTACATTAAGATGCTTGGTGGTCCAAAAGAGGTATAAAATATTAAACAAAGTCTTGATGTTGAAGACATCAATCAAAATATTCCATATTCAAAACAGTTGGCTAAACTAGATATGGGACAAATATTAGCAGAAAAATAGGCCAGACCTATATTTTTCATTTCATTGGAGCCATGTTGTTCTTATACTCCAATGAAAAATGGTGTTAGAGATCAATCAGACCCTATTTATATTTCCTTTGTAATAAATAACCACTGGGTTATATTCGTACTTGAGGGAGAAATCATTCCAATCCCACCCATTGTAGCAAAACTGTGTTCCTTGATTTCTAAAAAAGCCCCTGGTTGGGTTGATCATCTCAAAGATCAACTGCAAATGTATTCTAGATTATAGAGATCATATACTTTGACTTCATTTAATCATTGGGTTTCATATAAATTGAAATTCTAATGCAGCTAACAAGTTCTATTGATATAAAGTTTTATCACATTTTGAACATCATTATGTTGAGTGTTTTGAGTTAACATCATTATGATGAGTTTTTTGAATGAGAGTTTAATGGTAAGTCAGTTCAACTTGTTCTGGGCTTATTCCATCATAAGGAACATTTTACTCCTTATGATGGGATCAGCTTAACACAATTTGAACTGGTTTTTTTGTGTGTTTTTAGTTTAGGGCTAGTCCAGTTACTTGTCTTTTTTTGGTGTTTTTACTTTAGGGCTTGTCAAGTTACTTGTTCTTTTTTTTGGTGGTTTTAGTTTAGGGCTATTCCAGTTACTTGTTTTTTTTTGGGTCTTTTTACTTTAGGGCTAGTCCATTGGATAGTACCAGTTTTTTTATCATTGTATTGAGTGTTTTGAATGAAAGTTTAATGGTAAGTCAGTTCAACTTGTGTTGGGCTGATTCCATCATAAGGATTATTTTACTCCTTATGATGGGATCAGCTTAACACAAGTTGAACTGATTTTTTTTGGTGTTTTTAGTTTAGTCCTAGTCCAGTTACTTGTCTTTTTTTTTGGTGTTTTTAATTTAGCGCTAGTCCAGTTACTTGTGATATATTTTGTGTTTTTAGTTTAGGGCTAGTCCAGTTACTTGTGTTTTTTTTTTGGGTCTTTTTACATGAGGGCTAGTCCATTGGATAGTACCAGGTTTTTTTATTTATTTATATTTTTAATTTTTTTAACCAAAAATGAACATTTTTTGATTTTTTGATTTTGTGGTTAATTTCTGTTTTTTGGAAGGTTTATTTAGTTTATGGGCTATGTTAGTACCCTTTCATTCCTTTTTTCTTTGTTTCTTTTTTCTTTCTTTTTTTGGCTCACTACCATCCAGTGGCATCCCACATGAGCCCAGACCATGGTGTGTGGGCCGCGTGGTTTCCACACAACTACATTTGAGCCGTTGTGGAAACAAGAGGAGGTGATACCCCCCAAAGTTGTCCTCATGTTCTGGAAGTTATTGGTCTAAGCGTCTGTAAGGAGATTGGATGCAATGAGTTTAAGAATAGAGAGAGTGATGATAAGATAAATTCCTTCCCTCCAATCTTTCTTATACCATTTCCTGGCAGTCTGGTGATATGAACTATATGATATGTATGGTCTATCTATATGATGATGATAGTGATAACCCAACCCCGAGTTGAGAGTGAGGTGTTTTTGAGTCCTCCCTCTCAACCCTAACCTAGGTACAACCACAAGCAACAAGATAGATGAAACATGACCCCAATGACAGAACCCTAGCTCCACCCTAACCCTACCCCGTACCACCCACCCCATCTGAAACCCTCCCCTTCAATATCACGTACGTCTGGTTTGTCCTTCTCATGGCGCAGCCCTCATCCGCGCTCTACTCAGAGCCCCCCCATGTTTATCCGTCCGCACGCGTCCGCCAATCCCGTGATCCGTGATTTGGCCTGCGCTTATGCCCGCGCAAACCTCCCCCATGCCCTACTTGGAGCCCCCTGGGTTTATCCGTCCGCAGACCCTGCAATCCGTGAGTGGGCCCGTGCTTATGCCTGCGCAAACCTCCCCGGCGCGTATAACTCCTGATTGCCCCGCCCTTGCCTTCCGGACTAGCCACCCGCTACTTCCAGAGTAGGCCCAACCCGCACCTGGTGCCAAGCCCCGCAATCCCTGCCGCTGAGCCCTCATCTGCTCCAGGTGAGCCTGCAGCAGGCACTGCTGAGACCGCGCGCACCCCCACTGCTGAGCCCGACCTACCCCACTGCTGAGCGCGCAGCCCGCAATGCAGCTCCCGATCCAACGTTATAAATACAATGTTGGAGTTGATGATCAGATCAGGGACTCTGACTCAACTCAGAAAGTTGAGGACCGGATTTGTAAGAAGCAAAGTTGATAAGGTGAATTGCAAGGTCCTGGAAAAGACCAGTTTAAATAGACAACTAGAGAGCCCCTCACAGGGGGCCTAAGGTGCTTGATGACTAATCAATCATGGAAGAAACAATAAATGACAAGGTGATCAAGTATGGAGTAAGCCAATAAGAAACAATTGATAAATCAATAAAGGACTAGCTGGCTAGAAAGGTTTGTGACATATAAATAAGAAGATTATGTGAAACTAAAGGATCAAGGCTAGCAGCATAAACACAATACTCCAACATACAACACCACATCCCCCCCCAAGTTGATTTCTGTCCCCAGAGGTCCTTCCATCACTACCTTGACCCTACCATGCTACCGGACCACCCCCCCCCTACTCCCAGTCCACACCAGCTACTATCCCTGCCCCTCCCTCCAAATTCCGTCTTTCTGCTTTTTTCATTGTACCACGCATCCCCTGATTAGAGAAATACACTTCTTTTGCGCCTGCGTCCTGGTGAGAATGAGAGTGAGATTGAGATCCGCGCCCGCGTCCTGGTGAGAATTAGAGGGAGATTGAGATCTGTGCCCGCGTCCTGAGCCAACAAAGTCTCCCAGAAGGTACCTGGACCGCCCCAGCCAAACTGCCACACAGTTCCCCAGAAGGTACAAAGAGAAGACAGAGAAAAGAACCAAACCCAAAAAAGAAATAGTTTTTTTTTTGCTAACGCTGGGCCTTGGCTCCTTGTCCCGCATAACCCAACTGCAGGGCTTTTCCTCGCGTTTACGGACCCGGCTTGGGCCACGCCCGCATCCCATCCTGCGCTAGCTTCCCCCCCAACTTGACTGCTGTCCTCAGCTGACAGTCTCAACCAATCCCACAAAGGTTGTGTCCACCAGCCAATTCTCCAAACTTCCATCCCAACGCGCCTTCTGCTGCTAAAGCCCTTGCAACTCCTACTTCCTTTCTCCCCGCCATCTCATTTGCGTCCAATCCTTCCCTGTTCTGCACCTGATGCCGCGCCACAAGTGTCCGTTGCACCAACGCCAAAACCTCCGCTAGCCATGATGGCAACAGGCCCATCCTGCGTCTATCCGTCCCGCACTCCAGGCGCCCTTCATCCTTCCATTCCACGTTCATTGTCCTTGCCACCACCACATCCTTCCGTCCTGCACACATTCTCCCCGCCGTCAAAGAGGCCCGGCCCCGGTTACAATCCTCCAATGCTTGGCCCGTTCCCACTGCTGCCACTACTTCCCTCTCTGCAAGACCCATCCGCCGTTCATTGGTTCCCAAACTGCACAGAGTATCCGCTCCCCATTCCTTTGTTGTTGCTTGCTTCCTATCAGCAGGTTGAACCAGTTCTGCCAAGACCCGCTTCCCCAACACCCACAGAGTATCTGCTCCCTGTTCCTTTGTCCTCACTTGCTTCCTATCAGCAGGCTGAACCAGTTCTGCCAAGACCCGCTTCCCCAACACGCACCCCGCCTTGGCCGAGGAAACCAGTCCCGCATTTGAATCTGTTGTCCAACCCTTGCGTCCCAGCCGCTGACAATTGTTGTTGTCCCCGTACGTGCGCACCCGGGGCGCAGACGCGCTAGGATGCTCAAACTCTACAGATAGGCCTCAAGGCCCCTTACCACCTCTGCAAGTTTGTTGGCCCAAGGGATGGTTGCCAGTGATGGGGCCGGAGCGCACACTGCCCTGTAATACGGCTCCGCGTAATCCAATTCCGCTTGTAACCGGACCCCTCCGCACACACCTGCTTTGTAGTCCAATTCCGCGGATGGCTTGAAATTGCCTTCCCAAAAACAAGAGTTGCGCCTCCCCCATCTTGCCAACATGTCCCCCTTCAGTTTTGGCCAATCCAGGTTCCGGTAGACTCTCATCTCTTCTACGTCCCAACACTCTTCCGCGTGCTCAATGAAAAGGACAAAATGGGGCGCCTTCTCAAAATCCAATGCACCTTCAGAGTCTGCAATTGTTTCATACCGTGAGATGAATTGCTCCACCTGGGTGGCTTTGAATCAAATATGAGGGTAATCCTTTGGGCTGGTGTGTAGGGGGTGGGAGAAGGAGGAAGAAAGAGGGGCAACTGCAGCTAGCATCCGTAAGTACCTTCAAGAGACTTTGACAATAGATTTTTCCCGGACAGACCCCCAGATGTGGAAGCAAGAAGAGGTGATACCCCCCAAAGTTGTCCTCAAGTTCCAGAAGTTATTGGTCTAAGCGTCTTTAAGGAGATTGGATGTAATGAGTTTAATAATAGAGAGAGTGATGATAAGATAAATTCCTTCCCTCCAATCCTTCTTATACCATTTCCTGGTGGTCTGGTGATATGAACTATATGATATGTATGGTCTATCTATATGATGATGATAGTGATAACCCAACCCGGAGTTGAGAGTGAGGTGTTTTTGAGTCCTCCCTCTCAACCCTAACCTAGGTACAACCACAAGCAACAAGGTAGACATATATGACCCCAAGTACAGAACCCTAGCTCCACCCTAACCCTACCCCGTACCACCCGCCCCATCTGAAACCCTCCCCTTCAATATCACGTACGTCCGGTTTGTCCTTCTCATGGCGCAGCCCTCCTCCGCGCTCTACTCAGAGCCCCCCCATGTTTATCTGTCCACGCGCGTCCGCAGATCCCGCAATCCGTGATTTGGCCCGCACTTATGCCCGCGCAAACCTCCGCCACGCCCTACCCAGAGCCCCCCGGGTTTATCCGTCTGCGGATCCCGCGATCTGTGAGTCGGCCCGCGCAAACCTCCCCGGCGCGTATAACCCCTGATTGCCCCGCCCTTGCCTTCCGGACTAGCCACCCACTACTCCCAGAGTAGGCCCAACCCGCACCTGGTGCCAAGCCCCGCAATCCCTGCCGCTGAGCCTTCATCCGCTCCAGCTGAGCCTGCAGCAGGCACTGCTGAGACCGCGCGCACCCCAAATGCTGAGCCAACCTACCCCACTGCTGAGTGCGCAGCCCGCAACGCAGCTCCCGATCCGATGTTATAAATACAACACCACAATGTGTGGAGTTCTACATGGCTGGAATGTAGTTGTGCAGCATCCCACACAAGCCTGGACCATGGTGTGTGGGCTGTGCAGTTCTTTGAGCCATGTGGCACGTGACACAGCTTGAATGTGGTTGTGTGGCGTGCCACACAGCTCATTTTGAGTTGTGTCCATGGCTCAATGGGCTGTGAATTTAACATTACCCTTCTTTTATCTAGTTAAATCTTCCAAACATTTTCTTCTGGTAGTTTGGAATAGATATGATGGGCTTGTTGGGCCCTCTTCATTCAGGATTTTGCCATATTTTAGATTAAATCATTGGAAATTAGGGTGTTGTTATGTTTTTTTGATAATTTTAACTCTATCTCCAGTCATGAATCAATATTTAAAACTTTCAGCAAGATCAAAATTCATATTTATCCTGAATTTGGCACCCTTTAAGATTTTTTAAATCCAATAACATGGAGAATAGAAATATCTTTGAGAATTTATCCCAAAGCACTCTGTAGTCAACTAAGATAACTAAACTTGACATTTTTTTTCAACCAAAATGGAATGGAATCATTTCACTCTTGCTGCAGATTTGGATCCTTCTCATGTTTGGATATCTTATACACTGTTTTCATGTGCTCAGGGCTCACAGGGGTATTTACACACCGCTCCGTCTGTCTGGTTGCCATATCCTCTAACTTCGGGGCATGTCAACAATGAACTGAAATTTTGAAATGGCGGGAAGTGACAAATTTGGGCTTTGAAGTGGAAACACGGTCACTAAATGAGGGATGTATACACCAGATGGTCCAAAAATGGTGCGATTTGGCCCGTGTAGGGCTGTTGCAAGACTCGGCAGTAGTGTCAACTCTTTTGGCTGAATTCAGGGGGGAAAGTGTCGGGATGTCGGTCCTACCTCCCTGTCGTATCAAATAAAATACGCTCAGATCAGCTGGTAGCCTTACTTCAAAAGACGAGTTATCGAAAGCCGAAGGACAAAATAATCTTTCAATTTCATCTTCCTATGATGATGACTCTGGGGCTGAAGGGTGTCGTTAAATTTTTGTGGGCTTGCTGGCTTTTTGCCGCTGCACAAGAGTTTCAAAGATTCTCTGAAATCGGTTCGGGACTGTGTACATTGTCGCTCAATTAAGCGGATTATGAGCAGCCGATGATGGTTTGGGTAAAACTGGTTTGGCTAGGCTGTATCCTGCGTCATAAGTCTTAATAGTGATCCTTGGGTTGCACCCAATGGTGCTAGCAACACGCCGTTATGTTGTGATGGCCCTGACCCAGATGGAGTGACCCAACCTATAACATTTTCACGAACAAAACTATTCACACGCTGGGCTGACTGGGTTTGAAAGGCAGGAAACGAATATTGCGAAGATCTCTGTTGAGTTTGTTGCTTCATGCGGGATGGCTTGCAATGGGGTAACGGGAAATGTGGAATGGCTTGCGCTGCTGTTAATGCTGAATTCAGACCCAGTTCGTATCGAAATGGATCCTTGTGGACTCAGTTTCAACGCAAAAGTAGGCTTGAATTTTGTTATCCTTTAGCTTGCCCCTCAAGTATATATCTGGATCACTCTTGAGGGGTCGGTTTCCGTCGGGAATCGACTTTGACCCTGAGGGAAAGATGCGCTTGCACTGTTCGATATTTCTTTTTTCAATCCATCAGTCCTAGAGACTCCAACCGTTTGAAATTTTGAAAATTTCTTGTTTATCTTGACCGCCAGCACCTTCAATCTTGGAGATCACTGCTTCTGGGGCTCCAAGATCGTCCACAAAACCAAAGTACCAAATGGAAGAATTTTCTAGAATGCAGATCAGTCACAAGTACAGCCCACCATTGATCCCACGCGGCCATCATCACCAGACCAGGCAGCTGATAACCCGTCCAGGAACAACAGGGGGTTTACTTGGCTTAAATCTTGCGACCAACGACGTTCTTGCTACTCCGTTCAGCGCCAAATTTCCATTGAACTTGGCATCCTCTGGCGAAGGCCTGGCCGATGTATCATCCTCGCCGATCATCCCACTACCTGTCGGTCAATCGCCACCAAGTACCGCAACACCCACCTCAACAACTAATCAGGCGGTAGTGTCCCATCTCCCAACGCCCACTACTCCGGCTCGGATGAGTAGTAGTAATGGTACCCAGACAACAACCGCTTTTAATTCTTCAAAGACAAACACTCCGCTTGTCTCATGTTCTAATGGAGCTTCATGTATGAGCAGTCCGATAAAGCCGTCAGCACTGACTTCTGAAGCCCCTCAACAAACTCAAGGGCCTCAGCAATTTTTTGCAAGTCTGACTTCAAACCCCGCCAGTTTTTTCATCACGTGCTTGGTCGGGATCACTGTTTTCGGGGTGATGTTGGGCATCCTGAGTTGCTCTCTGAGGTTGTGGTGTAACCGAAGGCGACGAAACAGCCTAGATGAGGATACTTGGCGGTTCTTAGAGGTTAGTGCATAACACATGGATTAAACTCGTCGGACCCCCGATATGAAAAGTTTAGATTAATTTGGTTCAGGTTGGCTGTCAGGATTTTTTTGGTGACTAATAGATGCTTTCGATGGCTGTAGATCCCAAAAGACTTTTCGACAACTGCAAAATCGGACGATGATGATATTTCTGTAAAGAACTCTCCCTTTGGAACAGACTCAGACTCCAACTTGACTGGCTTGCCGCCCGCCTTGAGCAGAAACCGTGCACCTTCAAATCCATTCACATCCCACATGAAGCAGCAAACTCAACAGAGAGCTTCGCACTATGCGTTTCCTGTCTTTCAAACCCAGTCAGCTCAGCGCGTGAATAGTTTTATTCATGAAAATGGTATAGGTTGGGTCACTCCATCTGGGTCAGGGCCATCGCAGTATAACGGCGTGTTGCTGGCACCATTGGGTGCAACCCAAGAATCACCATTGAAGACTTATGACGGGGGATACAGCCTAGCCGAACCAGCGTTCCCGAAACCACCATCAGCTGCTCATAATCCGTTTAGTCGAGCAACAATGTACACAGTCCCAACCCAGCCCCCGGTCCCAACTTTCACCCGTCCGGCATCGGTAATCACTCGTACTAGTACCGCGACTTCGAATACACCATCCCAGGTACCTTCGTTGACACGCGAGGATAGCGTCGCATGCTCAGAGCAGTCAACAACTGTTGAAGCGCTCCGCGAGCGAATCTCTGACCAGCGCACGGACCTCCGGGCCACTTTGATTGGTGCGATTCAAAGAGAAAAAGATGCAGACAACGATTTCATAGAATCTTTGAAACTCTTATGGGACGACAAGAAGTCAGAAAGTCCACAAAAATTTGACGACATCCTTCAAACCCCAGAGTTGCCATCGAAGGACGATGAACTTGAGGAATTATTCGGCCCTCCGGCTTTCGATAACTTTTCTCTGGAAGCTCTGACATCGATTGAAAAAATTCCCGGGTTTGATCTTAAGCAGGTTGAAGAAGTCTCAGGAAAGAAAGACGATGGAAATTTTTTAAATATCCAAAAACTTGAAGCCGATTCGATGAGTGAGTCAAGGAGTGTGGCTAGCTGCTACTCTGTTGAATAAATGCCCGACCATTGGCGCCGTCGGAAAGTCGGATCAGGCCAAAAAGTGTGCATAAAACCAATTTTCTTGAAAGCCGTCACCTCCGGTGATCTGCATTTTTTTCGTGTATTCCTTACCATAATTTAATCTGAAAATCGGCATGTGAATCTAGCAATTTTTTAATAACTTCTGGGTTCTATATCCATTACGAGAGAGGCCGTGAAGGGTTGTATGACCTCTATACTGTTTACCCAATTTCAAAACAAGTTCGAAAAAAGATGAAGAAAAAGAAAACATAATGTATTCATGTTTTTGAAATAAGTTTAAATGCTAAGATGCTGAGGACGCATTTAATTCGTTGATCCCTAAAAGAAATGAATTAAAAAATAAATATTGAAAAATTGTCTTCCACCCTCCTCTGTGATGGAGTGGTATCATTGTTTTTTTTCTTGCTTTCAAAAAAAAATATTTTTTCGGCTGGTTAAAATTACAAAATGTGACTAAAAAGAGCTTTGAATTTTTTTGGAATTTTTGTGGACTTATTTCTCCATGAGTTAGCCCCTTCTTGGAATATCTTGGTTTTAAATATTTGGTGAAGGGGGATTGAAAATCTTCTTTCTTTCACTATGAATTTTGAGCTTAAAATTGGAATTTATTGATTGAAACTTCTATTTTTTTTCTATTGCACAAATGAAAGCAATCAAGGAAGAAGGGGCAAAAATGGGAGGCTAAAATATTTTAGTTAGGACAAAATTAAAATATATGAAAGAAAGTTCTTGAAATTCCTTAGATTAATTTAAACATTTGGGATCACTAATTATACAAGCATAAAAATGGGATGCTGGATTACACCAAAGATGGTGTTATTTTTGATTTTTTTTTTATCTAAATCCATGCCTTTGAGATGCTTTCCTGTCCAGGGTGAGGCGGGAAAGTCTTTTTCAATTGAAAAGAGTGAGAGAATTTGTTTTGATGGAAATAAGTTTTTAACCCATTTCCTCAATTCATAAATTTTTCATACATCTGCAGAATTCAAACCACCCCTTTGAAAGCTTTGGGATGCTTAGATGTGCAGAGAAAGTTTCATTGCTTTAAAGCTGCTTCAAATTAGTGCCAAGGTTTTTTTAGTTTTCTTCAAGGGATTTTTTAGTCTTCCTTGAAGCTTATATCCAGAAAATAAAACCAAAATAAAAAAAAAATAGTAGGGAAAAAAAAGATGATGATATGAAATAATAAAAATAATAGGACATATAGTGGTATGAACATCCATTTTCCATCTTACCAGACTCACCATTAGAAAATGTGGTTTCATGAAATATGAATAGAACTCAAATTGTTTCTTTTGAAATGGGATTTTTCATAGAGTTGTTGTACTGTGAAAACAAAATAATTTATTTATTCCTAATCATAAATAAAAATTCAAGAAGCACCCCCCCCTCCACATCATCAAATCAATGCACCAGCATCATAAATTTAAAGAAGAATCATCACTCAATAAATCCATAAACATCATAAAATAAAATAAAATAAAATGATAACTTGTAAAAATCTTCAATCTTGTCATTTCTAAAATGAATTCCAGAAAAATAATTGAAAATTCAATCCAGCCTACTTAAATGTTTTACTATTTGAATTTTAATTTGAGTCAAATTTTCATCCTTGAATTCTCTATTGTAAATTAAATACTTTTTCCCCATAATACAGATGGTGAAACATCATATGCATGCAAGGGAAAATCCCAATCTTCTACCAAACTTAAGCTTCAACCAACTGTTTTTAACTTATTTGGAATCATTCAAGGAAATTTTGGGGATGATTTAAAACTATCATGCTTCCAGAATGAATTTGGTTATCCTCAAAACAGATATACCCCTGAATTCAGACTGTGCCTGTTGGAATATTTCCCTTATTTTTGTTCAATACTATCTCTATATCTTCCTACTCTTCCAACTTCTATCTTTACTACAATCACATTCATTACTATTCAAAACTGTCATCCCCACCATTATTCAAAAACTGCTACCAATCAATTTCATCTCTATCAATCACCATCACCATCACCATCACCATCACCATCATCATCATCATCAGCTTTACCATTACCATTACCCTCACCATCACCATCACCATCACCACCATCATCATCATCAGCTTTACCATTACCATTACCATTACCCTCACCATCACCCTCATCATCATCATCATCATATAATCCTCCCCATTAAGCTAGGCAGCTATGCCTGAGTTCCTGGTTGCTCCTCTTAAAATAGTAATGCTATTCTCCCATATCATGCTAGGCAACTATGCCTGAGGTCCTAGTTGCTCCTCTTAAAATAGGCTTTCATTCCCCAACTCATATTCTGACAATGTGGTGTCTTGTCATCCTTTCTCAAATCTCAAGTCTCATTCTCATATTATTTTCTCATATTCTCATGAATCTCTGAAATGTTGATTGGTCTCAAATTGGTTCCTAAATTTGTCAGTTCAGGTGGTGTGTTGTCTTTTTCTGTTCATATTTTGTAACTAACAAGTTTAGTAACCTTTATTTTGATTTTACTATTTTCATTATACTATTATTCCTGTCTAAGGCCCCTCTGGGGGCTCTCCAGTTGTTTTAACCCTGCTACCTTAGGCCCCCTTTGGGGTTCTCTAGTTGTCTTTAAATACTGGTCCTTCCCTGGACCTGGAATGCAAACTCATCTGATTACCAGACAACTAAACGGGAGTGTCCCTTCCTCCCCTTCAGATCAGTTCCACTTGAATTTACAAGTATTTTCCCTTTTCCCTTGGCTTGTTGCAGCCTTATCAATACTTCTCATTTGGCTATTCAGTAGCCTACTTGACTTCTTCCTTCTCCAAATAACCTTTCTCCTCATATTAAAATTTTCAGTGCCAACTGTTTTGAACTTATTTTTAATCATTTTCAATTATTTTGGAGATTCTTAAAACCATAATTTCTTACAGAATCAATCTCAGAATCCTTTCAATCATCCTGCTATCAAAAGTTCTGTTTGTATTTGTAGATTTGGCTCAAATTTTAATGTACAAGATTTTCATTGCTTGTAAAATTTTTCTTCAATTTTATATAGAAGAATCCACTTGTATAACCAAATAATTTTCATTTTTATCTGGGTGTTTTGAAACTAGGCCCCTTTAATGAAAACTAAGAATTTACACATTTGATATATCATTTCATGGATACCAAAGTATTCCCAGGGTCCATTAGATTCTTTGATGGAAGCACTGTTCCCTTGATTAAAGTTGCCAAAATGATGGCAAAAAATATTTTAATTTTTGAAAAGGAAATTTTTTAAATCCACAAGAGGCAGAAATTGCACCATCCTATGTATGAAATTCAAAAGCTTCATCTACTCCCAAACTTGGGGTTCCACCATTTTTTTTTGAAATTTGTTGGAATCATTCATAAAAATTTTAGAGATGATTAAGAACAATAATTTCTTACAGAATAAATATTTAAATTTCCAATTCAATCCTTCAATCCAACTTGCAGTTTATCTTTGTAAATTTGGATCAAAGGGGAATGGGAAAGCTATTCACTGTTTAAAAAAATTATCTTAATTGCTTAGGGAAAATTTCCACCTATATACCCAGATATTCATGAATTCTATCCTATTATTTTAATTATAAGCCCTTTCCTGACAAAAAAAGAAAGATAAAATGGATATATCATAGTTAATAGGGATTAAATGATTCCCAGGCAGTGTTATGTTTTCTGATATTTGTGTGTTCTGTTCTTTGATAGAATCACCATCCTATTGATTCAAAAAAAATCTAATGAAAACCACCATTTGGATTAAAAGAAAATTAATTTTTTTATTTCATTCAAAAATGTGTTTTATAATAAAACTTTTAGTGAAATTGATTGATGAAAAATATAGAATTTAGATTGAAGATAACAGTAAAAATGATGATGCTATGTAAAAAATGATGATGATGAAAAGATAATCATCAATAATAAAAGATCTAATTAGAACAGGAGCCAGTCTAGTTATATAATTTCCTGAGAAAATAAAAATTATTTCCTATCCTCATATTAAAAATTTGAGCAATATTTGTGCTTTACTGACCTATTGTTTTTACATTTTTATGAAGGTGAAAAGCATGTTTTTTTTAAAATAATTTTTTTTTGGATTACAGCCATTCCTGAAGGTGAGATATCATTTCTACATTTATTCCTTCTTTTTTGTTTTCTCCATCTTTTGTTTCTCCAATTTCTACTGACATTTCTCAAATCTCTTTTCCAACGCACCCCCTTCATTCATAAATTGTTATGGCTAAATTTTCACTTTCTGGGATGATCTCAAAGATGCCAATGTCATTTCTAAAATTCATATTTTTGACTCTCTTGAGAGTTTTTTCCAAACATTCAGCAATAATCTTGGAGTTTCTGATTTATTTTAAGTCAATTTTGTTATTTTATATTGGATCCTTTAGGAATCTTTTGTGGAAATCTATGTGCTTTTTTCTGGAATTTTGGCTGGGTTCTTTTAATTTTTTAATTTGTTTTAATTTCCTCTTGATTTAACTCTGATTTTAGTAGTTCTAACCATTTTGCTTCTTGGGAAACATATAGTAATTCCCAGAACTCTGTTTCTGTTGAAGACACAATTACTGCTCAAATTCTTTTTCTCCTCCAACTGATTGCTGCCTGTCCTGATGTGAATATTTAATCAAACCATGAATTAAAATTGATTTATTCTGATTAAATTGAGCTTGAGTAGCCAATTGGTATGAAATCTTCAACTTGTTGATAATAAATACCGAAATTCTTGGTTTCTTTGAGATAGTTTAAGACACAATTGAAAGCTTCCCAATAGGAAATGATGGTTTTCTCAAGAAATTGAGACAATTTCTTCTATTATGTAAGCTAATTCTGGTTTTTTAGGCACGGAGAGGTAGTTGAGAGACCCTAATTCTGAAACTTAACCAAATATGGTAGCTTTAAAAATATCATTTTCATTTTCATCCTCTGTTTCTGTTTCAAGTTTGAGATTTCTTGGAGTTGGTTTCAATTATAAATAACAATCTTCCATTCCATTTTCTTACAATAGCTTTTTGAAATAATTTTATTGGCTGATATTGATTAATTATTGGTTCTATGTGATTTTTATTCCAAGTAAATTACTAGATTGTTCAAGGTCCTTGATTTTGAATGCCTTCTGAATTTCTTGGATCAAATTTTCTAAACCTTCTCAAATCATGATAATGTTTTCTACCCAGAAAAAATCCAATAAATCAGATTTGAGGAAGAGATAAGGACCAGCTTCACTTATTTGAAAGTTCTTTTTCATAAAACAGCACTTTAGCCTGTTATACCACCTTTTTTCTGCTAGCTTAATTCTGTAAAGTGAATTTTACAGTTTGATTATGAAGTTTTTGGGTTCCTTCAAAATTTTCCTACATATTTAAATTTTATAGGATTTGGGTTTGGCTTCATGGATTGATTGAAAAAACCTTCAGGTAATTCAATTTAGATGGCTTCTCCCTCACTGAGCTCAGAGTTAACATACACTGTTACAAAATTTTCCCATTGGACTTTCTGTTTGGTTTGGGTAGCATAGTTGAATAAGTATCTTAGTTTAAATAGTCTTCCTATTGGGGAAGAGCTTTCTTCAAAGTCTGTTCTGCGTATTTGGAAAAAAACTCTGGCTACACATTTTCACATGAATTTCTTCATTTTCCATTCCCATCAAGCGTTTTAGCTAACACCCATTGGGTTTTAATCAGTGTCTCATTATTTTTTAGATCCAATATTTCTATTAATTCAAATAAAATTCTTTCAAGTATTGATTTTATTTCTTCCAAGAATTACCTCTTCCATTGGTTCCACTCTGGAGTTCTCTTGTAATCATTTAGGCTATTTGGGCCATTTATTTTTTCCTTGTTTACACTGCTTAGTTTTATGTGTATAAGATTGTCTGGGAAATTTGATTCTCTCTCTTATGCTCCTGCAAACTCAGCTTTATTAAGGAGATGTTTTTCTAAAATAGCTTTCTTTTCAACATTGCAATTGATCTAACTTTGCACTAGCTCTCTGGTTATCCAATCCCATCGAGTTATAGTTTTGGAGTTTTTCTTACTCTAGAATCCAAAGCTTTCCTCATAGCCTGCCATCATGCCTTCTTGGCTCTGTGCATATCTTTTTACTTACCTTGGTAACTTTTTGAGGAAGAAAATCAATGCAATACTCTTTATGTGTTTATTTTTATGTTCTTTACAGAAAACATTTTTTAAAATGTTTTAAATATTAACTCATTGGTTCTATTTCTTAAATATGTTGCTTCTGATTCCCATTCCACCCATAATTTCTTTGGTATGCAAGAGTAAATTCAAATTAATCTTGATTTCTAAATTAGGTTCTATTTCATTCTCTTTCCAATACCATTATTTTATGGAGTATAAAGGGTGTTAAAAATAGTCTTGATTCCTTGTGAGTTCCACAATTCTTTTAAATTTCTATTTAAAAATTCCTCATCTCCATTGCTAATTATTTGTTTTAAATTATTTTTTACTCAATTTTTTGCTATTTGAAAAAATTTTCTTGATCTTTTCAAGGGCTAGGTCCTGAGATGGTATGAAATACATCATGAAAAGAATAGAAGCAATATCTACAAAAAACAGGATATGTTTGGATCTTCCCAGAAATTCAGGGGTAACAGGACCCAGAAAATCTTCTGATATTTCTTCCAAACTATTTTTTGCGCTATCAATCTTGTTTTGGAAGTGGTTCTTGCAAATTTTCCTTTCATGAAAGGCTTACATCCATTTCATATTCCAGGGTGGCCTAGATGCCTTTTTTAAAAAATTAGAGCTGCATGTTGGTGATAATAATTGAGAGGTTTTTCAAAGTGGTTCTTTCCAATTTTACTTTAATAAAAGGCTTACATCCATTTAATATTCCAGGGTGGCCTAGATGCTTTCTTTACAAAATTAGAGCTGCATGGTGGTGATCATAATTGACATGTTGCAAGTTTGGTGAGATTCTTCCACAAAATACAACTTCTGTATCTTTCTAATTTTTATTTCTGGTCATTTACAAGTTCCCCACCATTCCTCCAGATTTTCCCAAGAAATAGGAGGGTTTAGGTTATATTTTGGACAAATAAAACATCCTTGAAAATTATTTCCCTACCATTGAGCCTTAAAGAAACATCTCCTTTCCCTTCAATTTCAGTCTTCTTCCCTGAATCCCCGATTATAATTGAACCACCAACTCCTCTCAAGTTGTTTAATAGGTTTTTATTTGCAAAAATTTGTTCCAATTTGACAAAATAAACAAGAATGGGTTTTAATTTGTATTTGGATATCATTTCCATTGGCAAATTTGGTTTTTATATAAATGCTACTGGACCTGCCAGAATTCCACTTATAGTTTTTGCCTTATAATCATTTATATTCTTCTTTAATCTGCAGTAATTCTTCATGTGGCCTAGTTTACAACAGTTGTGAAATTTATGCTTGAATTTTCCTCCTGATAGCATTGAGACCTCTTCCTCAAATTGGATGTACCATTTCAAAAAATTTCTTTTTTTAAAAAACTTGAAATTATTTCCGCAATTAAAGGTTAGTGGTCTCCCCAAGCTATTATTGAATCAGAAACTTTTACTTCCTTCAAAATTTTTGAATCCCTATCCTACACATAATATCATTCTTTACTGAGCTACCAGTAAGTTCCAACTTCCTTGTTTTTTTCCTGTAAGTCCCTGATCCACTTATCATGAATTCAATCCACTGAGCATTAATTCCAAATTTCAATTCCTAAAATTGGTCTAGAGCTATTCCTTTGGCTTGAACTCAAGCTCCACAAAATATTTCCTTCAAGATATTCAAGAGGGCCTATCTGCGGCTCCTTCTGTTCATTTTTATATTATTTACAAAAACAGAACAAATTTCTTTTTCAATACAAGGCATGATTAGGTAGTAAAACTCTTCCTTCTTCTACTCATTCAAAATTTTATCAAATCCAATAATTTAATTCCAGAAAATAAGTTTGAAAATTTAGGATTTCATGAGTGTGACCCAAGTATCATGGTTGCTCTTGTTTAGAATGACTTGACTTCTGTCAGATTTCTCAATTCAAAGGTGAGTGTTTTGAGAGTTTGAGTTTATTTTGTTTTCTAGTCTTCCTTATTTTGATCTAGAGCCATTTTTGATATGTTTCTTGTGCAATAAATTAATTAAAAAATTTTAATTTAGAACAAAGATTATATTAAAAATAATGATTCTATTTACATAATGATGGTGATTGAATGATATTGATCAATAATAAAAGAGCTCAATACAAAGTGATTTTCTCTATTTATAGACCAGCCTGATAAAATAAAATTTATATCCTTCTCAATCCTCATAATTCAAATTTGAAAAATGTTAATGCTTTACTGACTTATTGTGTTTATTTGTTTTAGAATGATAAAATAATGTTGCTGTCAAAAGTAATTTCTTTCAGCCTGCATAAATTAATTAAAGTTAAATTGTTTTTAAATTTATGCCTTCTCTTTTTTTGTTTCTCTTTGGTTTTAAAATTCCTACTGAAATTCATCAAATTACTATTCCATCAAAACTGACCAAAATCATCCTTCCTTTGATCAATCAGAAAATCTGTTGAATTCCAGTCATTTTTTTATAAAAAAACAGGAATTCATCTCCCTCAATGTGGGTATTCCTGGCTCATGCATTATTTATGTCTTCAATCAAATGAACTCACTCAAAAAACTCAGAACTAATTTGATTAAGATAAATACCTCCTAGAGGACTCTTTTTATGCCAGTGGAAAATTTGTGGTTTCATCATACTAGATTTTTTCTCTTGATGATTAACAAAAAAAAAAATCAAAATATCATCTGTCGCAATAAAGACTCAAATTTGAACATTCTACTTGGATCCTTAAATGAAAATTGGAAAGTTTAAGATAAATGTGTAATGAGCTCCAAAGTTACAAAGAAAGGAAGATGATATCAACTAGATTTGATTCTGTTATTCTGCATATTTTATTGGCTGACATCAAATACAAATGAGAACAAATATTTGCAGATGAAATCCAGGATACACCTCAATTCATTTCTGTATCATCTTTTCCTTCATCTTGTGAAACAAGAGAGCATATTTTTCCTCTCACTCTTTTTCACTTTAAATGCTGATTTATCTAATGAGACTTGGCCAAGGAAACAAAAAAAATTCCCAAAAATTGAACTGCCATTTTTTTACTCTTCACATAAGCACTTGATCCTCTGCACCACAGCAAAAAATAAAAAAACCCTCAAGACATCATCCAATTAGCCTAGCAACATAAAGAACCACCATAATGCCTGATACCCCATTGACCTCACCTCCACTGTACCCCACCACCTCAATTCAACCACCTCCTACCCAGGAACCATCCAAATCACCTTCCCCACAAAAGGATCCAACCCTCACTTGCCCAGAACATCATCCATCCCACCCCCTTTGGATTTTCCCCCCAGGTCTAACACCAGACCCACTAGACCCCCCTTGTGAGCCCCCCAAATCTGGCAATTTGAAAATTACTTCCAGAAAATTGCATAACTGACACCACTCCCCCACCCTTTAAGTATCCAAAAAGGTTCCCTGGACCTCCTGGTGAGTACCCACTGGCAAATGCTGAATTAAATCCTTAAAAATTACCAAATCCATGCCTTTTGTTTTATTTTTTTTTTGAAAAATGCATGATTTTAGCATTTTTTTTTTTAAAAAAAATCACACCTCTTTCAAGGGAATGGGCAACTAATGCAATTATTTTAATAAATTCATACCCCCTTGTTTTTTATCCTACCTCAGGAAGGCGTTTGAAACTTAATCATTTTTGACAATACAAAATGGCTTAAATATAGACATTTGTAGTTTAGGATGCCTTTTTGAGTTTTAAAGGAGTTTCTTGGGTTAGAGAATTGAGAATTTGTGTTCCCCTCAAGCCATTTAATGATTAATTGAGGCCCTGGTGGGCTTGAACAAGGCCTCCAACCCCCTGTGAGGTCTTTCTGGGGTAGAAACTTTGGAAGAACCCCACTATGGCAACCAATTCATTTAATGCAACATTCAAAAATTCAATAAATCTCAATTTTTTTCAAGGAATTCTATTCTGAGATCAATTTTTTTTTTAAAAAAAAAGCTTCATCCAATTTAAGAATAAAAAAATCCTAAAACATCAATTTCCTTGCAAAAAATGAGATCTTTCCAGTGGAATGTGAATAGCTTTGTTCCAAAAAGAAAAGGCAAATGTTAAATTCACAACCCTGGGGTTACAAACAGCTGTGAATTTCCATTCAAAACCCATATTCATCATTAACAGAAAATCAAAACTCAAAAAGGAGAAAGCAATAATGCTCATGACTTGTGCATCCGCCAGGGGGTTGCAAATCCCCAATCACAACTTAAAACAGGTTGCAATTGGGGGTTCACAACCCCCCAGGGGATGCAAAAGTTTTGAGCAGGGGCTGCGCCTGTTTTCCTGGCCTTTTTGGGGAAAAATAGCCCCAAATTGGCAATTTGAGGGGCTAATTGGGGTACCTAGGCACCCCTGGACCACATTTGAGTGCCCTCAACCCAAATTTGGGGATGTGCCATACTATGTGGGAATATTATTGGACCAAAAAAAGAATTTTCAAACACAAACACTTATCAAAAAATGTACGCAAAACTTGCTTTTCAGATACAAAAACTGTAAACACCACTTGCTTGTTGGAAAATTTTATTTTTATCAACCCAAAAGTGAGTAGACTTTGGATTTTTCAAGAACAGTTTTATTGAATAATGGATTTACTTGGGTTTTTTGGAGATTATGAGAACAGTGGCAAGGGCAAGCCCCACTGGTCTAATCATGGCTGCATTAACAGACTCAATTAAAAGTTTTGTCAACAAATATTTGGAATCTAGGGATTTGGCTTGTGAGTTGGAAAAGAGACATTGGAAGCCCCAATTTAATTCTCATCTAGGGTTACAATTGAGGAACATGGTTTTTCTTTAAAAATGCAATTGACTAAAGGTGGTGGGTCACATTTCATATGCCATTTGACTGAGAAGGATTTTGCTTGATAAATACTAATGTGACTATTTGGGTGTAAATATGTAAATATTTAACAAACATTTGACAGAACTCCTTGACCATCCTCTTGTGATAGCCTTTGCTATTACAAAATATTCAGAGATTTATTGTCAAAAATGGGCAGCCATGCATGGCTACAAATTGAAAAAATTCAATTCAAAAAAGGATAAATATTTTGATCTAGAATGCAACAGATTTGGAGTATATGAGGGGCAATACCTCACCAAATGGCAAAGGCAAACTCACACAAGGAAGGTTGGGTGTTAATTTATGGTCTGTGAAATTTGTAAAGTAGCAGATACCATGTGTTATCTCTTGATTAGAAAGGGCTAACACAATAATCAAACATCTGAAACCCCCTCAGTGCATCCTCAACTGAGGAGAATCTCTGGCAAGCCTTGGATCAACTTGAAGAAGGCATGAAATATGGGCTCAATAAAATTCAACTCAAAGGTAAATTGAGCAAGATTGATGGTGGAGAATACATTGGCAATAGAAAAATCTATAACACTAAGCACAAGGTTAAAGCAGCTGAATTGCATGGAAAAAGTGTTAAGGACGTTCTATTGGAAATGCTCCAGGAATCCCAGTGGGTTTCCAGGTCCAAATTTGGGGGAGAGGGTAAATTTGAGGCCCTTTTTTGGCTCATCCTGAGTCTATAAAACTTTTTAAAGAAGTTCCATCATGTTGCTTTGTGGGATTTTACTTATAAAGTAAGTAGGTACAACATCCCTCTATTGCATGTTGTAAAATGACAGCCAACAAGAAAACCTTTCCAAAGGCTTTTATTTTTATAAAAAAAGAAACCTATGATTTCTAAATTTAGTTCTTGAATGCATTAAAGGAGCTGTCTTATGATCCCAAGAGGCTTCCCAAAGTATTTTTGACTGACCATGAAAAAGCCCTGATTTGTGCCATTGAACATAGTTTCCCTGAGTCATCCAGATAGTTGTGCTACTGGAACTTGTCTAAAAACATTCAAGCAAATTTTAAATTTTGCTTCATTAATGACAATAAGGAATGGAAAAGTTTTATGAATCTGTGGGGAAGGAATGAGGCCTCTAAAACCAAGGTGGAGGCAGAAGTCAATGATTCAGAACTCAGAATAGGCCAATTTATTGCTTCTTCAGTTCATCTCTGCTGGGAATGCTTATGTTGAAAATTGTATACAGCTTTTCTTGAATGGACATGAGGATGTGCTTGAGTATATGGAAAATAGAATTTCCCCTATCAAAGAGATGTTTGTAAAAACATGGACTTGTTTAAACCCAGACTTTGGAAATAAAAAAATGTCTTGGGTAGAAGGGGCCCATTCTAATTTCAAACAATTACTTTTGGGATCTTTGGGGAACATTTTGGATGTGTGGAAACAACTTGAAGGAACCATTGAAAGCCAAATCCAATCAGTTCATGCATTACTTACAAACTTTAATAAATTTAGGAACCATTCTTTCATAATACCCTTTAACTTTGGGTTAAAAATTTCAATTGAGGCAATCAAACTCATTGGGAAACAATTTAAAAGGTTGGATCACAACCATGATGGAATGGTGTTCTCAAAGTAATATTCAAAAAAATGGGCTTTCCCTGTTCCCAAATATTTGCAGAAATACTAGCATCCAGAGTATCTTTTGCGCCTGAGAATTTTCATCCTAAGTGGAGGTTAGACTATGACCCTTCCAAAGTTGGAGATTTAAAACTCTGTGTTTGATTATACAGCTAGTTTGATTTCCAAGCCAAGGCTTGATCCAAAGTTCTTACAGTCCAGCTGCAGTTGAACCAAATTGAAAGCCACTTGTTGTAAAATTTCAGAATTTGAACATATTGAAAGAGAAGTTAAGAGGGAAAAATGTGTTATAAGTAAATCAAAAAGAAAAAAGATAGTAAGTCTTTTATTTTAATAAGTGTTCACTTTTGTGGTTTAATTAATTGATGGGAAAATGTTTTCTGTAATGCAAGGAAGGCTTTTTATCTTAATTTTAAAGTTCAGATGAAGAGACTTAAAGTGAATTAGGCTCCCTTCATTTAGAATCTTCTTCCTCTTCTGAGGTAGAAGAAGAAGTGGATAATTTGACCAGTAGCGCATCTTTAGTGACCATTCCTTTCATCGATGTGATCAAAGCTAAAAATTAGTACTAAGTTGTTTTTGATCTTAGGAAACAAAAGTGAAAGATCTAAATCAAATACCTGAGAACTTACATGGGTTCTTGGGGGATGTTTGGGATCCAGTGGGTGGTGGGAATTTCATATTCAGAGTCATTTCTAAATCACTTTGGTACAATGAGAATGGTTGCTTTAAACAAAAGGAAATTATTGAAACATTGAGGAAAATAATACATACTATTCTAAGATCCTTGGTGACAGTAAAGATGTTGAAAAGATAAAACAAAGAATTTATTTTCATGAAATAAATCAAATATGCACTCTTCAAAATGGCTTGAAAAGCTTGAAATGGGTCAATTAATAGCGGATACTTATGGAAGAACAATATTTTTCATTTCATTTGATTCATGTTGTACTTATACTCCTATGAAAATGGGTGGAAATAAATAATCAGATGCTATCCTCATTTTTTTTCAAAAATAATCACTGGGTTCATATTTTACTTGAGGAAGAAATGATTCCAATCCTGCCCATTTTTTGCAAGAGTTTTTTTATTTAACATCATTATTTTGAGTTTTTTCAACAAGCTTCATTATTAATTCAGTTTGACTTTTGTTGGGCTGATCCCATCATAAGGAGTATTTTTACTTCTTCTTATGGGATCAGCTTAACACAAGTGGAACATTTTTTTTGGTGTTTTTACTTCAAGGCCTGTCCATTTAAGTGGAATTTATAGAAGTGTTTTTTGGTTTTTTTAATTTAGGGCTAGTCCATTGAGGTGGGCTTGATACAATTCCACCTCATTGGATCAGCTTGAAAACAGTTGAACTTGTATTTTGGGCATTTTTAATTTAGGGAGGGTCCATAGATTCTCATTTTTTATTTAATTTTTGGCGTTTTTACTTCAGTTCTGGTCTATAGACTTTTTCATTGTTTATTTATATGGGCTGCGCATTCATTGCCCCAGGATGGTGAAATTTTTTAGAATTTCCATTTAATTGTTTTTCAAATTGTTTTATTTTTTTATTTTTTTGTTTTGTTTTCTTTTGTTTGTTCAATTTTCTGTTTATTTTTATTTCTTTTAGAAAAAACATGAAAAAAATACTACATATACCTCTTCCATGAGTAAAATCCAAATATTTTGAAATATCTCAAAAAAAAGGCCCAGGCTATAATGAGGCCAAAATAATTGCTAACCACACAAAAAAGGCTTTATTTTAGCAAAAACATTTCTAAAATTGCACTAAAAGGCATCATTGGTTTTGCTCTAGCAATTTTTTTGCTTTATCAAGCCAAATGGCCTTCTTCCCCATGCCAGGAAAGCGGGCAGAATTTCTCAGGCTTAAAGGGGTTCCCCGGGTGGGATAAAACACCATTTGATGCGGTGTTGGGCTCCCAAAGGCCTGTAAAGATTAACTGAGGCCCTGGGGGGCTACATTAAGGCCTCTAGACCCCCTGTGGTTCTCTCTGGGGTAGGACGTTTTCCAAAAATTCCATGATGGACACCAATGGATTTAATTAAATATTTCAAAACGCTATAAATATCCATTCTTTGCAATTAATTCAGATTTGAAATCATATTTGAAAAAGACTTCATCCAAAGTAAGAAAAATTGGGAAAATGATAATAATTCATTTTGTTCACACAAAATTAAATGTTTCCAGTGGAAAATAAATATCTTTTTACCAAAAAAATGAAGAAAAACTCACATAAACCTATCCTGTAATGGTAATATAAATATTTTGAAATATGCAATCAAAAATATCATCCAGTAAATAAGGAATTACAAAAAAATATGGAAAACAGAATTTTTTGAATAAAATTCAATATTTATGAGGGAATTTAAATTAATTTGTACCAAAAATAAAAAAATAAAAAATTATACATAAATCTATTTGATAGGGGGAATTCAAATAGGTTTAAATCAAAAAATAAAATATTTTCAATCCAATTCAATAACATCATACTTTAATGGGGGAAGCAATTTTTTCCACAGATCCAAGAACTTCTTGTATTCTTTTTGCTATTACTTAACACCTCTCCTGGACCTATATTCCTTCCAAATTTTATGAAATGGTGGAATTGGAAAAATATTTCCCTCATTATTTTTTTTTTCAAGGCTATGGAATTGAATTCATTCACAAAATAAATAAAAACAGGGTAGTTTGAATTCACAGGAAAATTAGAATTTAGAAATTTTAATGATTATTCCTTGAAGACGCGCACTATTGGGAATCCACAAAGGTTTTTTAAGCACATGAAACAAATGTGGAAACCTAATTAAATTCTTTGTGGAAGTCCTAAAAACCATTGGAATCAATGCTTTTTAGAGCTTTATCAAAATCCAAGATATTGCCAGATCGCTTCCATTGAACTTCATAAACTCCTTCTTTCTTTCCAATACCAATTCCAATTTATTTCTGACATCTAAGAAGTGTCTCCCAAAATTATGAGCCACAGCATAGTGACCACAATTACCATCCCTTGGGGGATCATAGAAAGAGTCCACATAATTAAAACCACTTGGAAGCTGAGAAATTAATCTACTCTTCTTTGTCCTCATAAAAATAGATTAATTTTAGATGAACAAAATGGGATAGAAGTGTTTGAAGATTATTTAAATAGCATAAAATAACTGGAAAATGACTTAAATTTTTTGAGAGCTTGGTTGAAGTAAGGATAAAAGTTCTTTGCAGGAGAGTTGAAGTTCCCAGATTGATCTCTCAAGGCTTGAATTCTACTTTTGTATTATTCAGATTTTGATCTCTCATAGTTATATTCAAGAGTCTTTTTCTCCACCATTTGGGCTTGGATTTTCCTCATTTTCAACTCTCCTTGTATTTTTCCTGATCCCTTTTTGCTTTAAATCTTGCCTTGCCTTCAGATCTTCATAATATTTTTGATCAAGATCTTGTCTGGCCTTTAGATATTCAAAATTTTTTTTACATAATTCTTTCCTTGTCTTCAGATATTCATGATCCTTCCGTTCCCTCTCTAATCTTGCCTATTTTTCAGCTTCTCTTTGATTTTCTCCTTAATTAGCTTTGATTAATTTTTCCTCTTTTTCATAAGCAGCCCTCCTGATTTTTTTGATTTTTTCCTGTTCTCCATAAGCTGCCATCCTGATTTTTTCAATTTCCTCAAATTTCCTTGGAATCTCTAAATCCCTGCTTCTTGCCCTTCCCCCTTCCTGCCTCATCATTTCCCTCTACATTTATTGTTGCCTGATTTTGTATTAAAATCTCTGTTCTTTGATTTCAAAACATGAAGGATTGTTTCTTTTTGAATACTTACTGGGGCTTTTAGGTGGGGCTTGGGGACTTCCCCTCATGGATTCCAGAGGCTCAGGAATACAAACTATTTTTAAATTTTAGCTTCCACAAAGAAACAGTTTGATTTTTTCCAACATCTGGAGTTTCCTATCTTTAGGAAGACCCATTACACTACCAAAAGTAGATAGGTGCTTTTCTTCACACTTTTGGAACAACAATGAAGATCCTGAATCATCATATTCAGCAGGCACATGAAGATGCAACTTTACATGCAAGTCATTGGGCGCAAGTAGCCTTCGAGAGTTCCTGATGCCATCTAAAATATGACTGAAAGGGATTCCCATGGACCTGAATAAATTCATTTTGCATGTTTTAGTACTTGCTTAAGCAAATTTGTTATATTTCTCTTTTCATTCAATTAATTTTTAATGAGAAATTTTCCTGTGAACATGAACAAATAAATCTGGGAAATTCATCAATCTTTTTGAAGATTTTCTACCTTTTTTTTGGGAATGTATTTTATTTCATGTAATATTTCCCTTGTGATACTTCCATGAAATTTAAAAATATCCCCTGTGGAATCACCCAAGTAGTATTTTCTAGCAGAAATGGCATGCCCAGCCCTTGAACTAATTTTATTTCCCAGATTCAAGTGTTTGGAGGTCCACAGGGGTACAAACTTTTTATCATGCTTGATGCATAATTCTCTTATTTACTGTGACAAATCCAGTTCTGATTCCATGAGGTACTCCAATCTTGACCAACCAGCTTCATAGCCCTGAATTTTTCTTAAACCAAAAAATTTGTTTGAGCAAGAAATTATTGAATCCCACAGGTCTTCATATTTGAAAAATCTCCTAAATCTGGCCAATATTTTCTTTTTGATATGCCAAGTGCAGAGGAGTTGAAAAATTCCATGATGAATTTTTTCAATTTCATTTTTAACTCTATCAAAACATTTTGAATAAGTTTCAATTTCTTCTTGGGATTCACAACCAAATTGGTCCTAAATTGCATTCATAAGGGTCAGATCTGTGTCTGTTACAAAGACTTTGGGGATATCTTCTTCATCCCAAATTATTTTGAAAAGTGAAAAAGACCAAGGATATAATTCTTGGGTCTCATTTCTCATCAGAAAAAATGTTATTGAAAATGTTTTTTCTATTGAAGCCATTCAAACAAAGTGAAACAAGGGATATATATAGCATTTTTTTCCTTTTATTTTCAATAAATTATGCACACATGGTGGACTTATCTATCCAAATATGCTGATGAAGGATGAGAGAAGAACAATACTACCAAAGTTCCATATGATGAGATCATTTCTTAATGTATCCAGTTCTTACATGTGGTACCAATAAGATTTAGGAAATATTGAAGAGATGATTGACCGGAATTGACTTCTTTCTTTGTTGGTTTTTTGATTTTTTAAAGATCTTTTCTTAAGCTTAAATTCTTCCCATCTTGTTGATTTAAGTTTTTCAATTTTTTTTTTTGCAGGGAGACGTGCTGCAATCATTTATTGACTTTGGATTAAATCTCTGTTTGAATTCTGGAATGAATCTATTGAACAATAGGATTAAAACGGGGATCATTTCTGTGTTCTGGATTGCTTACAACAAAATTTCATTGACTTGAATTTCTTCTTTCTAATCCATGAAGCTTGAAAGGGATATGAATCCTCCTTGATGAGTTGTGATTTGATGAATGAACAGGATTGGATTCACTATTACCACCCAAGGGGCACTTCAAGTACAAATTCTTGTACCTGTTAGAAGCTAGGATTCTAAATGCATAACCATGATAATTTTCACAAATTTGGGCAAACTTCATTAATTAATCATAAGTTGAAAAAGGCCTTTCAGGAGGGTGATTCACATCTGGCTTTTATTTAAGGGATCAATATTCATTTTTTTTATTATCTACAACAGGAATGTATGTATCTTGATCACACACATCAGTTTCACACTTAGAATCTATATCATCATTCCAAGACAATTTGGGAGAATTTTTAGTCATATCTGGTTGACCTATTTCACTTGTATGATGTGAGGGAATGATACAAGGCTGGGGTCTCAAAAGAATACAAATCAAAAACAAAAGCATCCAAAATCAGTCAACATCTATATAATTTTCAACAGTTATAGAGGGGTAGTATTTACTATAATGGCTGTGGGAAATCTTGGATAAATCTGATATCAAAGGCACTCAATCATTTTAAAAATTTTATTGAATAGAGGAAGTATTTCAAATAATATCAGAAAGTGGTTCATAATTCTGGGAAGTTTAAGTGGAAGATTGAGGAATATTTTTGAGATTCAGGATATTTTTGTTGGAGTTAAGTAGGAATATAAGGCTCAGATATTGATATAAAATGAAAATAAACAAATCATGAATTATAAAAAAAATCATAAAATAAATAAAAAATTCTTTGAGTTCCTGTGGGATAGGGAATAATTTTGAGTTTTTTGTTCAATTTAAGAGTTTTAAATTTGATATTGTTTAAATCCTTGAGAATATTGTGGAATTTCATGAGTTTTTTACCTATTCATGAGATAATTTGGATCTTGATAAAAAGCAGATTTTGTTGTGTAGCCCAGGGGATAAAATAAGGGATAAAACTTTCTACCCAAATAAATACAGTTATTATTTTGGTAATTGGATTCAGAGGTTGGTAATTTTTCTTGCGGTGAAAGGTCAAAATCTTGATATATATTGAAGAGATTTTAGGCTGAATGATTGGTAAAAATTGAATGTCCAAAGGGAATCATTATAGAAAAGGATTGATTGCAAGGAATATAAATTATCATTTCTTGAGATAAATATATTCTTCTTTTTATTTCATCCTAATGAAAATTGGATGTTTTAGTGCTATCCATTTTTCAATATCTTGATTTTTCATTATTAGCATGGGGAAAAGCGCAGTGGTGAGAGAATAGTGATGAATTTATGCATCTTGAGGATGTAAATTTTTTTTCAGATTTCCCTGTTACCCTTTTTAAGAAAGCCTTGGTACATAAATGGAACCTGTTTAGGATACAGTTCAGAAATTAATACTCTTAGCAAAATTTACATGACATGTTTCAAATAAATGAAACATATAATAGGGTGTATCAGAGTTAACCAAACATTCCATTTTTTCAATGGTGGGTTTCAACCCAAATCCACAATTTCAAACCTTCCATTAAAAATCAAAAAAACCCCACTTATTTCACATCAGACGTGTCAGAGTTACCTGAAAATGAGTGGTTTCTTTCAAATAAATTATTTTAAGACTTTCACCACCTCAACCACACGTCATTCCACATCATAATCCCTGGTTTCAACCTCCAACCTCATTGGAAAAATTCTTCCTCCAACCTTGTCCAAAATAAATTGATTCATCTGTAAAAATAAAAAGAGCTTGTGCTCTGAAGAAATGAAAAGTAATAAGAAATGGGTGAATGAAGCTTGTAACGTCAAGCGTAACGGATCTCAGGGAAGGAGGAAATGGGCACTCTGGTTGATTTGGTGAATGAACAAATGATGAATTCCACTTGATAGCACTGGTGTTTATATAGAGTAAATACACAATAGGCTGACAAGTGGTTGAGTACAAAATGCATAAGGTAAAATTAGCATAAGCAGTTTAAGTGACATGGTAAGTGAAATGCTATGACTAAAGAGTCTGATAGCCATGACTAAACAGTCTGATAATAAAAATACTAAAACACAGCCCAGTTACATTTTACCTGTTTTTTTAGTACTTTAAGGTTAAAAATAATGAGATCAAATCAATCCAATCAATGGTACTCTGAACTCCAGTGAAAGTCACATAAATGAAAACTAAAATTCTAGCATCATCACTCTCATCACTTCATCACTCTCATTAATCTATAAATTTAATCACATCCTAAATCTCATGGCTTTATTGCTCTTTTCACTTCATTGCTCTCATCAATTTATCACTTTAATCACATCCTAACTCTCATCATCACCCTCATCACTCTATTTTTCCTATAAATTCCTAACTCTCTTTGCTTTATTGCTCTCATTTCTTCATTGCTTCATCCCTCTCTTACTCTTTTAAAATGGCACCTCAGCAAATCTCCCCCTGCAATTTCACACAAAAATAAAATGGACCAACAAAAGCATCCCCAAGGAAATCTAAGTAAAACAACCATCCCCCATAAGCTTCCAAAGACTCAAGTCAGCTCAAGAGAGCTGATCACATTATCCTTCTAAAATGGCTCAAAACTCCTTCCAACTAGGAAGCTTTCTTTGGATCTGACAACAAAACACAAGTTTGTCAACCTCCATCCTCTAAGGTTAATGATTATCTCCTGATGGCAAATGAACTAAAGAATAAAAGAAAAGGTATGCTTTACCTTTCATCCAAAAAGATGGGGGAGCAATTCAGGAACTATTGAACCAAGTATAAAAAGGCCCATTCAATTTCAATCTACACTGGCTTTGGTATCACTGACTTGGATAAATCCGAGGTAATCAACTTGGTGGTTGATAAGTTGGACCCAATTTGTCCTTTTTATATTCATATGGATGATTTTTTTGTAAAGAAGGCCAACATCACTCCTTTAGCTGATTTTGACGCCCAAAAATCTGATTCAGTAGATGCTGAGGACTTGGCTGTGGATGCTCAGCCTAGCAATGATGATCCCACAAAACATATGAGTGGCCCCAATTAGATGTTGAGGAGGATATTACAAAACAACCAGCTCCAATCATTTCTACATCAGAATTGCTCTATGATTCAAACAGTTCCTTGGAACCATCACTTACTTCTTTTTATTTCTCTCTTGCTGGGGTGGAAGAAATCCATGACTTGGCCAATGAGGAGAAAGTTATTCCAATATCTTCATTACAATCAAAATCTGTTTAGGTAAGGAAGCAAGTTCTTTTCTTTTCTTTCCCGTTAATCCTGCCTGATTTAGATTTTGAAAAAACAGCTACATCCATTTCTGAATGGCCAAACACTCAAGCCAATGGGGCCTTGCACATCACCTTCAAATGAGAGCAATGACATTACCACACAAATGTCCTCTGCAAAGTAAAAGAAAAATGCCTCCAATTGCATAAAAATCAGCCCCAATAGCCATCAAAATAGGAGAAACACTTTCAATTTTTCTGTCTTTGAAGATATCATGGAGAAGAAAGATTCAATTAAGTGAATTGATTGAATCTTCTCACTTTCAAAATCAAGCTCATTGCTATTCCCATCCAAAAAAAAAGTGAAATCACAAATTGAAAAACTTTAATTTGAAAAGGGGAAGTGGGATTGTCAACTGGCTATTGATTTTCAAAAGCAGAAAGCCAAGAGGTTGGCTCATCATCAGAAATTGGATGCTAAGTGGAAATTGAAACAGGCAGAGCAGGAGTTTCAAAAAGAGGAAAAGGAGAAGGATTAAAAGGAAGAGAGACTGGAATAGGAGAGGGAACAACTAGCAATGGAAAAAAAAGATATGTCTCTGGTAGCCATGGCTTGTATTGGTAGCAGTAGGACAGTGGAAAAAATACTGAAAATTACTCAATTGCTTGGCTTGTAAAATATTTAATTTGATCAAAATTTTAAAAATACAAACAAAAAAAATATTTTCAAATACAAAAGTTTTTGAGACAATTTTTAACCCCACCATTACAAAAATATTTTTTATTTTTATTTACATTTTGTTATAGAATATTTGTCCACTTTTGGAGTCCATGCAAGTGTTTTAAGTGGTTTTGTTGATTTTCATTGACATGGCCATTCTTGTATGAGTGGAAATCTCCACAACAGAAAAATCACAGTGCTTGTACTTATTTTCTGCCCAAAACATTTTGACAATACCTTTTTTTTGAAGTCAATTCCAAAACCCAAGTCAGGAAAAACAAATTGGCCATCAGATACTTGATATTTGTCTTTGTTTTTGATAATTTTTCCATTTGACTTTTTGGTTGGATCACCAGTAAAAAGTAATAATAAGATATTTCAACTTTGTCATTGTGGGGAGAATTTTAGAATTAATCTGAAGTAAAATTGATCTGTTTATAAAAGTCAAAAGGAGTTAGCTCGGATCCAAATTCCAATGAATAGAAAGAGGGGATATTTTCTTCCAGAATTTTTTTACTGTTGGAATCATGTGCCATTCTGGATAATTTTTGGAATATTTGGCCTAAAACTTGAGAGAATTTGTCTGAATTAAGGTTGAGGGGAGTGTACTCTTGAGGGGAAGATTGATTAGCCGCATTATTCAAATATCTTCTAAATAATTCAGAAGGGTGCATGAATTTCTGCCATACAATTGCCCACAATTTTCCCTGCCAAGATCTTGAGGGGCCAACGGTATTGACAAATTTTTTGGATCTGTGAAGGAAAGTGATCACAAAGTTGATGTCCTTCTTATCTTGTTCTGAGAGTTCTTTCAAAGGGACAAATTTGATTATTGCCAGCAGAGAGTGGTGATTGGAGCAGTCAAGAACAGCCACTTTTCCATAGGTGAAGAAATGGAAATGTTCAATCTTCTGTTTGACTTGTCCAAAATCTTCAGGGGAGGGAGTTTGAGTAGTATTTTGTATTATTTTTCTTTTTGGCGGCAATAGCAGGGTAAAAATCCAAAGTTTGCAGTTTTTCTTGAAGCCTCACCACCTTTTCATTCAACCTTTCTTCATCCACTTCCAAAGAGATTTTGGAATCTCTCATTTGAGACCTTTTTTGCTGAGCAGCTCTCTGCTTGCCACCTCTCTTTATGTTTTTCAAACCATATCCTTCCATCTTGATTGCTCCCAGGCACCCACTGCGCTTAAGGTGACAATCAAGAATTGATTCAAACTGTTGTATAAAACTTTGAGTGTTGTGGGAGAAGCATTGGAACTTCAGAACAAGGGATGGTTTAGAAAGAACCAGAGGTCAAAGGGTGTGTGGCATTGCATGGAATCCAAAAAAACAAAACAAAAAAGAAACAATCATTAGTCATGTTATAATCAAGGTAGAAGATAATCAAAAGTATAACAAACAAATGCTGGTCAAGGCTGATAACCAAAAAAAAATGTCAATCTTCAATCAATGAGGACAAGGAGGAGGACAACAAGCAATCAATTTCTTGATTTATTTGCAATTGATTGAGTGATCAATTGCAAATCAATTGAGAAATTGATTGTGAATTGATTGATCATCAATTGGAAATCAATTGAGAAATTTATTGTGAATTGATTGATAATCAATTGGAAATCAATTGAGAAATTGATTGTGAATTGATTGATCATCAATTGGAAATCAATTGAGAAATTGATTTTGAATTGATTGATCATCAATTGGAAATCAATTGATAAATTTATTTTGAATTGATTTATCTGTTGAATTATATTCATATCTCCATAATTCCATATTTTCCTTCTGTCTATTTCTTCTATTCTTTGTGTTCCTCATGTTATATTCACAACTCTATCTTTCCATTCCATTCTTGTTTTCTTTATATGTCACACACTGAAAATGTCAGTGCTCTCCCCCACTCAGTCTCTAGACCCACGCTATCTTTTTCTTTCACACTGAATGTTCATTGTATTCTCATCATGTCACACTGTACGTGACACCTGACTGCTAGTACCACTACCTGAGGACAGAGCTTGAGCAAAGTAGAAGGATTTCTTTCCTCATCCTTCTACTTTACCTCACACCTCTTTTATTCCTCAGGTAAGATTTGTTTTCCTTCTTTACTCACTCTCACCATGGTTTTCTCTTTAATTATGAAACATTATCCTTCTACTTTACCTCACACCTCTGTTATTCCTCAGCTCAACAGGTTATGAGCCCAGAGCCCCACCAGTAAAACCAAACAGAAGGATCCAGTTAATTGTCAATACCGTTAAAGAGACAATCATGGACGAAAGTCAAAACCCTCACCCAGTCCTCAAGACACCATCAATAATCCCTCTAAACTCACCTGGGTCTGACTCAAATTATCTTGATTGGGCAATGATCTTAAGGATTCATTTCCGAGCTTCTGGCATGGGTTATCTCCTCTCAAACTACCCTCCGAAGGGTGAATCATGGTCAAAAAAAACCTGGATGTATGTTCAGTCATAGCCACCTTGATTGGACCCTCAAATTTTCAATTTATCAGAAAACATGAAGAAAGCGCTATTGGAATGTGGAACTCTCTCAAAGAAGCACACCAAGACAGCTCTTCTAGAGGAAGGATGTACTGGCTCCGTAAACTCCTCCTAACCAAGTTAAACAACCAGGATATGACAACTCACCTTTCCAAAATAGTCACCTATGGCAAAAAACTCTCATCTCTTATCACTCCCAAGAACCCACTCACAGCCAACAATCTGCAATCCACAGCTATTCTTTTATCCTTACCCAAAGACTGGCTAGGATGTGTCTCTGGGATGATGAACAAAGAATCTGTGCCATCATCAAGACTGATCAACGCACTGAGACAAGAGCATCTCAGACAACAAACAAGAAATGAAGACACCTACTCTATAAACTCTGCTAAAGCCCAAACAGCCAACTGCAAATTCCAAAATTGACAAGAGTGGGATACTCAAGGTCACCCAAGAACCTACTTCTGCACTAACTGTAAAGTTGAAGGGCATTTGTTTGCAAGATGCCCCAAGGTCCTTGAGGCTTTGGAGTACTCTAAGAAAAACAGAAAAACCCATAAAAATCAATCATCTGGCGCTAAACAGGCCAAGGAAAATCTGGCAAGGGCACAGGGGAAATCCAACAATGAAGATGACAACAACAATTTTACCAACTCAGAAGTTATTGTTCACGCTGGATATGCATCATGCAATCTTGCTAATTTGGTAGTAACCCATGGTCATGATCTGAACCTGGACTCAGGATGTTTGTAATCAATGACTCCGTACAACTGGAAAGTAAACAAAAAGAAACCAAACTCAACCTCAATTTGACTTTCAGACGGAACAAACATATCTTCCAATAAGGAAGGATTTCTCTCACTTCCGTTCGCTCGTATTCAATCTTTGGTTGTTCCTGATCTCCACAAACCTCTACTCTCAGTTTTGGGTGTTTGTGACGCTGGATTCCTTGTGACATTCTTGTCCAACACCTGCAAAATTTTTGACAGATTGATATTGAACATAAATACTTTGCCAGTCGCAAGCGGTTACCAAAAAGGAAACCTATACTATCTTCATCAAGATAAAGTAAGCAGCAAGGAAACAGTTCTCTCTGCCATCTCCCAAAAATCTGATAACAGTATTTTTGGCTATCATTGCAGACTCTCTCATCTGAACCTTAAGTCCCTACAAAAGCTGCTCAAATCAAATAACATTAATCCTGACTTCAATAAAAAATCCAAAATCCATAAATGCACGACTTGTATCAAATCAAAAATGACAAGAACCCCCTTCCGTTCCCGGCTAAGCCACAGATCCAAGCAACCAGGAGAGATTATCCACTCAGACCTGTGTAGTTTCAACACCACATCAAGAGAAGGATACAATTATTTTATCACCTTTATCAATGATTGTTTGAAAGCTCTATTTGCATATCCACTATGTCAAAAATAGGATGCCTTTGAATCAACCAAGCTTTTCATCTCCTTTTTTGAAAACCAGTTCCGCTACTCCATAAAATACCTCAGAACAGACAACGGTGGCAAATACGTAACCAATAGGATGTCCTCTTTCCTTGACAAAAAGGGTATACAACATGAACCCGGACCCCCTCATTCTCCTCAACTCAACGGTGTTGCGGAACATTCCAACAGGACCATTCTCAACCTTATTCTCTGCTGTCTCTCTGATTCTGATCTCCCCAAATTTTTTGGGGCTGACGCCCTCAAACATTCTCTCTTCAATTTTAATTCCTATCCATGTAAGACGCCTTGTGGTTTCACTTTGCCAAACTTTATCCTTGGGGTGGAAGACACTCCTATTTCCTACCTTCACCCTTTTGGATGTCTAACCTGGTACAAAATACCCAAAGACAACCAGACCAAGCTCTCCCCAAAGGGTCGCGCGTTGATCCTCCTCTCCTATCTCTCACAGGGCAAAGGGTATTGTCTTCTTGATTTGTCCACCAAGAAGGTAGTTAAATCCAGAGACTGCATTTTTGACAATTCAACTTTCCCGTACGGTCAACCCCTTCAGAAATCTGAAAAGGACACCTCTCCCATTCCCGTTTACCTCCCCTGGCCCCAGTTCCCGCCAACCTCCAATTTTCCCTGTCCCTCCGATTCCCCAATTTCATCCTTTCCTCCTGCTGACGATTTCCCTATTCTGTTTCCCTCTTCAAGTCCCGGATACGCGGACGCGGTCATTCCTTCATCCTCCCTTTCTTCTCCCCCCCCCTGTCGACTCGCGTCTTCAACCTTGTTCCACCAGGCCCTCCGTATCTGAAGACTCGGACATCCTTCCACCTGTTTCTCTATCACCAATCCCCTCTCCTTTTCCATTTCCCTCCCCAACTTCCGTTTCCCCTGTTCCCAACCCTTCCACCCGTTCTCCTCCCCTCTCCCCTCCTCCCCCACCGGCACCACGCCAATCAACCAGGTCTAAGCGCCTGCCCTCACGTTTTGGAACATACTCTTGATCTGCCTCAGTCAAAGACAACATCCTGGCGCCCAAGATGTGGAAGCAGTTGCTGAAGTCCCCCCACCGGCGCCGCTGGATCATATTGGCTCACGAGGAACTCGCTTCTCTCCAGGGCATAAAGACCTGGATGCTTGTTCCCCCCCCCAAAAGGATGGAAGATCATCCGGTCAAAGTGGGTTTTCAAAGTAAAATGGCGTCCCGATGGCTTGATCATCAAACTCAAAGCGCGTCTGGTTGCCATGGGGTTCACCCAGGTCCACGGTCTGGATTTCTCAGAAGTGTTTGCCCCACCCTGCGCTTGGAAACTCTCCATCTTCTTCTTACTCTACTTGGCTTGAAAGATTGGGTCGGCAGGCAAGTTGATTTCAAGACAGCCTTCCTCAATGGCCACCTGAACAAGCCCGTGTATATGTCTCAACCCCCGGGCTTCAAAGATCCTCTCCATCCCGACTGGGTCTGCAAGGTCTCCAGAGCAATCTACGGGATAAAACAATCCCCCGGCTAGTGGAATATTGAACTGAACGCCGTGCTCCTCTCCCTGGTTCTCTCTTGCTCCTCTTAAAACCCGTTTCTCTACTTCAATATCACTGAAGGTGCTCTGGTGGGTGCCCTGACCCCGCATGTTGATGATCTGGCAGTCGTTGGCACGCCTGCTTTTGTCTCCACCTTCATCTCTGACATCAGCCAGTGTTTCAAGATTGTCTCCAACGACGACCTCAATCTTTTCCTGTCTATCTCTGTTAATCACGATCTGAAAAGGAAGACCGTCTTGCTAGGCCAGGCCCACTACATTTTGTCAGTCGCCTCTACTTTTCTACCTCCTGGCTCCTCATCCACCAAGTCTCCAACGGGAGTCTTGTTCAAAACTCTGCAAAAACAAGCGCTGTCTGACCCAGCATCCCCTCCGCAGTACAACCAGCTAATTGGTTTGCTTCTCTGGATCTCTCAATGCACGAGGCCTAACATCTCTTTCGCGGTGAACAAGCTCTCTCAGTTCCTTCAAGAACCGTCTGTCAATCACTGGGAGAGGGCAATCGGCGTACTTTGGTTCTTAAACTCAACAAAAGATTTTGGCTTCACTCTTGGAGGTCCCTCCCTGATACTCTTGGGGTACTCCAACTGCAACTGGGCTGAGGACAGGGACAACCGTCGCTCCGTGTCTGGGTACACTTTCCATATGGGTATTGGCGCTGTTTCTTGGCGATCAAAGAAGCAACCAAAAGTTTCTCTTTCTAGCTCCAAGGCGGAGTACAAGGCCCTCTCCAACTCTTGCAAGGAAGGGCTTTGGCTTCGGAATATCCTGTGTCAACTACAATTACAAGACGCCTCTCCAGTCCCCATCTACATCAACAATGAGGGGACTGAATCCCTAGCAAAAAACCCCAAACATCATTCCCGGACAAAACATATTGACGCGCGCCATCATTTCATCAGGGAATGTGTCGCTAGAGGCGCCTTTACCGTCCACCACGTGGGTACCAAGGACATGATTGGGGATATGCTAACCAAGACGCTGAACAGAATCCTTCTGAAAACTCATAAGAAATTGTTCGGCCTCAGCGGTGATGGTTAGAAAGGGGGGGTGTTGGAGTATATTCATATCTCCATAATTCCATATTTTCCTTATGTCTATTTCTTCTATTCTTTGTGTTCCTCATGTTATATTCACAACTCTATCTTTCCATTCCATTCTTGTTTTCTTTATATGTCACACACTGAACATGTCAGTGCTCTCCCCCACTCAGTCTCTAGACCTGCGCTATCTTTTTCTTTCACACTGAATGTTCATTGTATTCTCACCATGTCACACTGTACATTACACCTGACTGCTAGTACCGCTAACTGAGGACAGAGCTTGAGAAAAGTAGAAGGATTTCTTTCATCATCCTTCTACTTTACCTCACACCTCTGTTATTCCTCAGGTAAGATTTGTTTTCCTTCCTTACTCACTCTCACCGTGTGTTTCTCTTTACTTATGAAACCTTATTCTTCTACTTTACCTCACACCTCTTTTATTCCTCAGCTCAACATTATCATCAATTGGAAATCAATTGAGAAATTGATTGTGAATTGATTGATCATCAATCAGCAATCAATTTCTCAATCAATTGCTGATCAATCAAGAAATCAATTTGAGATTTATTTCTTGATTAATTTGCAATCAATTTCTCAATCAATTGTAAATTGATTTCCCAATCAATTGCTCAATTGGTTGCAAATCAATTGCTCAATTGGTTTCAAATCAATTGCTCAATTCGTTGAAAATCAATTGCTCAATTGGTTGAAAATCAATTGCTCAATTGGTTGCAAATCAATTTACCAATTGATTTGCAATTGATTGAAAATAAATTTCCCAATTGATTGAAAATAAATTACCCAATTGATTTGCAATTGATTGCAAATTAATTGCTCAATCAATCAAAAATCAATTTGGCAATTGATTGGCAATCAATTGCTCAGAAGGATTAGAGGAGGAGGACAATAAGAAATCAATTTTTTGATCAATAAAAAATTGATTGAAAGATCAATTTCAAATTTATTGAGCAATCAATCAAGCATCAAATGGTGATCAATTTTTCAATTGCTTGATTGATTTGAAATCAATTGAGAAATTGATTGCCAATAAATTGATAATTGATTGGGAAATTTATTTTCAACTGATTGAGCAATCAATTTCCAATCAGTTGCCCAATCAATTTGCAACCAATTGAGCAATTGATTGCAAATCAATTGGGAGGGAGGGAGGGGAAGGGTAAGGAGGAGGAGGAGGAGGGGGAGGGGGAGGAGGGGGAGGAGGAGGAGGGGGAGGAGGAGGAGGGGGAGGAGGAGGGGGAGGGGGAGGGGGAGGGGGAGGGGGAGGGGGAGGGGGAGGGGGAGGGGGAGGGGGAGGGGGAGGGGGAGGAGTGGGAGGGGGAGGAGGGGAAGGGGGAGCTTTCCTGGGGGATCCAGCAAGGAGGTGGGGGGGTCCTTAAGTTTGATTGATCAAAGGATCAGAAACCAATGAGGTACAGGAAGAGGAGGAGGGGGGGAGCTTACCAGGGGTGCAAACCAAAGGAGGAGGGGAGTTGGTGGGTGAGGTGGAGGTGGTGGGTGAGGTGGAGGTGGTGGGTGAGGATTTTTGGTGAGGAGGAAGGAGTGGAGCGGTGGGAGTGGACCAGTTTTTTGGTGGGGTGAGGTGGTTTGTTTGGAAGTTTTGGTTCTGTTTTGTCCAAGTGCACCAAAAAAAAACCTGCAGTCAGCATAGGATTGTTTGTTCAACAACCAAAACAAAAAAAATACTGTGATCTAATTTTTTACCATTTAAAAGGCCAATGTTAAATTTTCAACCTCACAACCCCCCTTAACAACCTAGAAAGGGGTGCATGGCGCAAATTTCAACCCACTTTGGGTTGCAAACGGCCGCTTGCAACCTGTTGCAGTTGTGAATGGCCCTTTGCAACCCAGCTCAGTTGCAAACAGCCGCTCTCAACGCAATGTGGAGTTGTGTTGGCCATTCAAAAACCATTTGCGCAAAAAAAGAAGAGAAATTGAAAAAGAAAAATAAGAATAGGGCGTATCAGAGTTAGAAAACCCACCATTTTTAATGGCGGGTTTCTGAAATGCAGATACCCTCAAAATGGCTGGTTTCATGAAAATGGTGGATTTCAAACATCAAACCCGCCATTTATGCATTATTGTCCATCCACCATCCATCACATTCAAAACACCTGTTGGTGGCTGTGGCTCTCTCTCTCTACTCCCCCTCACCCTCACCCTCAGCCGTACTGAGTACTACAATCTCCAAAAATAGCCAGCTTGAGGATCCTAGCTGCATCATATCTCCCTCCTGAGCCCTGAGTCCTGAATCCTACCCACCCACACTTACAGAGCTCACCACCAGCTCGGATTTGAGGATAGTGGCTTCCCATCCTTAATCTCAAATCTCCCAGACCCTCAGTCCATGATAGCATCTCCTGCTTCTTGTAATCAAAAAGATGTACTCCCTCGATCCCCGTCCTTGATCTTTGTTCCTACCCCCCCCCCCCCAGGTACCCAATCTACAACCAGTGATCAATCCTCTCAAAATTGGCATAGAATCTTCCAAAGGCCAATTGAACTTTGCTACGCTCAACTGCTTGGCCCCCCTAGCTCGAAAACTTGGCTTGAATGCCCATCAAGTGGCTCTCAAACAACTCATCATCTCCCTCTATTCGCCTACCTTGGGTAGCTTTCTAAGATTTCTTGGCAATGCTAAGCAAAGTACCCGCACAATTGCTTGTACGGCTCTATCCAGTCTTTGTTTTGGGTCCTCGCGAATTGGAATCTATCTTTGCCAAGATGTTGCCTCCTTGGGAAGGTAAAGAAACCAAGCACAATTGGCAAGCTCAAGAAGCAAATCTGAACACGCTCCGTGGGATGATCAAAACTAACGTCCACACTCAGTACACTCCTGATTTCATCACTGGTCTCAAGTCTATATCAGAGGGCTTATTAAAGTCTCTGTCATCCTTGTGAAAGACTATGGCCGTCAGAGTCTGTAATGCCTTTGTCAAACTCAGCTCACTTGGTCAAGCGCTTGATCCGCTCATCTGATAGAGTTAGAGGCTATCGGCTCTGATTCAAACTGTTTGTTTGTGTGGATTGAGGCACTGGTCTTATCTGAGTAAAAGAGATCCGTTGAAAGAGCAATTATATTGCTTTTTGCTTTTCACAATAACGAGTGGCCGGATGGTCATGATGATCAAACTAGTTACAATCAGGGCCTTATTTATAAAGAATGAAACAACGTGGGCTTGGGAATCCCCATCAAAGATCAAAAAGGAACAACCAAGTGAAACAGAAATGAGGCGGAGCTGTTTTGCGCTCTTGGTGTTGCCATCACGTGGGCACACCTTGCGACTTGGTTTCAGATGACCTTGGCTTCTCTTACTTCTCGCTCCCTACGCTTGCTGCTACCTGGTCCCTTGTTGTTCAGGAACTGTGGGATGGCATTAAGGATCATGGGGTCAGTGTTTTGTGTACTTATGTGCGTACTAGGTCTGGGCTGTTGTTCTAGCAGAGGACATTCGAACTGGGCTTACCGTTGTCTGCGGTATTTGTGCCCTTTGCTCCTTCCCACACCTGCCTCAGCATTCGGTCTTTTCTTTCCTTTGCTCCAACATTCCCCCGTGCTCTCGGCCTCTGGGCCAGGAGCAACAGTGGTCATGTGGATTTGGACTAGAGCCCTTTGTATGTTGCTTTTGGGGCAGGACTTGGTAAGGAAATCCGCTGGGTTGTCTGCTGTCGCTATGTATCTCAGGGTGATTTGTTTGGAGGTGATCAATTCTTGTATGAAGTGTAGTCTTATGTCCATGTGTTTTGTTCTGAAGCCATTCTGGCTGATTTTTCTGTTTGCTAGGTCTATGGCTCCTCTATTGTCTTTGTGTATTATTGCTGGAGGTGCGTGTTTGATGTCAAGAACTTTGGCCATCAGTTGCCTTACCCACACAATTTCTTTGCTGACGTCCAAGAGTGCTTTGTACTCTGCTTCCGTTGTGGACAATGAGACGGTCTTCTGTTGGGTTGATTTCCAGGCCACTAAGTTGGTGCCTACCATGACTGCATACCCGGTGGACAATTGCCGTGTTTGCGGACAGTTTGCATAGTCAGCATCAATGTAGGCCCTTATGCTGGTGCTTCTGTTCTCATAGTAAAGAGCCAGGGTCTTTGTTGCTGTTAGGTATTGAAAGACTCAAATGGCTGCTTGGCAATGCTTTGGGCCCGGCTTTTCAAGGAACCGGGACAAGTGGCTTACTGCAAATGCAATTTCCGTTCTGGAGAGGACAGCAAGTGATTCAGAGACCCCACCAGCGCCCTATAGTTTGCTCCACTCTGTAGATAGTCCGCGTGTTCATTGTCTGTTGCGGGATCTAGGAGAGTTTGAGGTGCCATTGGTGACTGGAGGGGATGATGGTGCCCAAGGTTGAACTCTTCTATTTTTTGCTTGATGTACTGCTGTTGGAAGATTGTTGTGCGGTTGCCCTGCTGTTTGAGACTCATCCCTAGCAGGAAGGAAGCCTCTCCTAGGTATTTTATGGAGAATTCCTTCTCCATCTCTATCCTGAATACCTCCGGCTTTTAACTGAATATGGCAAGGTTGTCTACGTTGTAAGACTCCAAACAGTGCTAGGCCGTGGCAGTTCTGTGGAGGGGAAAGGTGCTGTTTAGGCTTCCCTCCTGAGTGTTACAAAAATATTTAAATGTAACCAACATCAAAGTCAAGAACCTGGTAAACGGGGGACCAATTTTAAGAGGATAAAGATTATAGTAGTTGGTAGCTGGGGAAACAACACTATCTGAGGCAGGATGGTTCCAGGGAAAACTTGAATAGAAGAATTCAAGGGTTTTTCAGAGTTCAACAAGACAAGGCAATTGTAAGTGACAACGCCCACAAGCTGATAGCTCTGGTTGTCAGCAGAAGCTTAGGAAAGATCAACTCAATCCCAAAAAACCTCCAGGTTCTCAATGAACCTGCCCAACTCTCCGCAATCAAGTGCTTGAAGGGTACCAGATAACTGTGGGTGGCTGCACAAGACAAGGATAATTTTTTGAAGAATATCCAGAAGCAAAACAATAATTGATTCCAACAAGAATAACCCAACACTTCTCAGGGACTCAAGAGTAGCGTGGCGGAATTCAACTTCAAAAGAAATGAAGGGAGGTTTAACACTCCAGGTTCTAAGCTTAATAAAACCTCTTCAGTCAAAAATTACTGGTTCCAGAGAGATAATCAAAGGATGATCAGGACCAGTATGGTTGGATCAAGGGGATCAGGAGTGGTGTAACACACTCAAGAATTCAATTAGTTGGATTCTTCTTCAACCAGCAAGGCTATTGGTTGGTGATAAGGATCAAGGATCAAGGGTTTGAGTATGGAGGCTCAAAGATCAAGGGGCAATCATAGATATACCCGGATTTTTGTCTGAGATAAAGGGGAATGAAGACCCCATGGATGATGTATTGCAAGGTGAAAATGATGATGACCTTCACTGGTATGGTAGGATGTGATGATGATGATACCCTGTGCTGATCTGATGTGCTGCTAGGATTTAGGTAGCCTCTGATGATGATCTCCAAAAGGCAGGGGAGAGCCCCTCCTTATATGGGCAGGAGGCCCTGTTAGACTATGTACAACAGATTCTACAAATAGAGAGGATTTTTTTTTTTTTTTGATTTTCAGATTTTTAGGTGATCAGAAAAATTTGATCACGCAGGCCGGTGAAAATCCGGCCTGCCTGACCGGGGTGAGATCATTTCATATCTTCACCTCTCCTGCGTCTGTCTGTGGACAGACGCGCGCAACAAATACCAGGATCACCCACCTCTTGCCCAAAGGCAGAAGGGGTGGGAAAGGAAAACAGATCAGACCACCCGCGGGTGTCCGCAGGCGGTAGACAACACTCTCCCACTTTCACCTCTGACAACGCCTTCTGCCATGTCAACATTTGAACCTGGATCAACGCGTTCATTGTAGGATAGAGGAGGAAACGCATAATTGTTCATACTGGCCATGTTGGCCATGTCACTGGGCAACAGTTGAAGCATACCAGGATTTTTTAACAATAGAAAGGATGAGTGATGAAAAATCAGATGGCCAGGAACTGAGTGAGAATTGTTGTTGAGGTGTTTGCCTTCACTACTGCCTTCACTTGGCCTCCGATTGATCCAGGACGTTCCAGAACTACTAGCAACGGAGGTCAAAGACTGCCTGCGGGCATTGAATGGAGCATGAACGGTAGGGGTAGTAGGACTATTGAAAGAATCCTATGGAGGATGGTTTGAAAGGAAACGGGAGGAATGATTGTGATGATCAGGTTGATAGTAACCTTGCTGGGAGGGCAAACCAAAACAAGCAGGAGGTGAGGCTGCAGTTTTGGGAATATCTTGGCTGCTGTTGTGACTTCTGACTGGGTTTGGAGGTTTGTGGAGGTGATGCTGGTGATGAGGGGCTGGTTAAGGCCATTGCGACGCGCCAGATTGGCTGCACTGCCACAACAGTAGGCTGCTGCGGGGGACGCCAGGGACTGGCCATAATCAACTGGCCTGACAGTGTGGTGCCCCATCCTGGACACCCTGGCCAATGCGGAGATTTTAATTGTTTTATGATTTTTCCTTATCATCATTCATAGGTATCATTATCAAAAAAAAAAATCATAAGAATCAAAAACAATACATAACTACTAGCAGTAATTCTCAAGTTAGAAATCCAAACAGAGCTCAAACCATCAAAAGATTAAGTAGCTCTCATTCATTCATTCAACTCCTACTCCTCTATTCAAGATGAAGAACTTCAACAGAACTCAACTCAACCATTCTCCATCATCAGCTCCCTTCCTTCCTTCCTTGCGGGATCCTATCCATCTCTCCTTCTCCTTCTCCTTCTCCTTCTCCTCTTCTTTCCTATTCCCAACCACAACCATCCAACTCACACACCCTACCGTCTAAAATCAAGACCACAACCATGTCATCCAACCAACTCTACAATCCTTACGTCCCTGGTCATAACAACTCATCCGGGGGCGGAGGTGGTGGTGGAGGCGGAGCTGGAGGTGGCAAGGGAAACCAGAAAACCTAAGCCATTCAAGCTCAGATTGATGATACTGTTGGCATCATGCGCAATAATATCACCAAGGTCGCCAAACGTGGTGAAAGATTGGATGCCATGCAGGATAAGACCAACAATCTTGCTGTGTTGGCTCAAGGCTTTTGTTGTGGTGCAAATCGCGTTTGGAAGCAGATGTGGTGGAAAGATATGAAGATGAGAATATTCATTACCCTAGGGGTCATTGTTCTATTACTCATCATCATCATCCCCATAGTTGTAAAAAACAAATAGGATAAGGTGCACCTGATTTCAGACGCTGAACCGTTAGGACCAATCAGACCTCCCTCCGCTACCTCAACAAACTCCTCCTCACCCAATGGTGGTATTCCCAACCAATTTGCTCCCCCTACTCGCTAGAAAATCTTTGAATCACTCTTCACTCCGCGTTGTCCACTACCTTGTCTCTCTTTCTTTCTTTCTTTCCGCTTGAGGAATATGCACCCAATTCTTCCTACCCCGGTCCTCCTGTGTCTTTCAAGTTACGTATTGTTGGTCAAATTTGGATTCTTGTTGTTGATCATGACATGTTAGACTAACAACAAGGTTTGATCCATCACGTATTCCCAGCTGCCATCCGGTGGTGGTGGTGGTCATCCTACCAAGTAGTCGTCACCCGATCTCTCAAACCCACTCAATCCTTGCTATCATCCGTCAAGCCTACCTCTCTTCCTCCCCTCCTAGCTTGTGGTTGTCTGCGGGTCTCTTACGTTTTTGGTTGCCCCTGCGGGTCTCGGCAGTTTCCAATGCCCGTTAGACACCTACCCGCGGTCATCTGCGGCCTTGGCAGTCGCCTGGGCCCATCAGGATGCCCGCAGGCGTCCCTCTTTGGATTACTTTTTCTCCAAGTAACTGTTTGTTTCTTTTTTTTCTTCTTTCTTTTGTTTTCTCATGATAAAAAAAAAGTTTTCCGCTCCCATTTATAAATCTCTCTTGTAAATAGTCCACAGGCCTCTGGTCTATAAAAGGAGGGGCTCTCCCCTGCTTTTCTGGAGGGGGGAAGCATATCATCATAATCAGATCATCAGTTAATAGAATCATCCATAGGGGCGTGTGCTTGTGTCCCCCCATTATCAAGAAATTTGATCCTGATCCTTATCCTGGGTATATCTTTGATTGCCCCCTGATCCATTTTTGACCCTGAGTCTTTGCCCCTCTGTGGCCTGATCCTTATCACTAACAAATAGCCTTGCTGGTTGAAGAAAAATTCTGTCTGTTGGAATTTTTGAGTGTGTTATACCACTCCTTGATCCCTTTATCTGACCATACTGGTCCTGATCCTTGATCATCTTTCTGGAGCCAATCACGATTGATTGAAGAGGTCTTATTAAGCTTAAGACCTGGAGTGTTATACCTCCCTTTATTTTCTTTGGAGTTGCATTCTTCCAGCCTATTCTTGAGTGCCTTGAGAAGTGTTGAGGTTATCCTCGCTTCAAATCAGTTACTGTTTGCTTTTGAGCTTCTTAAACATTGTGCTTTGTCTTTTACAGCCACCCTCAGTTATCTGGTACCCTTCAAGCGCTTTATTGCGGAGAGTTGGGCAGGTTCATTGAGAACCTGGAGGTTGCTTGGGTTTGAGGTGATCATCCCCGATCTTCTGCTGACAACCAGAGTTATTAGCTTGTGGGAATTGTTTACATACAACAGCTTTTGTTCTTTGAACTCTAAGAGAACTTTAACTTCTTTTTGTTCAAGTTTTTCCCTGCATAATCTTGTCTCAGATAGTGCTGTTCCATTGCTACCAAACTATTATTATCTTTATCCTCTACTCCTTGATTCCTCATTTACCAGGTTCTGGACCTTGATCTTGGTTACATTTAAATATTTTTGTAACCCTCAGGAGGGCAGCATAAACAGAACCGTTCCCCTCCACAGAACTGCCATGGCCTAGCACCGTTTGGAGTCTTACATTTGGTCCCCCGGACTGGTATTGAACCAGAAACCTTGGGATTTACATTCCCAACAACTTGAAGAATCAACTCCAAAATCCAACCCAATTTTTTTTTCCTTTTATTTCTTTTTCTGTTTGTTCTTTTTTTTTCAGATCTGATCCGTGGAGGCAACTTGGTCCAGAAGTAAGTTCTCCCAATTGTGTACCACCTGGGCAAGATGCTTGTTGTTTTTGTGAAACTCTACTCTTGCCACACTTGTGAGCCACCTTGGAACTCTGCTTGTTTGGATCTCTTAGGAACCCTTCAACATGGAATCTTCTGGATCCTCTTTATCTTTTTGGGCCAAGATGGTCAAAATCAAGCCTCAAAACAAAAATTTATGCTTCAATGGGACCAATGTCAAACAATTCCTGGACTCCTATGAGATGGCTGCCAAAGTGGATGGTGCTAGTGAATATGATATGGCTTATCAGTTACAATTTTTTATCTCTTCTGAAAAAGTTATGGAGGTTATTGAATTGTTCAAGGGATTCAAAACTCACAACTGGCAGCTCCTGAAGGAGGCTATGTTGGCCTATTGGGGAAAAATATATGTAGCCAGATTCACTTTGCAAGACTTGGATGCCCTGGTTTCTCAATGGATCTCCAATGGTGGTATCTCCTCAGCCTCTGACTATCAGACTTTCAGAAAATCTTGGGACCCTACCCAGTCCTATCTTATCCGGAACAATCACATTGATATGTTGGACCAAATTTGAGTGCAATTTTTTCAGTCTTTCTCTCCAGGAGTGCAGGAAAGAATTAAGTATGAATTGGTTAAATCTGGATCCATGATCACAACAAGAGAAAATCCGTTCAAGCTCCCTGCTTTCATGGTTCTTAGGAATACTGTGGATAAAGTGATGAAAGTTCAAGGAGCTCTCACCTTTGAAAAACCTAAAATCACTGAACCAGTCCTTGCCCCCTCTTTTCAAGCTTCTAACAAAATCATGAATAAGATGGAAGCCAATCGCAGACCTAAACCCAATCCTCAGACCCACCAGGAGACACCTACTATAGATGAGATCACTAAATTACTTCAGGCATTTGAGAATAAAATAGATCAGAAAATATCCTCTTTAGCCACTCCTAAACCTGCTAATTCTGTTCCTAAGTCTAATATACTCTGTTATTATTGCCATAGGGAAGGCCATGGTACCGGTAGATGTCCTGAACTCCAGAAGGACAAGGAGGAGAAGTTAGTAGAGCAGAAGGGAAATAATTTTTTCCTTCCTAATGGTGCTTTGATCCCTTTTCATTTGTCTTGACCAATCCGTCATGTGGTGGCCTCATAACAACCACCAACTCCTAAGAAGGCATCCTTGGTCTCTGTGGATTTTTGATCATCCTGTGGAACTCTGCAACCTTGGTATCCCCCAGCTATCACTTCTTCAAGCTTCCCTGACACCTATCAATCTGATCCAGCTAGGAAACGCCATCAGGAACCAAAACCTCATAAGTCTCCTCCTGTTCCATCCTCCATTCTGCAAAAACTTGTTAAACATTGATCTTCACCTGAGCCTCCTTCCTCTGATGTGGAATACATGGAAGTAGAAAGGGAACCACTTATGGAAAGGTTCCAGGACAACTCTGATCCTCCCCCTCTTCAACCTGCCCAACCCTCAGATCCTCTTCCATCACCTATTTCACCTGATCTTCCTCCCTCCACCCAGCCCAAAGTTTGATTTGAAAGGGGCATCTCCAAGAACTACCCTAATGCTGTGGAAGGAGTATTAAAGAAAATTTCTGATCTTAAAATCCCTGATCTATCTGTGGCTGAACTCCTGTCAATCTCTTCATCTGTGGCAGAAGGGATGAATAAATGGGTTTCTTGTCAACGTGTGGAGATTGGTCCGGACAAATTAAAGGTCTCCTCTGGTACTCTGATAGAGGATTCTGGTGGAACAGATCCCTCTTCAGATACCAACCTGTATTCCTGTCCTCCTGGCTTTCTTCCATGTTATCTTGGTGATTCAACTAAAACGGTTTCTCTTCTTGTGGATTTGGGTTCTCAGCTCAACTTGATTTTGGACTCCATGGCCTGCAAGCTTAAACTTAGCCCAAGGGTCATTTTCAACTCTGCGGTTTATGGAATTGGAAATCAGTCCTGTGAACTGGTTGGTATTGCTGAGGATATTCCTGTTTGAATTGGTCGAAATATTGTTGACACCTGTCACTTCTGGATCACTTGTCTGGATGGTCCCATGATTTTGGGAAGGCCTTTCTTAATGGACTTTGGTGCTACCCTGATGTTTTCTGATCAAGTTGGGGAGAGAATTATCCTCCCTGATGCTGATGGCAGAAACATTGAAGTTACCCTTTGTTCTTTGGATTCTGGTTGTTGGGAAAGAGACTTCCCTGGTCATCCTCCCAAATCTGTCCTGAAAGGAAAGCAGAAAGAAAACTCTCATTCCTTTCATCCTCATTTTTTAGCAGAATAGTTGGCCCTACTGATAGTTGTAGTTCTCCTCAGCCTCAGAATTCAACTCATGGACCAACTCCCACCTCAGAGGCATATCTTTCTTTTTCCTCATCATTTTCTTCTCATCCAAATAAGATCAAAACCCAAACACATGAAAAATCCAAAAAATCCAAAAATATTTCTTCTCTGTCTGGATCTGTTGTATCTTCTTTTTCTTTTTCTTTTCAGCCTGATCACTCATCCTCTATTCCGGTTTCAAATCTCCACAATGAGTCTAAACTAGATCTTGATCTTGATTCTTTTCTTGGTGGCTTTGGTATGAAGGAGTATGGTCTTAGGTGGAGGCAATTTGGGATAGAAGTAAGTCCTCCCAATTGTGCACCACCAAGGGCTTCTACTACTGTTGTTTTTGAAACTCTACCCTGTGCCACACATGTGAGCAATGTGTTATCTTTTGGATCCTCTTTTATGGAGAAGGCAACTTTCAAGGACACAGCAGAACATCGGACTTGGAAGATGTTGGAATATGGCCTCAGTTTTTGTAGTCAGGTCTCACTGGTGAATGCTTGGAGGAAGCAGGGATTCCTCTCCTTTTCCACCAAGTAAAAACCAGTTGCAAAGAAGGTCCAGCAAGTAAACCAACCAATGCCTCTCAACCTCAATCCTCCTCTTATGCATCCTCCTCTATCCCGCAATCCTTACTGTGGTCTATCCAAATCCCTCACTGGTCCATTTATTCCCTCTGGTTGGGTCACTGAAGAACGTCTGAAAGTGGTCAACTTTGGTCCAGATGGATGGCTTCTTCCTGATGAGTTACATTTGATCAAAAATATCTTGTCTCTAAGGGAAAAATCTATTGCATTCTGTGAAGAAGAGAGAGGACTCTTGAAAGAATCCTATGGTCTCCCTTACATCATCCCTGTAGTTGAACATGACCCTTGGCAAAAGAAAAAGATCCCCATCCCTGCTGCTAAAGTCAACAAATTCATCAAGTTGGTCCGCAAACAAGTCCGAACCAGTTTATACAAACAATCAACTTCTAGCTATTCCAGTCCTGTTTTCTGTGTTCTAAAGAGTAATGGTAAACTTAGAGTAGTTCATGATCTCCAACCTCTTAATAAAGTTACTATTAAAGACTCTGGCGTGCCTCCTGCCACTGAAGAATTTGTTGAATCCTTCTCTGGGAGAGCTTGCTATGGTCTAGGTGACATTATGGGTGGCTATGACAAATGGTCCTTGCATCCTATTTCTTGTCCCCTCACTACTTTCAATACTCCCCTTGGTTGATTTAAGCTGACTCGATTGCCTCAAGGTGCCACCAACTTGGTTGCAGTCTATCAGGCTCAGATGATGTGGATCCTCCAGGACAAAATCCCGGATCATGCTGGTATCTTTATTGATGATGGTGGGATTAAACGTCCAGTTTCTGACTATGATAATGAGCTCTTACCTTGGCACTCAGGAATCCAACAATTTATCTGGGAGTATGCTACTGTCTTGGAAAGAATTTTGTTTCGAATCAAGGAATCTGGCCTTACTGTCTCTGGGTCAAAACTTGCTGCCTGTGCCCCTGCCTTGGAAATTGTTGGTCATATAGTCTGCAAGGAAGGAAGAAGGATGGAACCCTCTAAAGTCAACAAAATCATCTCCTGGCCTACCCCAATAAATCCAACGGAAGTTAGAGGTTTCCTAGGTGTTGTAACTTATGTCAGGATCTTCATTCCCTCATTATCCAAAATCTGTATTCCCTTGCGTCGCTTAACCAGGAAGGATGCTGAATGGATTTGGACCCAAGACTGAAAACAATCATTTCAGTTGCTCAAAACAATTTTTGGGAAAGACATTGTTTTGAAAAAGATCACCTATGGAACCGGAGCCGGCAAGATCAAGCTGGCAGTGGACTTGAGTTATCAATCTGTTGGGGCTGTCTTTACCCAGGAGGATGATAATGGTTTGGATTTTCCTGCTCTGTATGAATCTCTTCTTTTTTCAGATGTGGAATCCAGGTACTCCCAGCCAAAGCTGGAACTTTGCGGTGTGGCCCAAATGTTGAAAAGGCTTCAGACTGTCCTTTGGGGTCAACACTTTGAGTTACAAGTTGATGCACAATCCATTATTGAAATGATCAATGCCCCCAGCCTCCCAAATGCTCCCATGACTTGTTGGGTGGCTTTCATTCAGTTGTTCTCTTTTGATATTGTTCACAGGCCTGGAAAATCTTTCACCATGCCTGATGGTTTATCTCGACGCCCTATTGGAGATGATGAACCAGATGTTGGAATGGATTTTGATGAGGAAGAACCCTTGGTCCGCCCTGTCTTTGCCTTCTCCTCTCAAAATTACTCTGGTTTCCAGAAAGGTTTCTGGCTTAAGTTAGAGCAGTACCTTTCAACTCTCCAAAGACCCCCTGATCTCTCTGCCAAAGAATTTCGGTCCCTTAAAAGGAAGTCCTCCAACTTCTTTTTCCAAGGTTCTAGGCTTATGAAAAGAGCAACTCCTTGTGCACTTGTTGTGGTCACTATCCCTTCTAAGCAAGATTCAATCCTGGAAAATCTCCATGAAGGCCTTGGTCATTGTGGGGAAACAAAAACTTATCAACAAATATCCAAACAATTTTGGTGGCCATCCCTGAAGAAATCCGTTGCTCAATGGTGCAGGAGTTGTGAAGTGTGCCAGAAACGTGATCTTAGGCGCCCGTCCAAAATTTGTTACCCCACTGGAGAGTCCACTGTCTTTGGGAGGATTGCTATGGATGTGGTTTACATTAAGGCTGGTGGAGCTAAGTAACTCATTGTGGCTAGAGATGATTTTTCTGGATGGGTTGAAGCAAAGTTTCTTAAGAACCTCAGCTCTGAATTGGTAGCAGCTTTCCTTCATGAGACTTGGACAATGCGTTATGGCTTGGCCCAATCTTATTCTATGGATGGTGGCTCGGAATTTGGTGGAAAACTTGCTGAAATGATCCAATTGCTCCCTGGAAAACATAGAGTTACTACTCCCTATTATCCTGAAGGAAAAGGCATGGTGGAAAGAGGCCATGCTCCTTTGAAGGCTGCTCTTGTCAAATTGGCTGGTGAGAGTGGCAAGAATTGTCGGAAGTTTCTCCCTTTGTTCCTCTTCTCTGATCAAATTTCCACCAAGCAAACCACTGGTTACTCTCCTTATGAAATCATCTTTGGTCAGAGGGCTGTTCTTCCTCTTGATCTTGAAATGGAGTCTTTCTTGGGAATCTCTTGGGAACAAGTTTCCTGAACTACTGACCTATTAGTTGCCAGATCAAAGCAACTGGAGCAGAGTGAATATATTTGTAACAAAGCTTATCAGAAGATGATGGAATCAAGAGCAAAATCAGTTCAGTATTGGGAAGATAAAAACCTCAATCAAATCAGGGACCCTTTAAACCCTGGTGATCTGGTATTGTCTTATAATTGTTCCTTGGAAACTCAGTGGGGAAAACTTTTCTCTAACCGCTGGAATGGTCCTTACCAAGTAGTCCCTCAAATTAGAGGTGGATCATATGTTTTGGAGGAACTGAATGGTACCCAGACGGCCAGAAGGTTCTCTGCTGATCAGGTCAAGAAATTTTATTCTCATGGGGGCAACTTGTTTCAAAAGTAAGTCCTCCCAATTGTGCACCACCAGGGGCTTCTACTACTGTCATTTTCAAAACTCTACTTCAGGCCACGCATGTGAGCACCTGGGACGCCTTCTTCATTTCCTCCCAGCCACTTCTAGGATTTCCCTTTGGATGGATCAAAATATTCTTTTTCACTCTCAAGATCAAAATGGCCATTCCTTGGTTTCAATCATCTTTCTTTCCTTTCTCTTTTTTATGGCATCAAACTTGGGAGCAGCCTAGGGACAGTCTGTAAGTTGGGGAGAGATGTGGTGCCCCATCCTGGACACCCTGACCAGTGTGGAGATTTTAATTTTTTTATGATTTTTCCTTATCATCATTCATAGGTATCATTATCAAAAAAAAAAAAAAAAAAAAAAATCATAAGAATCAAAACCAATACATAACTACTAGCAGTAATTCTCAAGTTAGAAATCCAAACAGACCTCAAACCATCAAAAGATTCAGTAGCTCTCATTCATTCATTCAACTCCTACTCCTCTCTTCAAGATGAAGAACTTCAACAGAACTCAACTCAACCATTCTGCATCATCAGCTCCCTTCCTTCCTTCCTTGCGGCATCCTATCCATCTCTCCTTCTCCTTCTCCTTCTCCTCTTCTTTCATATTCCCAACCGCAACCATCCAACTCACACACCCTACCGTCTAAAATCAAAACCACCACCATTTCATCCAACCAACTCTACAATACTTACGTCCCTGGTCACAACAACTCATCCGGCGGCGGAGGTGGTGGTGGAGGCGGAGCTGGAGGTGGCAAGGGAAACCAGAAAACCCATGCGATTCAAGCTCAGATCAATGATACTGTTGGCATCATGCGCAATAATATCACCAAGGTCGCCGAACGTGGTGAAAGATTGGATGCCTTGCAGGATAAGACCAACAATCTTGCTGTGTTGGCTCAAGGCTTTTGTTGTGGTGCCAATTGCGTTTGGAAGCAGATGTGGTGGAAAGATATGAAGATGATAATATTCATTACCCTAGGGGTCATCGTTCTATTACTCATCATCATCATCCCCATAGTTGTAAAAAACAAATAGGATAAGGTGCACCTGATTTCAGACGCTGAACCGTTAGGACCAATCAGACCTCCCTCCGCTACCTCAACAAACTCCTCCTCACCCAATGGTGGTATTCCCAACCAATTTGCTCCCCCTACTCGCTAGAAAATCTTTGAATCACTCTTCACTCCGCCTTGTACACTACCTCATCTCTCTTTCTTTCTTTCTTTCTGCTTGAGGAATATGCACCCAATTCTTCCCACCCTGGTCCTCCTGCGTTGTTCAAGTTATGTATCTTTGGTCAAATTTGGATTCTTGTTGTTGATCATGACATGTTAGACTACCAACAAGGTTTGATCCATCACGTATTCTTAGCTGCCATCAGGTGGTGGTGGTGGTCATCCTACCAAGTAGTTGTCACTCAATCTCTCAAACCCACTCAATCCTTGCTATCATCTGTCAAGCCTACCTCTCTTCCTCCCCTCCTAGCTCGCGGTCGTCCGCGGGTCTCTTACGTTGTTGGTTGCCCGCACGGGTCTTGGCAGTTGCCAATGCCCGTCGGACACCTGCCAGCAGTCATCCGCGGCCTCAGCAGTTGCCCGGGCCAATCAGGATGCCCGCAAGCGTCCCTCTTTGGATTCCTTTTTCTCCAAGTAACTGTTTGTTTCTTTTTTTTCTTCTTTCTTTTGTTTTCTCATGATAAAAAAAAAAGTTTTCCGCTCCCATTTGTAAATCTCTCTTGTAAATAGTCCACAGGCCTCTGGTCTATAAAAGGAGGGGCTATCCCCTGATTTTCTGGAGGGGGGAAGCATATCATCATCATCAGATCATCAGTTAATAGAATCATCCATAGGGGCGTGTGCTTGTGTCCCCCCATTATCAAGAAATTCAATCCTGATCCTTATCCTGGGTATATCTTTTATTGCCCCCTGATCCATTTTTGACCCTGAGTCTTTGCCCCTCTGTGGCCTGATCCTTATCACCAACCAATAGCATTGCTGGTTGAAGAAAAATTCTGTCTGTTGGAATTTTTGAGTGTGTTATACCACTCCTTGATCCCTTTATCTGACCATACTGGTCCTGATCCTTGATCATCTTTCTGGAGCCAATCACTATTTATTGAAGAGTTCTTATTAAGCTTAAGACCTGGAGTGTTATACCTCCCTTTATTTTCTTTGGAGTTGCATTCTGCCAGCCTATTCTTGAGTCCCTTGAGAAGTGTTGAGTTTATCCTTGCTTCAAATCAGTTACTGTTTGCTTTGGAGCTTCTTAAACATTGTGCTTTGTCTTGTACAGCCACCCTCAGTTATCTGGTACCCTTCAAGCGCTTGATTGCAGAGAGTTGGGCAGGTTCATTGAGAACCTGGAGGTTTCTTGGGTTTGAGTTGATCATCCCCAATCTTCTGCTGACGACCAGAGTTATTAGCTTGTGGGCATTGTTTACATACAACAGCTTTTGTTCTTTGAAATCTAAGAGAAATTTAACTTCTTTTTGTTCAAGTTTTTCCCTGGATAATCTTGTCTCAGATAGTGCTGTTCCATTGCTACCAGAATATTATCATCTTTATCCTCTACTCCTTGATTCCTCATTTACCAGGTTCTGGACCTTGATCTTGGTTAACCTTTCCCCTCCACAGAACTGCCACGGCCTAGCACCATTTGGAGTCTTACAATGGTGGGATTAGTCGTGTTTGGGTTCAAGTTGGGCTGTAGACAAGTTGCCAAATTCTTCAAATGTCGCTGCAATTCTTGGAAGGAGGGAAGGGTAAAGCCCTGCTCAGTTTGGGGCTTGTGGGCTGACTGGAAGCTGTTAAGCGGTGTCACAAGACTCATGACCAAATGGGCATATAAGCAGGGATCAGTAATTGAACCTTGCCATTTGGTTCAGATTTGATCTTGAGCCCATGGAAGGCAACTTCATCAAACCGGGGCCAGTTGTGGCCATCTGTGCTTCTGAACAACCTTTGCTAGTCTTCTGCTATCTAAGCTTAGGCTCTTGCTGGATAGACTGATCCTGTACTGTTGTTTGAAACCAAGGCACAACAGTAAAGTAGATCATCCATGAAAATCAAAAGCAAATATGTCCACAATCAATCAAAGTGTAACCATCAATGACAACCAACACCGGGCTACGTTGCAGTTAGTGTGTGAGTGTTCATGTGTGAAAGGAAGACTGTGTTGGAAGATGCTGTGATGCCCAAAGGGTGTGGACCAGAAGGCTTTGCGACCACAATGGAGGGGTGAGGGGACTGAGATGATGGAGGAAGGATTGAATGGAGATATCTTGGGCCAAGCGGGTCTTGGCCCACGCGTTTGGCCAAAAGGAAGGGGGGAACAATGAGAGAAGGGATCAAACAGAATGCCTAGAGGATGGGACCAAGAGAAGCCATTCCTAGACTACTTGGACAGGGAAAAGCTTGGCAGGTTGAGGGAATTGGAGGAGTGATACTGATACAAAAATTCTGATTTTTTTTTTCTTTTTTTTTTCTTTTTTTTTTTTTTTTTGAATGACACCTAAATAAAAGAATTGTAAAAAAAATTGAATTTTCCGCATCTAGCCCAGGGTGTCCAGATTTATTCACCACAAATTGCGCAAAGATCCGTGTTGGAACTGGTTTGCTTCTCCAGAACACGCAGGGGTTGCTCATTGCCGTCTTGAATTCAATTGATCCTAGAAAAGTGCTTAACGTGTTGTACCATACTTTTGAAGATTGCTTGAGTCCATATATGGTCTTCTTAAGCTCAAGGATTGTATTCTCCTTGGACCAATAGCCTGGTGGGGGAAGTAGCGTAACTGCCTTGTCAAGGTCACTGGTTAGGAATGCACTTTTGACGTCTAGCTGATGGATTCAAAGATCCTTCATTGCTGCAAATGCAATAAGTAACCTGAGGGATTCTGGTTGTCCTGTTGGGGCATATTTTTCATGGAAGTTTAAGCCATAGGTTTGTCAAAATCCTTGGGAGCATATTTGTGCTTTGTACTCCACCACCTGATTGTCAGGCCCTAGCTTCTTGCAGTAGGCCCATGTTGAGGGGATTGGCCTGTCATTGTCATTGCAAAGACATTCATTCCAGAAATTGTGTTTCATCGTGTTCAGAATTTCTTTGTTCTCTGCCTCAATCCAGTTTTTTTTGTTGCTGCTGTCCATTGCTTCTTTGTGTGATTTTGGTTCAGCTGCATGTGTTGTAATGTAGGCTGCTGCCAGTCCTCTTTTGTAGTTTCTTATTATGGTTGCTGATATGGCGCTCTGTATGAGAATTGGGTGTCTTGGCCCTATTACAGTGATTCATTGGGCTGGCTCAAGTTTATGGTTGTATGCGCCCTGGCTTGTTGCCCCATCTTTGGTTTGTGGCTCACATTCCTCCTCTGCTTCTTTGGTGGGCGCGCGGTCAGTTTGGGCTTGGCTGATTTGTTCCATTGCATTGTCAATTTGTGCTTCTTCTTTGTATTTTAGGGTGTAGTTGCTGGCAAATATGGAGTAGTTGAAGTCAGATGTCTGGTCTAGGCTGGGATCTATTGCCCTGAGCTTGGGAAACTACTCTTTGTTGAAGGATACATGCTTTGTTACTACTATTTTGAGGTCTAGTTGTCTGGCTATTCTGTAGGAGCTCATGTTGTTTGAGTAGCCTATCAGAACACCATCCCAGGTTACTTTGTCAAATTTATTGGTTCTTTTCTGTGGTGGTTTCAGGATCCAGGCCTTGCAGACAAATGGTTTGAACATGTGCATGTTTGGATGAGATTTTAGTAGGATGGTGGCTGGGGGCATTCTACTCTTGGCCAGGGATGGAAGACTGTTTGTTACTATTGCTGCGGTTGAAACTGCCTCCCCCAACCATTCTGGGCACACATTTGACTGTACCAGCATGCACCTTGACATTTCAATGACTTTCCGGTTGGCCCATTCTGCAAACCCATTGTGTTGTGGGGTATAAGGAGGTGATATGTTATGGATGATTCCTTCACCTTGTAGGTAGTTTGATAGGCCCTTTTTGCAGAACTTGCCTCCCCCATCTGCAATGACCTTTTTGATGGACCTTTTGGTTTGTTTCTCAAGGAGCGTCTTTAGTTTGGTGAAAGATTCCATGGCCTTGTCCTTGGTCTTGAGCAGGGTTATGTGGATGTATCTGCTGTACTGGTAAACCATGGTGAAGAAGTGTTTCATTCCCCCATTTGTGTTTGGCTTTACAGGCCCACATAAGTCAGCATGTAATACCTCAAGAGGATTTGTTGCCTTTTCAAAACTGCTTTTGAATGGCTTTTGGACCATTTTTCCCTTCATGCATACTGCACATGGGCTGAATTTCCATGCTTGGAGGTTTGGAATCACTGCTTCGATCCTTGCTGTGCTGGCATGCCCTAGGCTGTTGTGCCACATGAGGAATGGATTGATTCTGGCAGTGTTTAGGAGGGTGATTTGCTGATTTGGCGGGTTCAGTTCCAATGTGATTGCCAGTATTCCCTCTTTTTTGTTGCAGCTGAAAGAAATTTCACCATTGATGGTGACATGTGCTTCTGAGCCTCTGATGGTGACCATTGCACCATCATTTGTGAGTTTGCAAAGAGACAGCAGGTTTCTGTTTAGATTGGGTATGTACAGACAGTTACTTAGCTTGATGACCTTCCCATCCCTCAGAGTCATCTGCGCATTGCCTTCATGTATGGCAATGAGTGTGGCTCTGTTCTTCCCAGTGTTGATCTGGGTGCTCTTTGGATTCATGGTGGTGAACCATTTCTTGTTGTTTAACAAGTGGTGGCTTTCCCCCAAGTCTAAGACTATTGATTTGTCATCTTTGCTAGTTGCATTGAACAGAAATGTTCCAAAACTGAAGGGTTGATCCTCACGTAGTTCCCCTGAAGTGGTGGTCATCAATGCTTGTCCCCTGTTCTTCTTGGTTGGTTGTAGGTCCAGATGCAACATCCAGCACTGATCTTCCGTGTGTCCCGACTTGGGGTTGTGCCTCCCTCCTCGACATCTGGGTCGTTTGTCTCTCTCTTGTTCTTTTTTTTTGGCATTGAAAAGTGCAGTAGCTGCAGGCAAGGGAGGGACATACGTGTTGGATGCTATGTCATGGTTGGATATGTTAGTGAGTCTGTCAAGCAGTTTGTCCAGATTGTTGAGAAGTAGTTCATTGCAGAGAAGAGCCTGCATTAAGGCAGGTCTCCTGTCAGTGATCTGGGCTATGATGTAGCATTCCCTGACCTCTGGGGCTATGGTTAGTCCAATCATGCTTGCATCCGCCATGTCAGTTTTCCTTTTTGTTACAAATGTGGGAATGTCCTCATTGTATTTTACTGTTTCAAACTGCTTCTAAACTCAATAGATGGTGTAAATTTTAGCGGTTGTGTATTTTTCTTTTAGTTTATTCCAAATATCAAATGGGTTGAATTCAATTTCTTCAGTTATTATGTCTTTATAGATTCCTGGACTAATGTTTGAAGTCAACGTTACTGCTGCCTTGGTGGCACTCCTTTCTTCCTCCTTGGATGGCTCAAGGGGCACCGGGTTTGTTGCGGTGTTGAGAAGCCCTTTGAATCTTAGGAATTCTCTCATGCGCTGTGCCCAGTATCCATAATTGTTGTCATCTAGCGTGATTGCCTTTATGGCCTCGTTATTTGGTTGGTTGCTTTGTTGTTGCGGTAATTGTCTTGGTGGCATTTCTAACACGCTGGTAGGGTGGTGGTTTCTGGCGCTTGTTTGACTGTTAATCTGATAGAGTTAGAGGCTATCGGCTCTGATTCAAACTGTTTGTTTGTGGGGATTGAGGCACTGGTCTTATCTGAGTAAAAGAGATCCGTTGAAAGAGTAATTATATTGCTTTTTGTTTTTCACAATAACGAGTGGCCGGATGGTCATGATGATCAAACTAGTTACAATCAGGACCTTATTTATAAAGAATGAAACAACGTGGGCTTGGGAATCCCCATCAAAGATCAAAAAGGAACAACCAAGTGAAACAGAAATGAGGCGGAGCTGTCTTGCGCTCTTGGTGTTGCCATCACGTGGGCACACCTTACGACTTGGTTTCGGATGACCTTGGCTTCTTTTACTTCTCGCTCCCTACGCTTGCTGCTACCTGGTCCCTTGTTGTTCAGGAACTGTGGGATGGCATTAAGGATCATGGGGTCAGTATTTTGTGTACTTATGTGCGTACTAGGTCTGGGCTGTTGTTCTAGCAGAGGGCATTCGAACTGGGCTTACCGTTGTCTGCGGTATTTGTGCCCTTTGCTCCTTCCCACACCTGCCTCAGCGTTCGGTCTTTTCTTTCCTTCGCTCCAACATCATCAACAGCATTCTTCCCCCATTACTCCGAACGGCATCCCAAAAAAAGAAAATTGTATTTCAGGCCTCACAGGCCACAGTCTTGGCCCTCTTCAAATCGGTTCCCTCTCACCTCAAGGCTGAAAAGGAACAGCCAACTCAAGTTTTGGTTAGATCACTCATCAAATCATCACGTTCCACTCATCGGACAGTTAAGAACTCAGACTTGGTACAATCAGCCTCAATTTCTCCCCAGTGCAGTGCTAGTGCGAGTCATGGCAAATCACCGCTGGGACCAAGACTATTGCCACCACTCTAGGTTTAACTTACCATGGCTTTGAGCAACCATCTCTGGGGTTGGGCGTGGTACAATCTCCCTCAAGAAACAAGTTCAAGCATAGTTTGTCTACCCGCAATTCACCTAGTGCCGGTCGAACCAAGAATTTGCACTCATCCTCATCCCCCCCTCACAGATTGACCAACAGTAAAACATCTAGCCCCCGTCAACCAGGTCGATTGCCATCGCTTTCTCAAATTTTCAAGCCTTCAATCAAGGTTGGAAAGCAGCAAAGCGGTGATGGCAAGTTTAGTGACCCTGTCCCCCTAGGTGATCATCATCTAGAAAAGCTCTTGCTCAAAGCTGATGGTGTCCATTCTTGAATCTCAAGCTTAGCGCCTCAAACGAGGAAAAAATTGAGTACCAACAACATTGTGGAGGATGCGATGAAGGCGCAAGCCGCACAAGCCAAATCAGCCGCTCATAGACTCTTGGAGCTTACAGAGGATGAAAACGAGCAACAACCACTGGTACCGCTTGATCAAGGGGGTGTTTTTCTTTCAACAACCGATTGGGCCCAACTGGTTCATTCGCCCTTTGCTCAGTTAGAAGTGTTTGCAACACTTCAGGAGATCGATAAAGATTTGATGAGCAAACATTTTGAAGACTCCCCGAGGTATTTTCACCGTACAGAGTCTGAAGAAGTGCAGAAGAAAGGTTTTGGAAGGCGTGCAAATAAGAATCTCTGGTGGCATCGTCAAGCCAAGCGTGACTCAAATCCCACTTGGATTTGTCAACTGATCTCAGTTCATTGAATTCATTTGGAATGATCATGAGTTAAACTTATTCACGGTTAAGTCTTACATCACCTTTGTCTCAATGTGCGCCGCTCGGCAAGACTTGTTACCCAACGAGGTTCATAGTTTGATAGAGCAATTCAAAAAAAAACCTCTAGATACACGGAAGGTAAAGAAACCAAGCACAATTGGCAAGCTTGAGAAGCAAATGTGAACACACTCCGTGGGATGATCAAAACTAAAGTCCAAACTCAGTAAACTCCTGATTTCATCATTGGTCTCAAGTCTATATCAGAGGTCTTAGCTCATCAACGTGAAGCTCTTACTAATGAACTCCATTAATCAAAGGTGGTGCATCAACAGGAACTTGCATTGGCCAATCAGCACGTATCCCAATTAGCACACCAATCACTCCTTAAAGACCTCCATTGTAACAAGATTTCCCACCAGCGTGATCTTATTCTGAGCTACCAGGACGCTGCCTCTCAACTTGATCTGCAATCCAGGACTCTAGTGGCCCGTGAGAATGATATCTGACCCATCCTCCCTGGTCCACTGACCCCGGCCCATTTTTTTCACACCCTGGTATTTTGTTTTTGTTTTTTTAAATTATTTTTGTCATCATGTGACTGACATGGTTTTTTTTTGTAACCCTTCTTTGAACCCATTAGCTTCCATTCTCTTGCTTCTCCCTCTGCACTCACAATTTTATACTCCAAATTGAATCCCTTCTTGATCCTCACCCCAAGCGGAGAATTTGCCTGGGAGGGAACAAGATGGAAGGAGATGAGGTGAAAAACATAAAGAGAGGTGGCAAGCAGAGGGCTTTGAAGCAAAAGAGGGATCAAATGAGGGCATCAGAAATCTCTTTGGAACTTGCAGAGGGGGGCATTGATGAAAACTTTTGATGGTCTGGATGGAAACTACAACCTTTGGTTCTGTATGCTGCCATCACTTCCAAAAAGAAAAAGAACAATCAAAAACCTTCACCCACTGAGTTTGAATTGAAATAATTGAATTTTTCCCATTGGATAAACTTTCTGACCAAGACAAGAAGGACATCAACTTTTTGACACCTTTCCTTCACCAGAAAAAAAAAATTGTCAACACTGTTGGTCCCTCCAGATCTTGGGGTGGGAAAATGTGGGCAATTTGGAATTGATTTCAATAAAAAAGGCATAGTGAAAATGTTTTAGGCAGCAAATAAGTACAAGTGCTTTAATTTTCCTGCTGTGGGGACTGCCACTCATACAAGAATGGAAATTTCAATGAAAATCAACAAAAAAACTTGAAACACTTGCAGGGACTTGGGGAGTGGGAAAATACACTCCAGGGAAAAAAATATAAATAAAAAGAAAAAATATTTTTTTATTGGTGGGGTTAAAAATGGTCTTAAGCATTGTTGTAATCAAAAATGATTTTTTTTAATTTTTAAGTTTTTCATCAAATTAAATATATTTACAAGCCCAGCATTTGATTCATCTGCATTAATTCATCTACTTTTCTACTGCTACCAATGTATGCCGCAACCATTGACCAATTATCCTTTTTTTCTGTTGCCATTTGGTCCCTCTCCATTTCCAGTTGTGCTTGCTGTTGATCCTTCTCGTTTATCTCTTTTTCAAATTCTAGCTCAGCCTGTTTCAACTTCCACTTTTCATCCCATCTTTGTTAATGAGCCAAACTCTTGGCTTTCTTCTTTTGCAAATCAATAGCCAGTTGACAATCCCACTTCTCCTTTTTAAACTGGAGTTTTTCAGATTCAATTTGCAATTTCAATTTTTTTCAGAGGGGAATAGTAATGAGCTTGATTTAGAAAGCAAGGAGAATCCAATGGGCTTACTTGAATCTTGCTTCTTCATGATCTCCTCAAAGCCCTAAACATTTGAAGCTTTTCTCCTCTTTTGAATGCTATTGGGGTTGATGTTGATGGAATTGGAGGCCTTTTGCTTTCCCTTTGCAGAGGATTTTTGTGTGGGAACGTCATTGCTCTCATTTGAAGGGGATGTGGGAGGCCCCATTGGCCTGAGTTTTTGGCCATTCACAAATGGATGAGCCTGTTTCTTTCAAATCTAAGTCAGTCAGGATTAACAAGACAGAATAGAAAAGAACTTGGTTCCTTACTTGAGCAGATGTTGAGGGCAATGGTGATAGGGGAATGACATCCTCCTCATTGGCCAAGTTCTCCGGTTCTTCCACCACAGGAATAGAGCAATCAAAAGATGCAAGTGAGGGGTCTAAGGTTGGGTTTGACTCATCAACCAATGTGGCAGCAGATGTTATTGGAGCTGATTTTCTTTGAATATCCTCCTTGGAATTGGATGGGGCCACTCAAAGGCAAAGGTTTCATCAAGGTCCTCATTGCAAGCCTGAGCATCCCCAGCCAAGTCCTTGGCATCAACTGAATCAGATTTTTAGGCGTCAAAAGGGGCTAGAGGGGTGATTTTGGTCTTATTTCCAAATATTTCATCCATTAGAATATAAAAAGGACAAATGGAGTCCAACTTATCAACCACCTAGTTGATTCCCTTTGCTTTTTTGGATTTGGTGATACCAAAGCCAGTGGAGATTGACGTGGAGTGGGCCTTTTTGTACTTGGCTTGATAATTCTTGAATTGCTCCCTCATCTGTTTGGATGACAGTTCCAGCCTACCTTTTCTTTTATTCTTGATTTCATTGGCTATCAGGAGATAAACATTGAACTTAGAGGATGGAGGTTGGCCAACGTGTGTTTCATTGTTGGATCCAAAGCAAGCATTGTAGTTGGACCAAATTTTGAGCCAGTTTATCAGGATGATGTGATCAGCTCTCTTGAGCTGACTTGAGCCTTTGGAAGCTGATGGGGGGGATTGTTGGATGTTGAGTTCCTGGGGGATGTTTGCTTGGGTACATTGCATTTTTTAGTGGATTTGCGGGGGGGATCTCTGAGGGTCCATTATGAGAGTGATGAAGCAAAGAGGATAGCAAGAGATGAGAGTGATGAAGTGACAAAAGGTATAAAGCAATGAGAGTTAGGATTTGATGAAAAAAATAAAGCAATGAAGGTGAGGGAGTGATGAGGATTGTGATTTGATGAGAGTTAGCTTTAGCTGGATGTGATGAAAGCAATAAAGTGAATGAGATTTGATGCAGCAAAGAGGATAGCAAGAGATGAGAGTGATTAAGTGACAAGAGGGATAAAGCAATGAGAGTTAGGATGTGATGAAAGCAAAAAGCAATGAGGGTGAGGGAGTGATTAGGATTGTGATGTGATGAGAGTTAACTTTAGCTGGATGTGATGAAAGCAATAAAGTGAATGAGATTTGATGAAGAAAATAGGATAGAAAGAGATGAGAGTGATGAATTGACAAGAGGGATTAAGCAATGAGAGTTAGGATGGGATGAAAGCAATAAAGCAATGAGGGTGAGGGAGTGATAAGGATTGTGATGTGATGAGAGTTAGCTTTAGCTGGATGTGATGAAAGCAATAAAGTGAATGAGATTTAGCTGGATGTGATGAAAGTGATAAATTGATGAGAGTGATGAAGTGATGAGGATAGTGATGAAGAGATGAAGAGTGATAAATCAAATTTTGTTCCCATGAGGTTGGAGGTAGAATTTTCCAGAGGTTGGAGGTGGAAAACCAGGGGTGTATGAAGTGGACAGGTGGTGGAAGCCTTTATATACTTTAATTGAAAAAAAAAACTTATTTCCAGGTAACTCTGACACGTCTCATGTGAAATAAGTGGGTTTTTTTGATTTTGAATGGCGGGTTTGAAATGTCCAATTTGGTTTGAAACCTTCCATTAAAAAATGGCGGGTTTGCTTAACTCTGATACGCCCTAATAAATAAAAATTAATAAAAATTAATAAAAATTAATAAAAATTAAGAAATATGAATAAAAATAAGGCCAAAAATCAATAGAAATAAATTAAGAACAAATTGAAAATAAGTTAAAAATAAGTAATGATAAGTAAAAATAAATACAAATAAGGTAAAAATAAATTAAAAATAAAGAGTCTATGGAGTAGAACTAAAGTAAAAGTTCCAAAAATAAAAGTTCAACTTGACAGGCCATAAAGTAAAAACACCAAAAAAAAGACAACTAGCTTGACAAGCCCTAAAGTAAAAACACCAAAAAAAACAAGTTCAACCTGTGTTAAGCTGATCTCATCACAAGAAGTAAAAATACTCCTTATGATGGGATTGGCCCAACACAAGTTGAACTGACTTACCAATAAAATCACATTCAAAAAACTCAACATGATGAGGTTAACTCAAACCACTCAACATAATGATTTTCAAAATGTTATAACCCTTTATGTTAATAGAATTAAAAGATCAGCATCAGAACCCAAACCCAAATGATCAAATTAAAATGATTTCTAGAAATTAGAATAAAACTCAAGTTTATCTTTAAGGTGATAAACCCAACAAGAAGCTTTTTTTCAAATCATGGAACCTGGTCTGGAAACTATGGGCGGGATTGGAATCACATCTCCCTTGAGTAAAAGCTGGAACCAATTGTTATTTTTAACAAAGCAAATGAGAATAGGATCTGATTTTTCTTTTACACCCATTTTCACAGGAGTATAAGTAAATGATGAATCCAATGAAATGAAAAATATTGGTCTTCCAGAAGTATCTGCTATTATTTGACCCATATCTAACTTTGAAAGCCATTCTGAAGGTGGAATCTTTTCATTGATTTCATTAACATCAAGTCTTTTCTCTATCTTTTCAAAATCTTTACTGCCGCCAAGGCACTTAGAATAGCACTTCTTATTTTTCCTCAATGTTTCAAGCATTGATTTTCTTACTTGAAACCATCCATTCTCATCATACCCAAGTTATTTAGCAATGACTCTAAATCCACAATTTCCATCACCAACTGGATCCCAAGCCTGCCCCAAGAACTCATGTAATTTCTCAGGTATTTATTGAGGTAATTTAATTCCTAAAATAAAAAATTAGTTAGCCACAACTCTAATCTCATAAAAGAAATCAACACTCACCAAAGATGAGCTTCTGTTTGAATCCTCCATTTTTTCTGCTTCCTCCTTTGAAAAGAAATCTGATTCCAATCGGAGCAACCCCAATGAATTTTCATTCTCTTTGAATGAACTATGAAATTCATATGAAGAGGAATTGTTTCAATAAATAAATGATTTTCTAATCAGTTCATTAAACCATAAAAATGCAAATTTCTCAAAATAAAACACTTACTATCTTTGGTCTTTTTGGTCCCCTTTTAACCCTTCCTTCAGTCTTTTCCTCTGAAATATGAGATTTAGATGAAGAGCCATGGTTGCACTACATAAATCATTTTCTCATCAGTTCCTTAAACCATAAAAATGAAAGTTTCTCACTCAAAATAAAACACTTAATTTCTTTGGTCTTTTTGGTCCCCTTTTAACCCTTTCTTCCCTCTTTATTGCTATTTCAACATGTTTGAATTTTGAAAGTTCATGAAGGGTTGCTTTCAATTTTGGTTGACCGCGGCTTGACCTTAAAACATTTGTCTCAAGCCTTGACTTGGCAATCAAAGAAGCTATATCCTCAAGCATTGACCTTAGAATCTCCAACCTAAATTCTTTAGGTTTTTCCTCATACATGAATTTTACTGGTTAAATATCTGTGATTTTTCATCAAGCCCTGGATCTGTTTCAAATTTTCAAAAACCAAAAGAATTATCAATTTTTTAATCCAATAAATAATCTGTAAATCCAATAATCAATCTGTCAATCCAATAATCAATCTGTCAATCCAATAATCAATCTGTCAATCCAATAATCAATATTTCAATCCAATAATCAATCTTTCAATCCAATAATCAATCTTTCAATCCAATAATCAATCTTTCAATCAAATAATCAATCTGTCAATCCAATAATCAATCTGTCAATCCAATAATCAATCTTTCAATCCAATAATCAATCTGTCAATCCAATAATCAATCTGTCAATCCAATAATCAATCTGTCAATCCAATAATCAATCTGTCAATCCAATAATCAATATTTCAATCCAATAATCAATCTTTCAATCCAATAATCAATCTTTCAATCCAATAATCAATCTTTCAATCAAATAATCAATCTGTCAATCCAATAATCAATCTGTCAATCCAATAATCAATCTTTCAATCCAATAATCAATCTGTCAATCCAATAATCAATCTGTCAATCCAATAATCAATCTTTCAATCCAATAATCAATCTGTCAATCCAATAATCAATCTGTCAATTGGATAATCAATCTGTCAATCCAATAATTTGTACCCTTCAAAAAACCCCACTAACTTCATTGTAAGGGTCATAGTCTAACTGCCACTGAGGATGAAAATCCCCAGGCAAAATGGATCCTCTTGATGCTAGTATTTCACCTAAAATGTGGGGAAAAGGCAAGCCCATTTTTTTGAACATGACCTGAAGCACACCTTGCCATCATGGTTGTGGTTTAACTTCTTTAATTTTTCTCCAATGAGTTTAATTGCCTCAATATACAATTTGTAATCCAAATGTAATAGTTATGTTGGAAGACCTGTTCCCAACTTTATTTAAGATTTTTTTAATTGCTGCATGGACTGATTGGATTTGAATTTCAAGATTTCCTTCAAGTTGTTTCCACACATCCAAAATTTTCCCCAAAGATCCCACAATTAATTGTTTGAAAGTAGAATGGGCCCCTTCTACCCAAGACATTGTTTTATTGCCAAAGTCTGCTTTGAAACAAGTTCAAGCCATTAAAAACATCTCTTTGATAGGGAAAATATTCTTTTCCATAAACTTGAGTACATCCTTGCGGTCTTTGAAGAAACACCGTATACAGGTTCCAAAGTAAGCACTGCCAACAGAGATGAATAGAAGAAGAAATGAATTGGCATACTCTGAGTTTGGCAACACTTACTTTGACCTCCCCCTTGGTTTTAGAGGCCCCATACTTGGCCCAAAGAGTCATAAAAATTCTAAATCCTTCATCATCATTACTAAAGTGCACTTTACATTTTTCTTGAATTTTTTTGGACAAGCTCCAGGAGCACAAATTTCTGGATGACTCAGGGAAACTGTGTTTAAGAGAAAACATAAGAGCTTCTTCATGGTCTGTCAAAAAGACTATTGGAAGCCTCTTTGGATCATAAGACAACTCCTTTAATGCATTCAACGCCCAACTGTAGAACTCATATGTTTCTTTTGTTATAAAAACAAAAGCCTTTGTAAAATTCTTTTTTTTTTGCAGTAATTCCTACAACATGCAATAGAGGGATGTTTTACCTATTTTTTTTACAGGTACAATCTAACAATTCAATATGATGGAATTTTTTTTAAAGTTTTATAGACTCAGGATGAGCCAAAAAAAGGGCCTCCAAGTTACCCTCTCCCCCAAATTTGGACCTGGAAACCCACTGGGATTCCTGGAGCATTTCCAATAGAACGTCCATAACACCTTTCCCATCCAGTTCTGCTTGCTTTACCTTCTGCTTAGTGTTATAGATTTTTCTATTGTCAATGTATTCTCCACCATCAATCTTGCTCAGTTTTCTTTTGAGTTGAATTTTATTGAGCCCATGTTTCATTCCTTCTTTAAGTTGATCAAAGGCTTGACCAGAGATCTTCCTCATTTGAGGATGCACTCAAGGACCTTCAGATGGTTGATGATTGTGTAGGCCATTTTTAATGGAGAGATGCCACATGGGATCTGCTACTTTCCTACTTGCAAAGATCATGAATTGACACCCAACCTTCTGAGTGTGATTTCTCCTTTGACTTTTGGTGATACATGGCCCTTCATAAACCCCAAATCTGTCACATGCCAGATCAACGTATTTATCTTTCCTTGAATTGAAAGTTGTCAATGCATAGGCATGCATGGCTTCCCATTTCTGACAATAAATCTTGTCTTCTTTCTTACTAGCAAAGGCTCTCACAGGAAGAGGGTCAAGTGGTTCTGAAACCCCTTATTCACATTAGTATTTTTGAAGTCAAATCTTTCTAAGTCCAATGACATATTAAATGTGGCCCACCACCTTTAATCAATCCACGTTGTGATGGAGAATCTTGTTCCAATTGTGAATAAACATCTTGTTCCTCAATTGTAACTCTAGATGAGGATGCAATTGGGGATTCCAATGTTTTCTTTTCCAAATACCTACCCAAATCCCTAGATTCCACCAAAACTTGGTTAATTACATTTTTAATTAAGTCCTTTAACATAGCCTTGTTTAATCTGGGAGGGCTGGGGCTTTCCAATGTTCGAATAAACCAAACAATTTAGTATTCAATGCAATTTTTAATCCAACAACTCCAAAATTTTCCTCACTTTTGGGTCGAGAAAATTTAATTTATGCATTGGGCGTGTATTGTGTATGTGGTTTGTGTCAAGAGTTTTTGCCAATAGGCAGAATGTTTGATTTCCAATTGTCTTTTTGTGGTCCGATAGTACCACATAGTATTCCAGATCCCCAAATTTGGGTTGAAAGCACTCACATGTGGTCCAGGGGTGCCTGGGTACCCCAAATCCCCCCTCAAATGGCCCATTTGGGGGGGGGAGTAGCCCAAATTAGCCAGGAAAACATTCCCAACCCCTGCTGGAGACTTGTGCACCCCCCAGGGGTTTGCAAACCCTTGGACCTAACCCAAAGAAGTTTGGGACTCAAAATGGGTTGCAAACAGGGTTTTGGACCCCCTCCAGGGATTTGCAAGTTGCAAGCGCCTTGCCTTGCTGCTTGTTGGGCCGTGATTTCCTGTTTGCAACCAATATGGGTTGTGAATTGCCATTCAGGCTATTTTGCAACCTTGAGGTTGCAAATTTAACATTGACCTATTTAAAAACCAAATGCTACTCATCAAAGCAAGCAAGTGTGAGGGGTAGAATCTGCTCTCTCATGGCAGAATATGAGCAAAAAGATGAGAAAGGGATGATTTGAAGAGGATTTGGAATATATTCTTCAAATATTTCTTCCCATTCATCTTTGATGTTGGCCAGAAGGTTGTGAATGATCACAAAATTGATAATTCAGTTGATGAGGATCTTCATTTCTTTGGAATTTTGAAGCTGGTTTTGCATTTCCCTTCAGCTGGCTTATCTTCCTTTCAGGACTCTTATGGAATGCTCAATCCAAACTTTTGATTGGGCAAGATGATAGTTGAAATTGGTTTTGGCTTGATCATTGGATGAAACATTGTGGTATTCTGGAACCACATATTTCCCACTAGCATCAGCTGAATCAGACAGAAGCTATTGATCTTGGTAAAAGTGGTTTTGTGATTGTTGGGCAATCTGCATCCAATTGAAAACATATGAATGGTGGCAAGAACGTGGAATTTCAGCATGGAGTGATATGAACTTCTTGTTGCTATCACAAACAAGTTGTAGTGCCACAGAGTATGTATACAGATGGATAAACAATATTTGGTCATTTTTTTATCAAAGGTTTTATCAAAGGCTTTGGAAAAGAAATGAATTTATTTCTTTTTCTCCAATCAAAATAGTGGTTGAAATCTAGCTTGGGCTTTTGACTGAAGGGGATATTGGTTCCATCAACAAAACCAATGCAACCAAGAAAGCCTTTGGTCTCCATTACTTGAGATATCTTCTTGCTTTCTTCTTTGATGGCAAACAAAGGACTGAGAAACAAAAAGGTAGGATAGCAATCATGACTCTCTTGGTGTATAAGTAAATGGTTCCATAACTGACTGGGAATAGATTTTCTAATTGATGAATTGCTGCTCCATTTACATTTGATCCCAATCTACAAAGGGCATCAGCCAGTTGGACAGCTGGATTGTTTTGATGGTTCCAAGAATTTTTTGGGAATATGTGGTGGTCTTCAATCATCTCCAAAATTTTCATGAATGAAGGCAATAAAGTTCTGAGCAGTTGCTGGAAACTTGTGTTGGGGAGAAGATGAAGCTTTTTCCTTTCATAAATAGGGTTGTGGAGAGTCTGTATTCTTGGAACCATGTTTTGCTTTTCCAACAGAGGATTCAAAGCTAACCAATTTGATTCCAAATTGGATTCTGAATCAGAGTAAAATAATAAAAAAGTTCAGCCAGCTTTTTCGCATTTTCAACTTTTTTTGGGAAGTTTGATTGTACACATTGAGAAAGATGGTGATGGAGGGTTCTGGGTGATTAGATGATGATGGGATGTGTGTGATTTGATGGAGATGTGAAGCAATGTAGATAAGATGCGTGCAATGCAATGGAGATGGGATTTTTATGGATTTGCTCAGGTGGAGGTGTGGATGGGTGTTTTGCATGCAATATGATGTGTTTGATTTGATGGAGATGTGTAGCAATGGAGATGTGAAGCAATGGGGATGTGAAGCAATGGACATGAGATGTTTTTGATGCAATGGAGAGGGGATTGGTATTTATTTGCTGAGGTGGAGGTGTGGATGAATGTTTTGCATGCAATTGATGGTGTGGATGATAATGGATGGTTTGATGTTTGAAATCTGCCATTTCCACAAAACACCCCATTTTGAAATAAACCATTTAGGGGGTAAGTGTTTTTCAGAAACCCACCATTAAAAATGGCAGGTTTTGCCAAAAACATGGCGGATTTGCTAACTCTGATACACTCTAATGATAAAAATTTAGATCATCAAACAAAAATTAGTTTTGATTGTTTCAAAAAAATCTAAATATATTCTTTGATAAATAAAATTTTTCAAGATATGTGTTGAGACTGAGGAAGTTAAGATTCAAAAGTCAGAGAAAAGGATTGGATTGATTTCAGATATGAAATGAAACAGAATGTAAACAGAAAATACAAGAAGCTGAAAGAGGAATGACAATGAGTAGAAGGAAAAGGGGAGATGCTCACCTGAGGAAGTTAAGATTCAAAAGTCAGAGATAAAGATGAGAAAGGAACCTCTTCTCTCTGACTTGAGATCTGTCTTCAGGTGTTTTGGCCTCAGGTTTCACAGGAAAGGTGACACATGAGTGAAAATGATAGTGAAAATGAATATGAAAAGATAGCCGCGCTTCTGGAGGTGGGAAGCACAGATTGAATAGAGGCAGATCTGAGACAGATGATGGAAAGCATGGATATAAAATGAAAAGTACAGGAAATAAGAAGGTGAAGGAAATATGGAAAGAAGAGTCTTGAGGATGATTACTCCAATACCCCCCCTTGCTGAGCACAGTCCAGAAGACCAAAGCGTAGTTGATGCGAATGTAAGAGAACCCAAGAGAGTGGTTTGGTAAGCATGTCAGTGAGCATATTGCTGGTTGAGACATGTTAAACTGTAAATACTCCGCGCCCAATGCACTTGCAAATGAAATGGTGCCAAGCATCAATGTGCTTGGTGTGGGAATGGTGCTCCGGATTTTTTGAAAGAGCTTTGGCGCCCTCATTTTCAACAAAGAGATCAACATGGGAATAATCACGGAGATGGAGCTCACGCATGATGTTCCTTAGCCACAGACCTTCCTTGCACGCGTCAAACATGGCCTTGTATTCAGCCTTGGTGCTGGAGAGCAAGACTGTAGGTTGTTTTTTGGATTTCCAGGATATCACACCGGAACCAATGCAAAAGGTGTAGCCAGAGGTTGACCGTCAATTGTTGTGGTCTTCAGCCCAATCTGAGTCTGAGTAGCCCAAGAGGTTCAGAGTTTTGCCACCCAACGTCAGCTTGAGGGAGCGGGTGGAGCAAAGATAGGAGAGAAGCCTGATCGCGGCTTCCCAATGAGCAAGAGAAGTGTCTTGCAGAAATTGAGACAGTTTGTTGACGGCAAAAGAGACGTTGGGGCGACTGCATTGGGAAACCCACAAGAGCAAGCCAATGAGTTGGTTGTATTGTGGTGGAGATGCAGCCTTGTCCGGTGATTTGCAATGGAGCATTCTGAAGCGGCTGGTGGTTGGAGAGGAGACCGGCTTCCAGCCGGGTGGGAGGAATTCATCAGCTAGGGAGTTAATGTAGTGTGATGGGTAGATGGAGACAGTGCGGGAAGGAAGATGACGGGAGGTGGAGAGGGATAGAAAAAGGGAGAGCTTGTCATTGGAGCCTATGGTGAAAATTTGACCAATGTCTTTGAAAAACTTGGAAACAAAGGTGCTGGTGCCAACTACGGCAAGATTGTCAACATGAGCGGTAAGGGCGCCTACAAGATTTCCGCTGTCAAGTTTGAAGAAGAGGGAGGGGTCGTACAAGGATTGAGAGAGGCCTAGGGAAGTCAGAGCCAAACAGAGTTCAATTTTCCATTGTCTAGGAGATTTTTTGAGGCCATAGATTGCCTGAGAAAACCTGCACACCCAGTCTGGGTGGGCAGCGTCTTCAAAACCGGGCAGTTGGGACATGTAGACAGGTTTGTTGAGATTTCCGTTCAGAAAGGCGGTCTTGAAATCAATCTGACAACCCGTCCAGCCTTTAGAGCCCATCAGACTTGGGAGCAATTGGAGAGTTTCGAGATGAAGTGTTGGGGCAAAGACCTCAGAAAAATCCAGAACTTTGATTTGGGAAAAACCCATGGCGACAAGACAAGCCTTTAATTTGATGATGGAGCCGTCCGCGCGACGCTTAACCTTGAAAAACCATTTGGAGCGGATGATCTTTCTTCCGTTAGGCAGGGGAACAAGAGTCTAGGTCTTCATACCAACGAGAGAATTCATCTCCTCCTGAGCGGAGGAGATCCAGCAATGCAAGTGTGGCGATTGAAGAAGCTGCTTCCATGTCTTTGGGGCCACCAGGTCATCTTTGACTGAAGCCTTTTGCAAGAAAGTTCCATAGCATGACGGCGGCCGACAGACACGAGAGGAACGGAGGGGAGGGGAGGATGGGTTTCGGGATGGCGAAGTCACTGGTGAGGAAGCAATAGCGTTGGGGATTGTGGTGTTTGGAGGAGGGGAGGGTATGGAAGGGACTGGCAAGGGAGGCTGAGGGAAAGTTGGACTGATGGATGGAGGGGGAGGAAGATCAGAGTTGGACGACTGAATGCTTTGAGAGCAATCGCGACGGCCCAAGGGGGGGGGGAGGAACAGCGTTCTGAGGAAACAGGAGACAAGGGAGAGTTAGCCGGAGTGGAAGAAGGGGAGGGAAAGATTGGAGCGAAAGGAAGGAAGGAAGGAGAAGCAGAAGGGGGAACAGAAGCGGGGAGATGAGAAACAGGCATGATGGCGGGAGTGGGGGAACAAGCAGATTCAGAAGAGCCAGGCAAAACAAGGGGCACGGGGGAGGGGAGCAAAGTGATACTTGCATCCTTAGTCATGCGACCGTAGGGGAATGTCGTGTTGTGGAAGAGGACGTCTCTCGATTTGATGATGGCTTTTGAGTCAAGGTCCATCAGAAAATAGCCGTTTCCGTGCCGCAAGCAAGAGAGGAGGATAGCTGGATTTGCTTTGTCAGAGAGTTTTGATTGGGTGGAGTTGGGGACTTTGTACCAAGTAAGGCAGCCAAAAGCATGGAGATAGGAGGGATCCACATTGCAAGTTCTAAGGATGAAGTTGGGAGAAACAAAGCCTGAAGGGGTTTTGCAAGGGAAAGAGTTGAAAGAAAAAAGAATGTGATGGAGGGCGTCCGCCCAGAATGATTTTGGAATATTTGAGAGAGAGAGAGCACAGCAGACCATGTTGTTGATGGTCCTGTTGGAGCGCTTGGCCACTCCGTTGAGCTTGGGTGAGTGTGGTGGACCTGGTTTGTGTTCAATGCCCTTTTGGGACAGATAGTTCTTCATTTGGTTGCTTAAATATTTGCCGCCGTTTTCAGTTTGTAAGGAGGAGATTGTAGTGTTGTATTGGTTTTCAAAAAAGGAAAAGAAAAGTTTTGTGCATTTGAAGGAGTCAGACTTGTGGCGCGTTGGGTAGGAAAAGATGGCCTTCAAACAGTTGCCGATGAAGGTGATGAAGTAACAATATCCTTTGCAAGAGGTGGTGTCAAAACTGCACATGTCTGAATGTATTAATTGGCCAGGTTTAGTTGATCAGTAGCTGAGACAAGAGTGGAAAGGAGTCCTGGTCATTTTTGACTTGATAAAAATCTTGCATTGTTGAACCTGTAGTGTGTTGAAACGAGAGGGGGGCAGCTTTTGGTCCTTCAGGTACCTTTTGAGGGATTTTAGGTTCAAGTGAGAAAGTCTGCAATGATATCCAAACAGACTGTTGTCAGAAGTGTTGAAGAGTTGTTGAGAAGGAGACCTCACGGCTCACAGTGGTGTTGGGTAGGTAGTAAAGGTTCCCTTTTCTGTATCCAGACACAATAGTGTTGTCCCTGTGTGACAATTGGTTACTGGATTGTATGTTGCATCTGTCCTTTCCAAAGATCACGTCAAATCCAGCGTCGCACAGTGAGGAGACCAAGAGAAGGGGTGCGCTCAAATGTGGAACGTATAGGGATTTCAGGTTGAAGGATGGGAAGTTATTTGCCCAGCCTCCTTGGAGGTGATGGTGGAACCGTTGGCAAGCCGTATTAAGGTATTATTGGACCGTTTTTTTGAAATTTGGTTGGAATGAGGTGTCATGAATATAGAGCATCCTGAGTCAATGTTGCAGTCCTTGTTAGAGTCAAAGTTTTCAACTGATGAGTTAGCAATTGCTGATCCTGCATGTACAATGATTTCAAGGTCATAGAAAGCGTCTGAGTCGTTGTTTTTGCAAATGGTGTCTCAGTCCTGCTTGGCTTGATTTGCGGCTGCTGATTTTGAAGTTTGCAGTCGTCTCTTTTCCCTTTTTTTGTTTCTTTTTGCTTGGTCTAGGGCTTCCAAGACTTCTGGACATCTTGAAAACAAGTGGCCCTCTATCTTGCAGTTTGTGCAGTAGTATACTTTACTTGGTGAGTAGGTCTTGAGTTTCTTTTTTGGTTGTATTTCTCTTGAGTATGGTTGTCTAACAGACATTGAATTCGCTATGACTTCCTTGTTTCTAGTTTATCTTCAAAGATGCTCTTGTCTGAGAGCAGTGATGATCTTGGAAGAAGGTATTGATTCTTCATTCATCATGCTGGAAACACACGCCAGCCAGTTGTTGGGAAGAGATAATAATATTGCAGTTGATTGGAGGTCATCAACTGTAAGGGGATTCTCAGGGGTAATAAGAGATGACAGTTTTTTGCTGTACAAAATGATTTTGGCTAAATGGGTAGGAATATCCTTATTGTTAAGCTTGGTCAGAATAAGCTTTCTAAGCCAGTACATTCTTCAACCTGAGGAGTTGTCTTGGTGGGCTTCTTTCAGAGCATTCCATATTCTGAGAGCACTTTCTTTGTGTTTTTGGATGTATTGGAAGTTCAATATATTGATTGATTGTGATATGACGGAGCACATGGCCAGGTTGTCTCTGGACCAGGTGTCTAGACTTGATTTTGATTTTTTGTTTCTTTCATTGTTGATGAGATGGGGAATGCCGGAAGCGCAAAAGTGAATTCTGAGAATCATTGCCCAGTCCAGGTAGTTGGACTCTGATCCTGGTGCGTTAAGCAGAGTAATTGATGGTTTTTTGAGCACAAGGTTAGAGGAAAATAGATCCTCCATGATAGTTAGTTATCAAGCACACTTAGAGATAGACTTGTGATGGATCCTTTTTGTATTTGGTAGTTTCAGCTATTTGGCAGTTGGTTGCTCTGGGCTCATAACCTGTTGAGACTGAGGAAGTTAAGATTTGAAAGTAAGAGAGAAGGATTGGATTGATTTCAGAGATGAAATGAAACAGAACGTAAACATAAAATACAAGAAGCTGAAAGAGGAATGACAATGAGTAGAAGGAAAAGGGGAGATGCTCACCTGAGGAAGCTAAGATTTGAAATTCAGAGAGAAGGATGTGAAAAGAAATCTTCTCTCTGACTTAAGATCTGTCCTCAGGTGTTTTGGCCTCAGGTTTCACAGGAAAGGTGACACGTGAGTGAAAATGATAGTGAAAATGAGTATGAAAATGATAGTGAAAATGAATATGAAAAGATAGCCGCGCTTCTGGAGGTGAGAAGCACAGATTGAATAGAGGCAGATCTGAGACAGATGATGGAAAGCATGGATAGAAAATGAAAAGGACAGAAAATAAGAAGGTGAAGGAAATATGGAAAGAAGATTCTTGAGGATGATTACTCCAATAATATGAACTATATACAAAACACCTAAAAAAAAGAAAAATAAATCACCAGAAAGTCAAAAAAGTATTAATAAGAAAAATATTATATATATATAAATCAATAAGAAAGGAAAACTAGGGGATCAACTGCCACCAACTGATCCAACTATTGGCCACATTGAAAACTGAGGTCAAAAACTCTAATAGTTTTAATATTTTTTTAAAATAATGATAAAAAGAA
>CM062615.1:1795991-2035991 GCA_025617555.3 Puccinia polysora | reverse complement strand
AATTGATATTTAAAGTTGGATTTGAATACCTTTTTACCAACTATATAAGCAATTTACAAAAATCATTCTAAGTGAATCTCATCAAAAAAATATTTTTGAAGAGAAATCAAAATATAAGGGGTCAAATAGGACCTCTCAAATATTTGAAAAAAAAAAATTAATAAGATGCATTACTTTTTATTATAAAATTTCAAAAAAACAATATTACAAGGTATCCTTTCCGTAAGATATAATTCAAAACCAAAGTAAATTCCTCGAAGAAAATCAAATAATATACCAAAAAAATATCCTTGGAGGTCAGTTAATTAGGGTGTATCAGAGTTAGCAAACATCCCATTAGAAACCCTCCATTCTTTTTGGAAAAAATCTGCCATTTAGATGGTTTGTTTCTGAAATACACATACCCCTTAAATTCTTTATTTCAAAAAGGCATATTTCAAACGTTAAACACACCATTTATGAAACACCATCCATAAAGATGGAAAAATGCTGATCCACACCAAATCATATACCAATCTCATACCATCATTCTCCTTTCCCTCCAATGAACTCCTATCAAACCTGATCAGAATCCATATTAACTCAGATTTATTTTGATCAACCCCAGCAATCTCAAAAAAAACTTTTTCTCCTCCCAATCTTAAGATTGAATAACACCCCAACAATATCAACCAAAGCTTTGTCTGCTCCCAAGCTTGTCAGTGAATCACATCCCAGAAATCTCAAAAAATTCTTTTTCTTCTCCCAAGCTCATCATTGACTCCCCAGTGATTCAACTCATGGCTCCTTCCAAAAAAATATTCACTATGGTTCCCGTCAGATCACAATTACCTCATCTACAAAATTTATAATTCAATATCTTAAAGAAGCCCCATTTTTTCATTTGGGAAATGTTATATTTTCCACCCAGGGGTTGCAAACAGACCCAAAAAGCCATTCACAACCCATATGGGTTGTAAGAAGAGTTTGCAACCTATATGAGTTGTGAAAAAAAAATAATTAATTAATTAATTAATTAAACAAATAAATAAATCAACAAATTAATAAATAAATAAAACAAAACAAATAAATTCATATATAAAATAATAAATAAATTAATAAATAAATTAATAAATAAATTAATAAATAAATTAATAAATTAATTAATAAATAAATTAATAAATAAATTAATAAATAAATAAATAAATAAATTGATTAATTAATTAATAAATAAATTAACAAATAAATTAATAAATAAATTCACAAATAAATAAATCAAATAGATAAATAAATCAAATAAATAAATAAATAAATAAATCAAATAAATCAAATAAACAAATAAATAAATAAATCAAATAAATAAATCAATTAAATCAATAAATCAAATAAATAAATAAATAAATAAAATATATCAAAAATATAAATAAATAAATTAAAATTTGCAACCCTACACAACCTGTTCACAACTCAAAATGGGTTGCATGGTGCATTTTGCAACCAATCTGGGTTTTGAATTGTTTTTCACGCCTCAGATGGGTTGAAAACTGCATCAAATGGCCAATTTTGAGGTGTTAACAAGTTGTGTAGGGTTGCAAATTGAACATTGCCCTTTTCATTTAAACTCAAAAAAAGATCTTCTTAAATTCCTTTCAAATTTAAGCCTGTCTATAATCAAATATGATCTTTCCCTCTCTTGAGTGGGGATGCCTTTTACTTAGATTTTGTGGTTTCTTTGAATCCTCCATTTGCAATCCAAGTAACTGTTTCTTAACATAAAACACTATCTCATTTATAAAAATCATAACGGGTGGGATGGGAAATGGAGTGGGAACAGGTTCTTCAAATTTGTTTCTTCAATTAATTTACACAGGTCTTTTCAAGATCCAGTAATATCCTTAATTGGAAAAAGTAGAAAATATGCACCATGATTATCAACCCATGCATCTTCTCCCAAGTTTTGGACAGGATCTGAGTGAGGGCTAAATATTTAAAAACTAAAAGTGATTTTGTTTTCCAGAATTGTTGATTCTTAATCTTTCTGCATGAATGTTTTAACACCAATCATCTTAAATGCGTTGAAAAATAAGATAAAAATAGAAATTATTGATTGGGTTTTTTTGCATATGTTGGGTCACCATCCCTCCTTAGGATTGTATTCCATTCTTATTTTTATTAATAAAATTACACTCAATTTCAAGATATGGCTCAAAACAATGATAATTTCTTTCATTATACAGCTGGTTATTGCTGGTAATCTTACCAATATTGTTAATCTGTTTACCTCTGAATTGAAAACCTCAGATCCACTTAAGATGGGAATCATGATAGACATAATTTTTTCATTTTTTCTTGCCCATCATCAAGAGAAATTAAAAAATTTCAGTATTTCAATTCCATCTCTTGCCTTATATCTAGAGGAGCAGAATTTTTCTAATGTGTCTATATTCATTTAAAACCAAAATTAGGAATTCCAAGTCAACCATCATCTTTTAACTTTATTTATGAAGGCCTTGATACTTAATTAAAAAGTAAAATGGCACATTGGATACTGATTATGAACTTAGTATTTCACACTGAGTTATTGGCTGCTTGTCTTGAAAGGACAGAAGTGAAAATTTAAATAAATTGCTGCAGAAGATCCCAGGCTAATGGGCCGCAGACCCCATTGATCCTGATCATTGTCACACAGGAAATTTATTTCCCAAGTTGAATGAAATCATTTTGAATGTAGCATGCTCTTTTGAAGGAAGTTTTCCCAAGTTTTCAGATGAGGATTCCTTCAAAAGCATCATGAATCAACTCAGTACTGAATTTGGACCTGGTGATCCAGGCAGTACACACTCTCAATTTGATAGTCAAATTGGATCATTTCCTGCTCCCTGTCCACCATCAAATCAGAAATTTGAGCAAATTGGGGCTGAACTTTCTAACAGACATGGTAGTAACTCCATATAAAAATTTTTTTTATATTTATGGCGCAATGGAAGCATTTTAGATGAAAATTTGAAAACAAGGAAGATAAAAACAAGGAAGAGGGGTGATGAAATTCTTTTTTAGTAATGATGTGTACTAATTCAATTTTTCACAAAGGATAAAGGGAAAAAATAAGTTGAAGGAGATATAAAACCAAATTATATGATGTTTTTGAGAAGAAGAGTTCCCAACAGGAATAGCTTGAATACAAGCCAATTGGGAAGCTTTTTTTTCATTTTTACCACAATTTCCCCAGTAGGTATTCTCCCTTTTCCAGTGTGGGTCACTTGGAGGAATGGAATAGTCAATTTAATTTGATAGGATCATTTTCATGTGGCCATTCTAAAATTTAGGCATGGGTTGGAGATGAGTTTAATAAAATGTTTTGGATAAAGGTTGAAAGGAAAGGGAGGATGGAATGTGCCAAAGAAATAGTTTGAGTTTTTTTTATCTTTTGAGAAATCTTGTATGAGGAAAAGCATGAGGATTAGGCTGGTTCATGAGATTGATGATGATAATCAAGGTCATGGTGGTGGTGGGTTCTGAATTTGGAAGGGGCTGAATTTCATCTGGGGCAGGAAGAGAAAGAGAGGTACATTCAATTACTATACTTGAAAAAAACCAATTGTTTTAAGGTAACTCTGAAACCCCTGTTGTCGAATATGTGAAATTTCTTATTTTTTAATGCTGGGTTTGGAATGTTGGTTTTTGCTTGAAAAATTCCATTTAAAAATGGTGTATTTTCTATTTCTTATATACCCCAATAAAACCATGCTCCAATGGTAAATTTAATTTTTTCCATGGATTAAAGCACTTCTCATATTCTATTTCCCATTTCATAAAAACCCTTCCAGACCTTTATTCTTTTCAAATATTATCTTGGATTTTTTTAATACAATTAAGAGCTTGGGGATGTTATTTGAGGTGCATGTTTAGCATCTTGATAAATATCATCAAGATTTTATTCTGAATAATTTGTAAAACTTGAACAACCAAAGGGATTCATCATAGATGGATAATTATTTGAGACACTTAATTGGGCTTTCTTGAGATAGAGATCTTTTTCTATTTATTTATTCACAACAAGCATTGGATTTTTTGATTTTATCTGTTTTAAAATATTCTAATTTTTGATTATTTGGGTGGGTAGAGTTGCTTTTGTGAAAGAATTGTGGGAAATATCTGGATGGTGCAGATGGGAAAAACCAGTTAAGAGTCCCCTGATACCCTTTTTAAGAGAAAATCCTTTGTACAGAGATGAAAAATATTGAGAAACCAGTTCCAAGATTAATATTCCTATCAAAATTGATGCAAAATCTTTCAAAAAAAATGAAACAGTAATTTTCAAACTCTGCATCATGAAAAAAAAGTCATTTTTTTTTCAAAATCAATCTAACATATAAATAAATAAATGTAATAAAATGGCAGGAAATCTAGCTGTGGGTATGTGTGTCTTCAACATGCTCATCAGAGCTGTATTTCTGTGTGGTTATGACAGCTAGCCCCTCCATGGGCTGCTGAAAGGGCCCGCCTCCCCCCCCCCCTCATGTGTGTTGGAGGTGGGGAAATGCCATTCCCACTCCAGTAAATTGTGTGAAAACTTGGCTTTAAGGTTCCACACCTTTTTTCATGAGAGAAAATTCCAAAATTCACAGATATATTAAAGCCTTTACCATATCCATGCCTTGGTGTGTATGCTATTTTTATTTTTTGGTGGTAGTGGGGGGGATTAATGTGAAATCAGTCCAAAAGGCATGATTTTAGAAAAGGAAATCCAAAATAAATCCTTTTTTGAAAAAACTGTGATTTTATTATCAGAATAACCATGAAAAATTTGATTTTACTTGCTCAAAAGCGCCATCAAGAAATCTCTGGTTCAAGCTTTATCCAATCTCTAGTTAAAGCTACACTCATTCTCTGACCAGTTTTTTTGTGCAAATTCACTGTGCACAATTCACCGTGACTTTGAAAAATGCACAGTGAATGTTTTTTCAAGCTTGGATAACACTGGACTTTAGCTTGACTGGATAATGACCTGAACTGAGTTTTAGATTGGGCCTGAGCTCCTTGATGGCACTTGCTTGCAAGGGACATGAAGTTTTTTGTGGTGAAAATGTGTTATTTTATTAATTTTCAGTTTCAATTTATCCTTTGCTGTCCCCCCTCCCCATCCAGCAATTTGAAAATTACTTTTTAATTCAAATCACAAATTCATTTTTTAATATGTGGAAGACATTTTATTTGCTAAAAAAATCACACACCATGCCTTTGGGTACTCCCCCCAGGAAAACCACCAGAAATCAGAACCCACCATGTTCACATCCACCACTTTCAGCCTAATCTTCACTACCATCAGTCCAACAAATTATTCTGAAAGTATATCATGAGTTGAATTAAAAAAGGGAAGAATTTGAAGCTAGATTGGTTATTCAAGATTATCTCAGTTTTTGCATTAATTATTGAATCTCTAAAGAATCTGGACATGATGACCCATTCTGTAGAAGGCTGCAAGGAAACATAGACATCCTGCTCACATGGCTGATAGTATGAAGGCTACTTTTAATTTGAAGAAAAAGCCCAACTTAAATTCAATGGGTATTCTTTTGCCACTGTGTATTCATCAACTAACTCCTGATCAGAAAAATCTATTAATTCAAGATATTATATTTTCATCAGAAATAATGAAGGTATTGAAATTGGTATATTTAAACCATTTTAAAAAATGCTTTGATCAACTGACGGATTTTGGGATCTTCTGAAAATACTTAATTCATAAGAGGGGATTCCAAAATAAAAATAAATCAAATACAAAATATCAAGATATTATGCAAAACCTAAGATGGTAAAATCACAATTGAAAAACAAAATAATTGGAATATAAAAAAATTGAAGGCTATATTGAAATTAAAAAGGAACCCCATTTTACATAAAATCCCTTTCCTCTTCATCTGGCCATTTTCAATTCACACTTCCAAACTCATCAATATATGAATGGATTTTCATCTTTCCATTGATACTTTCAACCTTCAACACCATTAGACTCATAAATTTATTGAACTTTCACTAATCAATTAATCTCTCTTCAATTATCCAAATTTCCTCTGATAAAACCTCCATTTACAGCTATTTCAATAAGAACCTCCACCAAGAACTCAAATGGCCAACATTTTGACACTCAAACTTCCTTCCCCACCTGCTTCCAAATTTTCAAGTAAACTCAAGAAATCAAACCATCTAATCCTTTTCAACTGGCTTTAAATTTCTGCCAACTATGATTCTTGTTTAGTGGTATGAAAAAAAACTTGCTTTGGAAAAAATCCTTCTTCTAGGTTCAATATTTATCTCCTGATTGCCAATGATCTGAAGAAGAAAATAAAATTTAGGCTTTACCTATCATCATAAACAATGAGAGATCTATTCAAGAAATATTTTTCCAAGTATACAAAGGCCCACTGAATTCCAATTTCCACTGTATTTGGTTTGCATGATGGTGATAAATCCAAAGGGATCAATTTGGTTGTTGATAAACTGCACTTCATATTTTATGTTTATTTTAAAATTGATGAAACCTTTGAACAGAAGGCCAACATCACCTCTTTAACAGATTATGACTCCAAAATATCCAATAAATTTATTCTGAGGAGATGATATTCAATCCTCAGGAAAGTTATGAGGGTAATTAATAAAAATTTCTTGAGGAAACCACCTTTGTTTAGGAACCCTTTGAGTGACCACAATCTGGCTTTTTTTTGATGGATTACCAATCTTCCCAAAAAATTTGAATTTTCTCCTATTTCTTTTTCAATTTAGAAATATTTTCCAGATGCTTACATTGGTAGTAGCTCTTGAGGGAAAAAAGGAAAATAAAAATAAGCATTTTGCTTCCATGAATCTGACCATGATTCTAATTGTATTATACATACACCAAGTCCAGGAAAGATATTTGGCAAGAGAATTATTCCATATGAACTCACTGAATAACTCCCCAGATTTTCATAATTCTTATTTTATAATCAACTTGAAAAAAAATTCCATGGATGAAACATGTGCAAAAGGGGGGTAGGTAAAAATGGGGGGAATAGTAGAAGTAGCTCAAATATATTTTGCTTTTTTACAACCATCAGCCTGTAAAAAATGTTAAATTGTCAATCATTCATGCATATTGAGCACCTTTGATATTGACAGATGGGAGGGAGAAGAACAAGGATTAAAAAATTGTTTTCTAGGGAATCTTGATTGTTCAGACTTTACCAAGGGGGTGGTGATGATAGGGGTGGTGAGTGTGAGGAGGATGGTGTTTGTGGTGTTGGTGATGGTGGTGGTGAGAGTGAGAAAAACATTTGTAGTGAGATTGAGGAAAATGATGGTGGCAATGGTGGTGATGGTGTTGATGGTGGTGATGGTGGTGATGGTGGTGATGAGAGATTATTATTGTGGTTTCAGTGGTTGAATCATTCACTTATTCTATGACTGAATTGGAGGTTGCCAGTTAGGTGGTGGTGGTGCAACAAGGCAGGGGCAATGCAAATTTATTCAAAACTTTCTTTGTGAGAAAATTTTCAAATAGGGGAAGTGTAAAAGGAGGGGGTTTTTTAGCCTGGATGTTGATTGGAGGGGCCTGGTGGGTCCTTGATGGACAGAGGATTCTAATTTGAGCAGCCAGGGGGTGCAGAAAATACATTTAAAAACAAACTTTCAAATTTATTTGTAATTAAAGGTAGAGGAAGAGGAGTGAGAGGACTCACCTGGAAGTTTTGTGGGGGGGATTTATTTTCCTATTCATATGAAGAATTGGTTTCAATCCTTTTGTGATATTTGAAATATTTGGGATCAGGAAATTATCAGAAACATTGGATTGGATAAAGGGGGGACTTACTTGTGTCAAGGGCTTACTGAATTCATAAATTGAGTATTTGGATGGTTTGAAATGTTTCTAATTTAACCAAGCCAGGAAAAGTGAATTATTCATTCATTATAATAATTACTTCCTTACTTTCCTTCATTGTATCAAAGATATGTCACGAATCATTTATTTCACCACATGAAGATACTATTATAAATAGCTGTCTCATTCTAATTACTGTTTCATTCACTTCCTCATGAAAGAAATTCTTCTCATATTTAATTGGACCTATTCTCAGTTACTCTTAATTGTTTCACCCTATATGAATATTATTATTCTTTAAATTAGCCTTTTCTCATTCACTATTTGCCATCATGTCCAGCCTAATACATTGAATAAACCACTAGTTCTCCCTTGAGCTTTAATCCATTTTTAAGAGTCCCTGAAACCCTTTCCCGGGTCAGCCTCTGGTGAAATTACAGTTTATGTAATCCTTGTAGACACAATAGAAAAAAATTTCCCTTCTATTGAATAATTGTATTTTTCTTGAACCCTAAATCAAGACTTTACTTCAAAAAAAAACCTATTTTGTTTCAGATTTATTACCCCATCTTTGAATTTCTTATATAAATCCTGATCTTTGAAGAAATATTCAATTAATCATGTTTATTTTGATTATTTTAATGATCCAATCTCACTTATCTGGCCCTCCTGACTCCTTGAAGCTTCTCAAGCACCTTTTGAACCTTTTAAGGCACATTTTTAAATTTTCCATCAAATAAAATCTCAAACAATTTCAGTAATCTTCTGCTCTCAGAGGAAACCCTCAATCACCTCTACCCTCAACCTTGAAAACTCCTTAAAACCTTTCTCTTCTTTGATTTCTCTTTTTTAATGAATCTCTATCTGGTATTACATCTCTCCATTGGCTTTGTTTGATAGCCAGCTAACTAAAATTGTTAAGATTTGGGGAAAAGTTAACATATTCAGTAGGAGTTCAACCCACATCTACCCATTGCATGCAAGATTCTCTAATCATTGAGCTATAAAATCTTTGGTTTCAGGTGTATATCACAACACTCCCCGTACACCAAGTACTAACTGGAATTCCCTCCAAACCCCTTTTTATCAATTTATAAATCAAGTATGGGATATTTTTATGCCATATATATCAGTTTAGGTTGCTAAAGCTGCAGTTCTGGGCTCAAAACCTGTTAATATTTTGGGGGAAGGTAACACAGTCAGTGGGATTCAAAACCATGTCTACCAATTTCAGTTGGGATGCTCTAACTGTTGAGCTATAACATATTTGGTTCAAGGTGTATATCACAACAAACAGCAAATTTGACCTTTGCTTGCTTGGACTTACAACCATATTCAATCCTCCATATTCCATTGAATTTTTCCTTTGGAAATCATAATGAACATTCAAATTTCCTTCCATTTCCTCGCTTCAACATTGGCCCAGACTTTCACCATTGCAAGTATGCATTTTTCATTGATTGAATAAATTTTATTCACTCTGAAACCATCAAAAAATTCTTTCAATGGGAGGATGCTATTAGGTTTTTTAAAATCATAGCTAAATTTTTAACAAACCATTGATAATTGAAACCTATCAAAATCAAAATCCATCTATCACTCATTTATTTATTCATCAAATTGTTCCATTCATCTTTCAAAATGGATGATTTTTTTTCTTCTTCATCATTTCTTGAAACCCTTCAATTTAATTTCTGTTCATAATTTTCAGTTAAAAGCCTGGCTTGTACCTTGAATGTGATTTTTTTTTGCACTCAAAAGAAAAGATTTTTATTTTAACTAAATTCCAAGGACATTTTTCACAATTTCCTCTCTACTTTTGCTTTTTATTCCAACCCTTTTTCTATTTATCCTCTTGCCTCAATTTCCTGTACTTAAACATAAAATAAAAATTCCACTAGCCTTTTCCTGCTATTGGACAAAACCAAGTTTCAAATCTGAAATTTCACATTCTCAATGCACCCAACTTCCTTACCTTGATAAAATTTTCACAGCCCCTATCAGAAAAATTTCTCTACCTTCAGTCAGGAAAAAAGAAATTTCATGCTTGCTCACTCAATTAAACCTCACACTATTTCTTTATTTCTCCACCTCACTCAAACTTTTGTTTCATGTTTTTTTCTTCTCACTCAAACTTGTTCAATTCATCTTTTTCTCAATTCACATTTCAATCTTTCTCAATTTTTTTAAAAAAAATTTCTTGCTCAATTTCCTGCAACCATTGAACAACTTGTTCATCTGAAAATTTGACTCACTTATCAAAACTCACACCCTATCATCAATTTTGCAGAACTAAATCAATAAACCATTGGTATTCTCCATACACTGCTAATTTGAAACTTGAATTATCATGAATATTTGCTCCTTACTCCTTTGCCTATGGATTTAAAGAGTGGTGCTTTCATACATGAATGTACCCCAAATAATAATTGAGGATCCCCCAATCTTGAATGTGGGATAGGGGCAGTTTGAGTTGAGTATTTCATGGGGGGTTTCCATAATAGGAATTTCTGTGAGTTCTTGCCAATTTCACAGCTTGATTTTTTGGTTCAGGTGATGCTCCTCTGATTTTAAATAGTCCAATTTTGATTATGAAAAGTAAAGTTGAGACTTGTAATCTTTTGATCTTAATTTATAAAAGGCTTCATGGCAGCTACCTTTTTATTAAAGCCAAGCTGATGAAATTTTTTTAAAATTTTCTGGGTTGAGACTTCCTTCAAGACACAATTTTGTATCTTGGGGGCCTTCAAGTTTGGCCAGTTGCAAGTGTTTCATTTTTTTCACAAGCTCAAAAATATTTCATTAATTTTCTTTTGGGGGCCTTCCAGTTCTTTCTGATGAATTTATGGTTCCCCAAATCTTTTAGTGCTTGATGAAGTTATAAACAGTTTTCCTGGGAATATTCAAATGGGAGGAAATGTGGGTCTGGGGAAATTCTGATTTGTGCATTCCAAACATTCAGACCCAAGTCTTTTTGCGTAGGTTTTATTTCATTTTATTTTTTCTCTTCATTTTGAATTGTATAATAAAAGAAAGAAAGGAAAGAAATTTAGGGAAATGAAAAAAAATGATTGACAAACAAAAAAAACTTAGCAGTCATTGTGGTATTCCTTGAGGGAGGGAATGAAGGAGATTATTTTAGGGGGTGGTTTCAAATCAATAAATTTGGCAAAGAGAGGATTTTCAAAAATATTGAACAACAAAATTTGCACAAAGATCCCTGTTCAATATGAAGTGGGTGGGTTTGGATGCTTTAGAAATCAGTCCCACAAATTTTTTCAACTCACTTCAGATTGAATATTCAATAGGATTCCCAAGGGAATATTATAATAACTAGGCAGCTAAATGGTGAGTATTTCAACTTGTGATTCAAAGCATGTGGAAGATCCAGCAGTGAATATACTAAGTTTAATATTTATTTAACTGAAGGACCATAGTAGACTAATTCAGATTACTGTAAAAAATTTTACTCAGGAAAGATGTGGATCTTAGGCATAGTTTTTTTTGGAAAGAAGTAAGTGGTAGGTAGTAGTTTTTAGATGGAGGTAACTATCTCTGAGAAAAGCACAAAATCTAAAAGGGGTATTCTGAAGGTAAAAATAAATACTGGGTTTTCTAGTATTAATTTGGATCAATATATTGTTATTGTTTTTTCTTAATGTGAGTGCTAAGTGAGAAATTAGGTGTGACCAGTTACACTGTAGAATATCATTTAAATATTTCTAGAACTGTTCTTCAATAGTTTCTTTTCATTTATCCTTTTCTATTTTCTTTACTAGTTATTTACACTCAAAAAAATACCCCTCACAAAACAATTCAATTTGTGTAGCTGGCAGAAGTTGATAGTTTGCTCTTTCAAATTTATGGAAAAATTGAGCCTTGCTTGTGAAGCCTCCAGAAATGGAGATATAATTTGGGATTGGGATCAAAGAAAATTTAGTTCCAACCAACTTTTCAAAGCCAGAACTTTTTTCACTTAAACCTTTTTCCCAAAATTTGCACCTTTTTTTAAATTTGGCATAATTATAAAATTGAAAAAGATATAAAAAATTATCAAGATATTATATGGTATTAATTAATGGTATCAAAGATAAATTGAAATTTAGTTATCTAAATTGAATTCTTTTCATTGATGTGAAATTTCCCCTTGAATCTTTCAGGATCTTGCATCTTATTAACCCAGAAACTGCTGTTCTTCAACCCCAAATATCTTTTGTTTGAAGGAAAAAAATCAACATATAACTCCATAAACTCAGTTTAAAATTTCAAATCAAAAATTTGAAATCTAATCAAAATCACTTTAAAAACTTGTTTAATTCTCCTGATTAATTTAAACACCAAAAGAAAAGGAAGATTTTATTCTTAATCAAGTTATCAGTTTTCATTGATCCTTAAATCTTGCATTTTGACTCTGAATAAGAATTCATAAACTTCAAACAATCTTGGAATCTCTTGTACTTTGTATTGAATTTTAAACTTCATCATTTTGAAACCAATCCTTAAATCCGTTTCTGTTCTTCAAATCAGCAACCATGGACTTGGGACCTTTTTTTAAAAAAGGAACTCTCTTGCATAGAGTTATTGAGCCAATTTCTGTTAACCTTTGGACAATAAATTTTTCAACTTTCTTTTCTGTTGAAATTATGGCCAAAGAGTTAACCTAGTGGAAAGGGAAGCAGCAATTAAAGCAAAAGAATTCTGGAAACTTGTTTCTTATAATGGCTAATTGCTCTGTTAATTTGTTGGATTAATTTAAATTGATGATAGTAAAACAGCAGGGAGGCACCTCCTCAAATAGAAAATATTGGCCTCTTTTGGTTCAATGATAAAACAAGATAAAACTCAAAAATTTGGCCTCAAAAGAGCTCTCCAGGCTCTACAGGCCTTTTTACTTTGTTTGGCCTTAAACAGATCACTTGAAGTTTGATCCTGGCCATCCTGAATGAATACTTCCAGTCCAACTGGGTTTTATCCACCTACAATGGGCTAAACTGCCCCTTTTCTTTTCATTCCCTGCCTGGATACCCTTTGCAGCCAGATGCAACCATCTCTTACAGCTTACTGGGCTTTTTGTATTCAAAAATCCCCCTTGCAGCAATGCTGCGTGCCCTGTGGACCCTGGGCTATGGCTTAAAAATTTCTGGGCTGTGCCCAGGGGGAACCTGGGCCCACCAATTTACTAACAGGGCTGCCAAAATATGTGTGGCAGCATCCCCCCCCCCCTCTTAGTCTGGTTTCCAGGGGGGGGGGGTGATCAAATCCCCCACCAGGGTCCTAGAGTTTGATTCCCCCAGGACATTGAAATTGAAATAATAAGTTGGCTGGGGGGTGGTAACATCCCCCTTAGCCTTTTTCTCCTCCCTCTTGGTCACAGGGGGGGGGGCACTACTGTCTAGTGGGAGGGTGGTCAGATCCCCCCACCACTGGTTGCCTCCATGCAACTGGTTTGGTTCATTCTTCTTTTCCCCTCCCTTGCAGAAATGGAGGCACTTACCCCCCCCCCCCCCCATGGCAACCTGAATGGTTGTGGCTGCAACAACCAGCTGGGGTGGAGGGACTCCATTTGAAGCCCCCCTACCCCCTACAATGGCCCCATGCAGGCTTTCATGCCCCATAGTTTACCAGAGACACAAAAAAGTGGCCCCAAAAGGCTGTTCCAGCCTGGATGTGAGAAATGAAAACTTTGGTGGGCCGGCTTGGCTGGCCAAGTATGTCCAAAATAAACTGGAAGTCCAATAATGGCCCCTCAATCCCATTTGGCCAGGGTGGCCCATCTACCCTAATTTTCATGAGTACCAAGTGGTCTATTTTATGTGTTTTGGGGCAAGTTTCCCCAAAACCATATCATCTATGCAGCCAAAATGGTCTGTGTGATGATCCAATGGGCCATAGAGGCCCATATTTGCATCCCATTTGTATTAAAATTATATGTGGCATATACATAAATGCACACATATTTTAACATTGTCCTCTTTATCATCAATTAATTCAACATCAAATTTCAGTTTTTCCCATGAACTAATACCTATGGCCCATTAATTCACATTTACTCTTACTTTTTTTCACCTCAATTGCATTGCATTTTGTTTTCTAGGGATATGCTCTCAAAAATTTGGTACCTTGCAGCCAACCTGCACTTTGATGATGCCATTCATTCTCCCTTTAAATTCCCTTGAACATTGCTTATGCACATTATCACTTCTAAAACTAGAGCAAATATTGATCAAGATGTCTCTCACCTATAGACCAGGTTGAAGTTTACCTTAAAAGCATAAATCTTTCACCTTTTAAATTAGATCCTCAGTTATTTAATTCCATGTTATTCCATTTTCTGTGCAAAAAGTGTTACATCAAGCTTGTTCAAGTTTTCCTATAAAATTATTTTGCCCCAAGCTTGCACTATACCTTGAACCATCACCTTCAAAATTTGAAGGTAGCTCTCCTAAATTGAATATTGATTGTAACATTGGTCTCTTCCATTGACACTAAATCAACCTAACTCCCTTGCCATTCAAAAGTAGGCGGGGTGGGCATGTGACCTTAAGACTTGTATCTGGGAATAAGAAAAGGTCCAATGATTATATAATGATTCAAAGGATTAGCAAGGTGAAAACTGGCCATTTGAAGTGACTCAAAATGAAGTAAATGAGCCATAGATTTTAAGAGTGCTTCCCAATGACCAGGTTCAAATTCTGTGGTTGTTGATTGAAAGTAACACAAAACATTAAAAGATTGATTTTCATGGATGGCTTGCATGGATCATGAGATGAATGGTCCCTTGATTTCTTGGGATTAGTGAGTAGCATAATGAATTCACTGAGTTATCAGTGTGCTATTGATTAGGCTTCAGGCTTTTAGTTCAAAATTAGATGCTGAGGGGAATGAGATTCATTTCAAAGTCAAGCTTTTCAAGGACATGGTTGTAGCCTCTGCTGATTCAAAGTTACAACCACAAGAGATACTAGCCTACAGGAATGATGAAATTTACATAGAACTAGTGATAAGCAATAGTAAGGATTCCAATGTTCCATATCAAAGTAGTTCAAACTTTCATCAGTTCAGCTAGTGAGCAGTGGAATGGGACGCAAGATAATTTGAATGAAATGCAAGAGAAAACACAGCAGTCAAAGTAAGGCTGGATGACAACAAGCATGATAGCTTGAGTCAGGGTAAAGCAGACCCAGGTTAAAGGTGGTGATCAAAAAATAATTAACTGAGTCTGGTTTTGATGAGTCAAGCCAGTTGATCAGATGTAAAGACCAAAGAAGTTGATTCACAGTGAGGTTTAAAGGTCCAAAGACACTCAAAGATATTGACCAAACATCAAAGTAATGATCCCTTCTCTTGGAGTTAGTGATCAAGGACTAGAAAGCTTTGAGTGGTTGGTGTGCTTTTAATGCCATGCTTTTCCAGTGTGAAAGGAAGACCTTGAGAGACTGAGGTGAATGTGGATGGGGGATCTATCAGTAAGCCTTGGGTTTATCTTCTAGATCAAGCTCATCATCATCATGTGAGATTTGCATTGTAGCTTGATATCTGATGGGGAAGTGACCCTTTGGTCACAGGTTATGAGGGGCCTTGTCTACCAGCCTATCACAGGGTAGGGGACCCACTCCTTCCCTATTGATCCTTTCTGTCTGCTTGGTTTATTTATTCTTTTTATTGGGGAAGGGGGGAAGAGATCTTGGCGATTTCAAGACATTTTAGTACATCATTGGCCCACAAAAGTGGCAAGAAAGTAGGTGACAATAATAGATAGGCATAAGGGTCTAGGAGCTACAAGAAATCATTTCAGCGTTGAAGCTGTGTGAGTGTTTTTTGTTTTTGCTGACTAAATAGGGTTATCATTAGAAGTCTTTGCTGAGACAAGCAGGCAGAGAAGAGAATGAGGAAACTTGGGGTCGCTCATCCGTGCTTTGTTTCGTTCGTTTGTTTCTGTTTCTGTTTTCCTTTTTTGTTCTTGCTCTGGGGAAAAAAAAGTAGTATATTGTTAGTTGTGCAAGATGACAACCTTCCAGGATTCTGCAAAAGAACCAAGGGAAAGTAGTTTTCTTTCTTGCTTTCGTTCTTTGTTAGAGAGATCTAAAAAAAGAAAAGAAAATAGTGTAACAGCAAAAAAAACAAGACAAAGATAGACATAGACTGCTCGAGTGATATCAAAAGAACACCAAGGAAATAACATTAATTCATTTTAACTACGGTGGAGCGAAGGCATAGCGCGCGAGAGGAGTTTTGCAGACGAAGAACGAAGTTTGTTGCTCGTGATATATATTGTTCAGTCAAGAACAGGGAAATTCGAATGTTACCATCTGGGCTACGACCGTGGGGGGTGAGGTGGATCCGACAAGCTGACTCGTTCGAGGCCTTCCTTATTTTCATCCTTGTCGGGTAGCTGATGTCCATGGACTGGTCGGTACTCCGGTGGCGTAGTATACTGAGGAGGTACAAAAGGCACATCCTGATGCTGTGGTACGTGGTAGGCCATGTTATGATAGGGTTCTAGCGCGTAAGTGTTATTAGTTCCGCCTGGAACTCCACCACGAAATCCTTGGTCTAATGAGCCATCGGGATTGACGACGGTGGTCCGAGTGAACGAAGGATCGAGTAGTTGATGATCTGAAGAGCACACCATAGGATAGCGCTTAGCCTTATCGTCATTGTGTCCGCGTTTCGTTCTAGTCGAATTGTCACTCGAAACAGATCAACATTACTCACAGTATGCTCCAACGATCCCCGTAAAAACAAGTGCCAAACAACTGGTTAACACCAGCCAACCTAGGTCCCACCATATCCCCCTCTGCCAATCATCTTCACACAATCTCTCAGCTTCGTTGGCATCGATGTTTGCAACCATTCCAGTCAGCGTTTCTGCTTTGGCACCCGTCAGTGCGTTTTGGCAATCGTTGATCGTATCTCTCTTGACGATAAAATGAGCAATCAATCGAGTCAATTCGGCTGAGAAGATCAAAAAGGCAGCTAGAGCCGATAAGAAGAAGTATATCCTTGCAAGTACGATCTGATGGAGTTGATCGAAGCATGTCAGCTATGAGAACTACATCCATAACTTAAGTTCGCGCGGCCACCAAGATTGTCGACACGTCATTTCCCCTACCTTTTGAGTCAGACCCGCGAGTAGCCCGAATATCTCTAATCCTGCAACAATAAAGAAGAATATAGCCAAAACTTTTTTTTAAAAAAAATAGATAACAAAAAGCATACATCAGGATGACGATGAAAGCGTGGGTTAGTTCGCAGCTTGAAACAATTACCAACAAGCGCATGTGATATGCTAGTACAAAGGATAAGATGATATATGATCAGTTAAATGCTCAACTCAAATCAAATATTTTCATCCGCTTGGTTTCTGAATCTTCTGTTTGATCTTGAACAAATTTGACTGCCAAAACCAGAGACCATACTAGGAAAAAAAGGGGGATGCCCAAGAGGCCCGAAACCAATGAGAAAAGAAGTTTGGTCTCAGTATAACAAACTGGACAGTCTCCGTTGCGAATGGATCACATTGAAAAGTTCTCCTGTGGTTCTGCAAAAGAATGAGATTAATACTCAACTGAGAGCGACAGTGGTAGTGAAGAGTACGACTGGTCGAAGGGGTTTGGGATAAGCACTGGGAACCATTCGACAACATGTGAAAGAGGAGTCATAGGACATGATGATTAATGGTGTAGGGTCAGTTAGCAAAGCGGATAGGGCGAATCACAGTGGCAAGTTTCGAGGCTCAAGGGGACAGAGACACGAATCAGCTGAAGGTGATAACACTCTTTCAGTTTGCAGAGCAAGTTCACTTCAAATCGATAGAGATTATTGGAATGCGCAGACAAGAGTAAAGCTGAGCCAAGGGCACGCAGATAGATCAACAGAACATTCAACGTATGCAGGAAGATAAGAATGGAGAGTGAGAGCCCGTATTTTTACGAGACAGTAGGGCTTCCAATCAATGTGTGCGTGGGATATTTCATCGGAAGTCAGCTGGTAAGTTAAAGGGACAGGCAAGCCTCTGCCCTCTTCCAGGATGAACCCAGCGAAAAAAAAAATAATGAAACATGATATGTTGCAAGGTAGGGAATCGCTTGCCCTTGGGTACCACCTTTAGGGTGAAGGGATAGCTGAGCTTTCGTCGTTAAACGCAGTTTGTGACTGCTGTCAGTGATGGCTTTAAAAAGATCGGTCCCAGCAAGAGGTCACCGCCGATTCATACAAGTTGTGCGTAAAGGTAATGGGAGCTGCGTCACACATATTTCGTGTGCCGAAGCTCTGACAAATGGATGGTGTCTGGGGTTGCCGCTCTGAAATTGTACGCCCGCTTGTGTTCGTCTGACGCAGGGGGTTGCAACAATGCCAGTGAAGCAGCAAGTCTTGACGCGCCGAGGACTCCGTATGACCCGCGGTTGATGGATCACTTCCGGGAGTGTTTCACTCTCATGACAGGTCAGGGCCGCAACGACCGGACGAGTTTTCAACGGCTTGGTGCTTGCACCGATCCGCCTGGGTCCATAGGGTTTGGACTCTGGCCATCGGAAGCTTAAGAATGATCGGCAAGGGATTGAGACAAGGTTGGCGGACGATTTGACTATCTGAAGGCCGAGTTAAAAGGGGACTCTGAGACACAATACACATCGTCACACCCGCCTCGCGCAAGGAAGAATGGGTTTATCTGGAGCTGGGAATGGTGCTGAGAATGGAGGAGGGGATGAAGCGCCAAGTGCGCTGGGAGTGGCGGTTGCCGGACAGAAAAAGCATGAATAAATGCAGTCAAGGTGAGTTTACGATAAGGCTCAGAGAACGAGCCCTTGAGGGCGATGGAAATGAATCATGCGCCAAACTAGATGGGGATGAGTCAATTACGCGCAGGATCTTGCGCAACAATCGGTGGGACTATATGACACGAGGTCACCAGACGAGAGCTTTGCACCACTGGAAGCAGAGTCAACGTACCATTCCCAATGTCTCTTGTTGTCTTCTCCTCAAGCGGCAAGTGTAGACAGATAAATAATGGATTGAGAATGAGACGGAGCTCAAGAAAAATGGGCACATTAAGGAAAAAGGCTGTACGCGAGAAAGAGGGTCGAAGGCTGAGCATGGCAAGTTCCTCGGAGCAAAGTGGAACGAGATGAGCACAAGGCCAGCCGCCTCGCTGATCGGAGGTCAGGGATAACGAATGTAGAGCTTCAAGCGGAATGTGCCTACAAAGTCGGGCAACATTCTAGAGCCAGCATTCAGATAGAACTTGTGAGACGGCTCGATTCTGGGAGGGCGATGATGATCATCAAGACAGGAGTCTGATGATGGGTGTACGATACATATCTTGAGGCACGATCAGGTTGATTTTGAGGGGATATATTGATTTGAGCAGAATATCGCTAAGCTCTGAGACCAAGGATTTGGTCGGTCACAAGGTTTGATACTCGGGTTGTCGAGGTGGTAGTGCGATAGGGATGCAACGAGAAAAAAAACAGGTGGGCTTGGTTTTGGGCTTGTAAGTTGGGGGAGTAAGAGCAGGGTTGTTAGAGAATTAAATGCCGATGTTTGGGGGATCCTCATGGGGATTGGTGGGAGTCGAAGTGGATCGGTTGATGAGACGAAGGAACGGATGGACTGGATGGCAGTTCGTTGGATGATGGATACATGTACATATGTATGTACAACACGCGTATTGACTTATAATAAATATGTACACTGCTGAGCTTGGTAGATGGTGGAGAGTGATGAAGCTGAGTGGGATGGCATCGAGGGTCTTACCGATGGACTGCTTGCACGTAGGCCGGGGGATCGCCAGGAGGTGGAGGACGGGTGTCCATGGTGAAACCAATGCCAGGTGAGGCGGAGTTAGCTTGCACTAAGCTCGAGTTGGCTGAGATTTGTGCAGACTCTCTGGAGCTTTGGATTCCTTAGGGGATCAGAGTTGGCAATTGTCGTCGAGAGGAGAAGGTTATAAGCAGAAGCAGGTGACGAGAATCGATGTGATATCTCAGGTTCTCAGTAGAAATTCGAGTTGGATGAGATTGGAAACTGGCCCAACTGGCGTCTCAGTCTTCTGACCTAGTTACACGGTTTGATATTATATGTATGTGTAACATCATGAGCCTTGGATGGGGAAGCCTGTGTGTGTCACACCCCTACTTGGAATTGGGTGGGTGGGATGTAAAAATATTCTTCAGCTGTCCTTGTTCTAGATGCTGGGGGCGGGGGGCGGGGGCGGAGGGCGGTGATCCACAACTGGGCGCTTGGATTGGCAGGGGTTGGTCACGCGTGGGGCTGGCTGGGTACGTCGTACAGACACGCACTACACGCACGGCACGACGTTCGATCCGAAAACGATCCATAGTCCGTGGCCGGGATGGGAAGAGCAAGTCCCTCGACCAGTCTTCTGTGTCGCAGCGTCGTCGTCGCCGGTGCCCCCCCGAGCGGCACTCGGGTGATGATGTATACATATGTATGTACCTACTACCATGGTCGTTGATGCCGACGACCCTGGGGCCCGTGGGTTGCTCGGATTCGGCAGATGATGCAGTTGACAAGTATCGATGGGTGCGCATCGTCGTCCTCGTCGGCCTGCTCGACGAAACGTCCCATCAAAGCGCTTGAAGAGCAGTCTTACCGGGGTGGGGTCTAACAACCTATCCTATCTTACACCATTCTTATCCCTCATTGATCCGACCTGTCTCAAAATTGATCTCGAAAGGAAATGAGACAAAACACATCATACGGCGGCTGGTCGACTTGTCCACCTGGTTCTCCGCGGAGTACTTCCATCTTGGGAGTTTGGAAAAGATCTTTTCAACCGGAGTGGTCAGCAAGCTGCCAGCCGCTCATTAGGGTTATTGCCGACTAGGAAGTTCCCCTACCCCTACCACATACACCCACCCTGAGTAAAACAAAGGCGAGACTTGATTTGACTGCAAGGTTCCAAGCAGAACCAGTTTCACGTCGAAGCGCCATCGATGATCAAAATCCAGACTGTGGGAAAATATCCGCCATTTCGATCGGGCGAACTTGGTCTGGCGTAAGAAATCATAAATAAAAATGTATGCATTACGATGACAGCACTTTAAAAAAAAGGAAAAAAACAAAAACCATGCAGGTATGATGCCGCACGCAGCGCACATATCGCGCGCCGTGGCCTAGCAGCAGCGGTGACTGCGCATCAGACAATTTGCCTGGGTCTGGCGGCTGGGAGGATGTTGATAATAAGCACCCAGAAGCCGAAATGACATACCCAAACAATCTCCAATCGTCTCAGTCAACTCGCTAGTTCAAACAAGCATACCAAGCACTTTTCACAATTGTATCAAACTAAGCTGACATTAAGTGATAAAATTCACTGAGCTTGCTGGGCTGCATTCTGGCCTGCACTTTACATACCTCATGCCAGTATCTAATGAACCGACCCCCCTATCATCCTTTATGCTCCAATTGCTTTTTGAAGCTGGCTAAGAAAGTCAAAAGCCACTCAAGCCCTTCATCTGATCAGTACAAATGAAACAAAAACAGGGTATCAACTTCAACCCTGCAAGAAGAGAAACAACTGGCTTGATCATGATCCATGTTGACAGGAGTGCAGAATTTTTTCACCAGTCAAACTGGGGTAAATGTTTTACAGAGTGGTAGGGAAGATTCTAAATTCAGTAGAAAAACTATGGAACATGACTGTGAAAGTGTTGAACATCAGTAAAAGAAAATAATGTAGCTGTGGAAAAAAACAAGGGATCTCACAGGAATATTACATGAATATAGGAGTGTTGTAGGTCTTGTATATACTTGTTGATTTCACATGCCTAGAAAGTTTTTTCACACAGAATAATAGCTGAATATGGTGTAAAAGGAATAACATGAATAAAACCAATGCCCTTGAAGTATGCTTTGAAGTGCAAAGGAGTGGTTCAAAGTTTCAAATTTCAAGTAAGAAACTTTCAAGATAATTTTGAGGCTAGGAAAAATGTTTCAATGGAAAAGGGAACTGGTACAAGTCTGATTTCATACTTGAAACCAGAAAAACTGAATAATGTGCAAAATTACCTAAATGAGGAAAGTATTAAAACAGGGAGAACAATAGTGTGTTAAAGGAAAAGAAGGTCCTCTCTTTTTTCAAAATGAAAATATGAAAATTCTTTATAAATTCAAGGAAAGTTGTATATGGTAGATATTTTGAAGAAGGAAAGTTGTGTGATCAATGAAATCAAACCACTTCAGAGATTTTTAGGGAAAACTGAGTGGTGTCACACGGTGGTATGTGACGGCATAACAACTGAAAATAGGACTGGTATTTCAGCCAGTCTCATAGCCTTTTGGTAAGGCCTTGCTTCTCAATTGGTTTGCAGTTGTGCAAGGTATGACAGTAGACTGGTCAAACCTGTTGCAGCTTCAATTTTCAATCAGGATAAGTTATGCAAGGAGCTTGTTCTGTTCCAATTTTTTTGTTTCCTGCATGTCAACAGCAAGACTCCCAAGTCTTGGTGGATCCTTATGGCATTCAGGAGTGTGTCTGAATATGGCTCCATGTTTGGGTGGTGCTTGGGTTAGTACCACCAGCCATTCACACTTTGGGAAAAAGTGCCCTTAAAACTTGGGTTACTGTCACACAGTGGTATGTGACACCATAACAACTGCAAATAGGACTTGTCTTTCATCCAGTCTCATAGAATGTTGGTAAGGCCTTGCCTCTCAATTGGTTTGCAGGTGTACAAGTTATGATGAGTGGATAAGATGATTGAAGAATGGAAATTGGATGGAATTGACCAGTCAAAAGTGAAGCAATTGAAATGACCACACAGATGAAAATAGTGACAGGTGCACAGATAATGGGATGGAATAATTTATGTTGCCTTGATTCTGGGAATAAGTAAAGCTTGAAGTGATGGAAAGCAATTTCAAAAAATCAAAAAGCTCAAGATGATTTTTCAACTGTGGCCAGAGGTTAAGGCGGAATTAAAAAAAAAATCTGGCTTGGAATATTCATGCAGGATAATTATGTTTGAAGTCCATTTTTATTCACTAAAGTTCAAAAAAAAAAATCAAATAACAATCAAATATTCAATTTAATTTTTTAAAAAAAGCCCTTGTTATCAGATATAAATCTTGATGGGTTTAGCACTTGGGTCATCAGCATCATTTTAAATCTGAATTTTAATGAAAAACCTGAATATATCAAGGTGGATGTGTTGAACTCTCACCAAAAAAATAAATAATAAAAAATAAAAATTTAGTCAATTTGCTGGTAGTTGCTTTTGACAACCAAATTGCAACCACCTAGGAGCTATCCCAATTGGGATAAATCAATTCAGTTGCATGTAGTTTCCTATTTCAATTTCCACAGCTTCTAGTTATCCAAATTGGGATAACTCTGAGTAGTCACACAACCACATCCTCAGCCCAACTCTGCCTTCAGCCCTTGTCCAGACTAAGGCAGCTCATCAATCCTACCACATCAACCTTCAGACCAAAAAAGCAAACAGCTGGCTGACAACCATTGATCCTGGAACAAGAAAACCACTTGGCACCAACAACAAAGAAGTTGCAGACCATTGCCAACCAAACCATCAAACAAGGACAATTGTTCATCCAGCCAGCCCCAACTTACACACCAAGCAGGCCAAACAAGAAAACCAACGGCTGCTAGAAAAAAGAAAACAACAGACCTTTGCCAACCACTCATTCCAGACCAAGACCTCCACCTAGCTTAGGAACCCACTGAGTTATCTCAATTGGTATAACTCAGAGTAGTTGTGCAGGGCAGACACCCACACAACTACATTTCTGATCCAGACAGCCTGGCTGACCAGACCAGACACAGATGGGCCGTCAAGACCAACCCAGACACCCCAGGCCCAGCCAGCCAGCCAGACTCAGCCAGCCAGCCCCTGGCTACCAGGCCTGGACCAAGCCAGCCAGTCTGAACAAACCAGCCAGCCCAGGCCTAGCCAGCCAACCATACCCAGTGGAAGAAAAGAACAAGCCAAACAGCCCAGACCTAGCCAACCAGCCATACCAAGCCAGTCAGCCCAGACCTAGCAAGCAAGCCAGACCAGCCAGGAAGCCCAGCCCAAGCCAGCTATTCCAGTTCAAGTCAGCCCTTCCAAACCAAGTCAACAAGCCCAGATAAAGCCAGCCAGCCCAGACCAAGCTAGCCAGCCCAGACCAAGCAAGCAAGCCAACTAAGCCAGCCAACTCAAACCAAGCTAGTCAGCCAGAAAAACCCTCCCAAGTCAAACAGCCAGTCAGCAAACCCAGGCCAGCCAGTTGACCAATCAACCAGTCAACCAGCCAGAAAGATCAGCCAAAAAGGAAGCCAGCCAGTCAGTAAGAACAACAGATAGCCATCCAGAAATATAGCCAGCCAGTCTTCCTTCCAGCCAATTATTAATCCAGTCAGTCAGTTAGCAAGGAATTCAGCCATTCAGCAAGACCGCCAGCCAGCCAGCCAGCCAGCCATACCACTATATAGCAAGCCAGTCAGCAAGCCTTCCAGCAAACTAGCCTGTCATAAAGTCAGACCATCAGCCGGCCTGCCTGCCTGCCAGTTATTCAAGATCAGAAAACCACCAGAAAAAGCTGAGCTGGAAAGCAAGACTGGAGAACATTGAACAAACCAGACACTAGGACCAGCTAGAAAGACCAAGGCCACCAACCAAGCTCCATGGAAAGACCACATCAGACCAAGAAGATAAAGAAACAGAAGGAGAAGACAAAAAAACTCCTTGGGATCTTCAAACCAGTCAACCTCAGATACCACTCACCATATTAAGACCAAGGTGGAAAGAAGGATTGAGAGGAAGATCATGCAAAACAAAGACAAAACTCAGGAACACCACCAGACCTGAACACTGGTGGAAAGAATTACTGAGAGAAATACGCAGAAAAACGGTCAAGCAGGCAGAAAGAACCAAGGAAAGACCAAGATATACCAAGAATTCAATGAAATTCTTCCAGAACTTTTGGTAAGATTTCCCTGTATAATCATTTCTGCCTTGATGTGAAGCCCTGTTCCTCATACTAACTCCAGAACTCCATCATTATTCCTCTGAAACCATTTTTTTCCTCATTTGTATGTAGACTGAAACAAAACCAGAATTTCTGGTTTTAAAAAGATTAATGAAACAGAACTTGAGGATCAGGAGCCAAATATTAAATCAGGATTTTCAGATGAGATTGAAGAACATTCATTCCTAATTTTTGAAATGTGAAAACTTCCAAGGTATAAAAGTGCAATCTTCTGAAATTTTCAAGAATATTAATTCTTATTACTCAAAATTTATTTTATCATATTGAATCTTTCTGAATATTTTTATGATATTCTCTGTTAATTAATTATGAAAACTTAATTTTGTTATTCCTCTGAAGATTAATGATACAAGGGTGATGATAAATTCCCAACTTCCAGTTTTGTAGGAGTTGTGTAGGGCCCTACATGGCCCAATGGACGTGTGGGGGCCCATACACACATCCAAAATGCATGTGCGGGCCAAAAAATCCCTCTTAATTAATTATGAAACCTTAATTTTTTATTCCTCTGAAGATTAATGATACAAGGGCAATGATAAATTCACAACTTACAGTTGTGTGGGAGTTGTGTATGGCCCTAAATGGCCCAATGGACGTGTGGGGGCCCATACACACATCCAAAATGCATGTGCGGTCCAAAAAACACATCTAACATGCGCCCAAGGGGTCTTCTCAAACACATGCAACCCCTGGGGGGCCTTATACCCCCCGTAAACGGCATATTTGAATTGTGCACCCCTGTACATGGCGGTATTGACACGTGTGCCAAAATTTTTGGCACCCCCTGGACCACATTTGGAATCCATCAACCTAAATTTGGGATCAAGGCATACTATGTGGGACTGTTGTACCACATCTAGCAACACCAAAGTGAAATACAGTGAATCTGTGAACCAAATCATTGAAACTCAAGGGAAACTGCAACTCAAGGGAAACTGCAAACAAACATCCCATAAAATTGATCTTTCTCAACTTGAAAGTGACAAAACTTGGTAGTTGTTCAATGGAAAGTTGGATTGAATACTGAAGTACCATTGCATTTTTTTGAATTGTGGGAATAGTGGCAAGACCTCCTTTTTGTTACATGGATGCGTTGAAGGACTACATTGATAGTGCTATGAAAAAATCTGCGGAAAAAAAGGATTTGGGTAACAAAACACTGGAAGCCCCAATTGCATCCTCATCAAGGGTGAAAATTGAGGAACAAAATGTTTCACAAATAGGCATGACCTCTGGTGGTGAGTGAAATTCTATGTTACTCTGGTCTTTGGCTGATTTAATTTAATGGAAACTGAACTATGACAACGTGAATATGGCATACCTATGACAGAACAACTTGCCCCAATTCCTGTGAGACCTTTTCCTACTAGGGAAGAGGCACAAACACATTGTCAAACATGGGCAATGAAGCACTGTTACGCTTTAACAGTTTTCAAATCAAAGCGTGATAAATATGTGGATTTAGCCTGTGATAGACATGGTTTGTACTCTGGGCAATTTCTCAAAAAACTTTCAAGGCAAATTCACACAAGTAAGGTTGTTTTCAAGTTTTTAATCTGTTCAATTTGCACAAATGCATACCCCTTGTGGCATATCTCCTACAGAAATGATCAACATAACGATGAACCATCTCCACAAACATCTGTGTATCCTAAACTGTGGCAAATCTGTGGGGTAGCCTTAGAAAATCTGCAAGAAGGAATGAATGATGGGCTCAATACCATTCAACTCAAAAGAAAATTGAGCAAGATTGATGGTGGCAGATATGTTGATGACCAAACAATCTATAACACTAAGTGTAAGGTAGAGCTAGCAGAACAAAAGGGGAAAAGTGTTACAGAGGTCCTCTTTGAACAACTTGATAATTCAGGTTGGGTTCATTGAGCAAAATTCAGTGGAGAGGGTCACTTGGAGGCCCTATTTTTGGCTCACCCAGAGTCATTAAAGCTTTGAAAACAATTCCATCATGAAGCTATGATGGATTGTACTTATAAAACAAATAAGTAAAACATCCCCCTATTGCATGTTGTAGGAATTACTTCCAACCAGAAGACTTTCACAAAAGCTCTTGTTTTTATAACAAGAGAAACGTTTGAGTTCTAAAGTTTGTCTGTAAATGTTATAAAGGAGTTGGCTTATTATTTTGAGAGACTTCCCAAAGTCTTTGTGACAGACCATGAATAAGCTTTGATACGTGATCTAGAAATATTTTTCCCTGAGTTTACAAGACAGTTTTGTCGATGGAACTTGTCTAAAAACATACAAGCAAACTGTAAAGTGTGCTTTAATAATGACTTTGAAGGTTGGCAAAGCTTTATGTCTCTGTGGGCTAAGTATGATGCCTCAAAAAACAAGGAGGAGGCAGAGGTCAATGATGCGGAACTTAGAGTAAGTGCCAAATCACTGCCTCTACTTTTAATCTTCCTAGTTTTTGGTTGCTTACATTATGACTTGTATAAAGTGTTTCTTGGAAGACCCTGAGCATGTGCTTGAGTATATTGATCATAATATTTTCTATATCAAAGAGAAATTTGTAACAGCTTGGACTTGCAAAAACCCAAACTTTGGAAATAAAAAAACTTCTCAGGTTGAAGGGGCCCATGCTGCTCTCAAACAATTCCTTGCAAACTCATCAGGAAAAATGTTGGATGTTTGGCAAAATCTAGATGGCACAGTTTCCAATCAAATTAAATTGTTTCAGGCTGCCCTTTACAACTCCTGAATAATGATTGGAATAGTTCTTCCTACTGAACTGTTACCATTGGGATACAAGGTGTCTTTAAAAGTAATCACACTTGTTGGGGATCAATTAGAGAGGTTAAAGTGGAACCATGATGGGGAAGTGTGCACCAAGTCATCCTCAATGACTATGGATTTGCCCTGTTCTCAACAAATAGGTGAACTACTAGCATCAAGAGGATCCGTTGTGCCTGAGGGTGTTCATCCTCAGTGGAGGTTGGATTCCAAACCTTGCAGTTCTAGTTCTGTAATTTGGTTTAATGGGATTATTGCTTTTTGAATGATGATTCCTACTTGACTAAAATGATAATTCCTACTTGACTAATATTTGATCCTTTTGAATTTTTGAAGTTCAACACTGATGAACTGCTCAAGTATTCTCAGTTACATGAGAAGCTCAATGCAAGGATCTTGGCTCATACTGAAAAAGATTATTGCGGGCTGTTGAAGCACTTGATAAAGGAGACCGCAAATTATTTATCAAATCCAAGACTTAAACCTTAAGTCTTGCAATTGAGCAGAGGCCGTCCAAAATTGACAGTTACCCGGCGAGATCCTTATCAATTTGAACACATTTAAAATGAACTTAAGCAGTCAAAGAGAAGTAGAAGGGTAGCAAAGAAGAAGAGACAAATTATTGTACGCCTTTTATTTTGTGAAATATTCATTCTTTTTGTTTAATAAACTGATGGAGAAATGGTTATAGTCCAAGTCAGGCTCTTCATCTGAATTTCATATTTCAGAGGAAGAGACTGAATGTTCATTAGTTTTGGTGCCGTTGGAATCAGATTCCTATTCAAAGGATGAAGGAGAAGAAATGGAGGAGTCAAACAGAAGCTCATCTTTGGTGAGTGTTTATTCCATTAATGAGATTAGAATTGTGGCTAACTATTTTTTGATTTTAGGAAGTGAATTACCTCAACCAAATACCTGAGAACTTACATAAGTTCTTGGGTGGGGTTTGGGATCTGGTTCATGATGGAAATTGTGGATTTAGAGTCATTGCTAAATCACTTGTGTATGATAAGCATGGATGGTTTCAAGGAAGAAAAGAAATGCTTGAAAAATTGAGGAAAAATAAGACATGCTATGCTAAGATCCTTGGTGGCATTAAAGACGTCGAAAAGATAGAAAAAAGACTTCATTTTAATGACATCAATAAAATATTCCCTCTTCAAAATGGCTTTCAAAGCTTCACATGGGTACAATAATAGAAGATAGTTATGGAAGACCATTATGTTTCATTACATTGGAATCATGTTTTACTTTTACTCCTATGAAAATGGGTGTAAAAGAAAATCAGATCCTATGTTCATTTGATTTTTGAACAATAAACATTGGGTCCAGCTTGTTCTTAAGAGAGATGTGATTGCAATCCAGCCCATAGTTTCCAAACCATGTTCTATTATTTCCAACAAAGCCTCTGGTTGGTTTGATCACCTCAAAGATCAAATTGAGTTTTATTCTAATTTAAAGATTAATTTCATCAGTTATGTTTGGCTTTTGATTCTGATCTTGTAATTCTATTGATATAAAGGGTTATCAAATTTTGAACATCATTATGTTGAGTGTTTTGAGGTAACATCATTTTGATGAGTGTTTTTAATGCAATTTCATTGGTAAGTCAGTTCAACTTGTGTTGGGCTCATCCTATGGAGTATTTTTACCTCTTTTGATGGGATCAGCTTAACACAAGTTGAATTTTTTTTTGGTGTTTTTACTTTATGGATGGCCATAAAACTTGTTTATTTTTTGGAACTTTTACTTTAGGGCTAGTCAACTTGAAATTGTATTTTTTTGCTGTTTTAACTTTAGGGCTAGTCATGTTGAACTTGTATTTTTTTGGTGTTTTTATTTTAGGGATAGTCATGTTGAACTTGTATTTTTTTTGTTAGTTTTCTGAAGTGTTTGTTGTTTGTTGTTTTTTATTTATTTTTTTAATTATTTTTATTTTTTTAATTATTTTTATTTTTTTAATTATTTTTATTTTTTTAATTATTTTTATTTTTTTAATTATTTTTATTTTTTTAATTATTTTTATTTTTTTAATTATTTTTATTTTTTTAATTATTTTTATTTTTTTAATTATTTTTATTTTTTTAATTATTTTTATTTTTTTAATTATTTTTATTTTTTTAATTATTTTTATTTTTTTAATTATTTTTATTTTTTTAATTATTTTTATTTTTTTAATTATTTTTATTTTTTTAATTATTTTTATTTTTTTAATTATTTTTATTTTTTTAATTATTTTTATTTTTTTAATTATTTTTATTTTTTTAATTATTTTTATTTTTTTAATTATTTTTATTTTTTTAATTATTTTTATTTTTTTAATTATTTTTATTTTATTTATTATTTTTTTGTTTTTTTAACCAAAAATACATTTTTTTTCATTATTTTGAGTGATTTCTGTTTTTATTGTATTTTTATTTAGTTTATTATTATTATTATTATTATTATTATTATAATTATTATTATTATTATTATTATTATTATTATTATTATTATTATTATTATTATTATTATTATTATTATTATTATTATTATTATTATTATTATTATTATTATTATTATTATTATTATTATTATTATTATTATTATTATTATTATTATTATTATTATTATTATTATTATTATTATTATTATTATTATTATTATTATTATTATTATTATTATTATTATTATTATTATTATTATTATTATTATTATTATTATTATTATTATTATTATTATTATTATTATTATTATTATTATTATTATTATTATTATTATTATTATTATTATTATTATTATTATTATTATTATTATTATTATTATTATTATTATTATTATTATTATTATTATTATTATTATTATTATTATTATTATTATTATTATTATTATTATTATTATTATTATTATTATTATTATTATTATTATTATTATTATTATTATTATTATTATTATTATTATTATTATTATTATTATTATTATTATTATTATTATTATTATTATTATTATTATTATTATTATTATTATTATTATTATTATTATTATTATTATTATTATTATTATTATTATTATTATTATTATTATTATTATTATTATTATTATTATTATTATTATTATTATTATTATTATTATTATTATTATTATTATTATTATTATTATTATTATTATTATTATTATTATTATTATTATTATTATTATTATTATTATTATTATTATTATTATTATTATTATTATTATTATTATTATTATTATTATTATTATTATTATTATTATTATTATTATTATTATTATTATTATTATTATTATTATTATTATTATTATTATTATTATTATTATTATTATTATTATTATTATTATTATTATTATTATTATTATTATTATTATTATTATTATTATTATTATTATTATTATTATTATTATTATTATTATTATTATTATTATTATTATTATTATTATTATTATTATTATTATTATTATTATTATTATTATTGTTATTATTATTATTATTATTATTATTATTATTATTATTATTATTATTATTATTATTATTATTATTATTATTATTATTATTATTATTATTATTATTATTATTATTTTTGTCCCACAAGACGTGTAGTTGTGTGGCACGGCCACATGACTACATTTGAGTTGTGTAGAGCCCCACATGTCCCAAATGTGACTGGGCTATTCATGTCGCATGGAAAAATGACTATGTTTGAGCTGTGTAGAGCTCCAAACAGCCTAAATGTAGTTGTGTGGCCCCTACACTGCGGTCCAGTGCTGTTGCGGAGACTCCTGTGTGATTTGGTAAAGTTTAGCCAATAGCTTGCTGGCAGTCACTTGAGGTGGAATTTAGTACTACAACTACTAATAAGATAGAGGAATACTAAGGGTGGTTTTGAATTTCCTGCACCGCTAATTAATATAATAGTCTCACAACAATAAAAGAAAAGAGATTTGTGGCTGATTTTCAAATAGATTTGCTACTATAGTAGTCTCTATTAGACCTAGGATCAATACGTTCAAGCTTGATAAGGACGAAATGGTGGAACAGATGGGTGACTTGGAGGAATGAAGCTGAGTAAGGGAAGAATCCTTTACCTAGTCCTTTCTTTTATATATATTTTTTATGTTTATTTTTTATATTTATTTTTTATATTTATTTTTTATATTTATTTTTTATATTTATTTTTTATATTTATTTTTTATATTTATTTTTTATATTTATTTTTTATATTTATTTTTTATATTTATTTTTTATATTTATTTTTTATATTTATTTTTTATATTTATTTTTTATATTTATTTTTTATATTTATTTTTTATATTTATTTTTTATATTTATCTTTTATATTTATTTTTTATATTTATTTTTTATATTTATTTTATTGGTTACTGATTGATAATCCTTTGTTGATACAGGTGAAGATTGAATAAGGTTAAAATGGTTGAGCCTATAGTTGATAACTGATGGTGATGGAGGTGGATGATGATAGCATGAATGGTAGGTGATGATGATGATGGATTGTGATGATGAAGATGGAATGATGATGATTGATGATGGTCAAGTTAGGTATTGATGATGATAGATGATGATGATGATGGATGGTGATGATGATGATGGATGATGATGATGATGATGGATGATGATGAAAGTTGGTGGTGGTTGATAATGATGATTTTCAAGTTATTGGTACAAGGTGGTGATGTCCAAAGGTATGGGGTATTGGGTAAAGAATGGTGGTGGTGGATGGTCAAAAGTATGGTTTATTGGTTTGGGTCATGGTCAAAAGTATGTGTTGATGATGGTGGATGGTCCAGGGTAATGGTGGTGGTTGATGATGATGATGATATCATCATCATCATCAACCACCCATCAATGGTGATGGTGATGGTGATGGTATGGGAAATGGGATTGGTGATGGTCACAGTATGGGTTATGGGATAATGGTTGAGGATGGTAAAAGTATGGGTTAAGGGTGCCTAGGAGGCATGGTGATCCCTGGAGGGAAGGATGGGGGGAACCAATGGGACCTGGATGGGGGAGAGAGGCCCTCTATTTATAGAAAATCCTGCCCTCAGGGCTTCCCCTGAGGGTTTCCCTAGTACAGCAAATACAGTTCATGAGGCATTTTGGCTGGTCAGAGGAGGAGGCTGTGCAGGATCTACATACATTTACACCCTTGCATGCATTTCTGTGTTGCATTGATACAGGTGCCCCCTACATAGATTACTTCTGTATAGTGGTGGTTGGTCATTTGTTTGGTCCTTCACTCAGTGCCTTGCATATATTTCTTCTGTATACAGCTGTTTGTTTGGTGCTGCATGCAGGGTCTTGCATATATTGATTATGTATACTGCTGAAGGTTTGTTTGGTGATGTATGGCTGTAATGTATGGGGTATTTACTTGAAGGTATCCAGGGTATGTCCACAAACTTTCACCAATATGTGAAACCTGGTAGGGGTATGAGTAGGCCAGGGTTGATTTGAGCTGTATCTTCTAAACCATGAGGTATAGAGGGGCACTTTGGCTGAGTGACTAGGGGTTATTTTTGGTGTAGGATTCATTTTTGAGTTAATTTTGAGGTTTGGAGCTGTCCTTATACCAGAAAAGTGAGTCTGATGGCTATAGGTTAGGTTTTGGATCACCACACCGTGTGGCCTACAACACAACCAAATTTGGACCATGTGGGGATTTAGCCGGCTCAATTGTAGTTGTGTAGCTGTGCCAAAAAACTCAAATGATTCATTTACACAAATCATTTGAGTTGTGAATTTAACATTTCCCATGTTACACTTGTATAAATTTTGGTTGTATCTTTGGAAATTCCACTTCATAGAATAGAAAACAAGATAAGTGTGAATTTTTTTGAATTTTAAATTTCTCTTGTTATTTCCCACCTGAGCCTTCATCCACCCCCACCATGAATTCAATTTCTGATTAAGTTCTGAACTTAAATCAAAGCAAAAATTTGCTATTTTATTAAAACAAAGGGTGAAAAATAAACCAACTTCTGAAGGACTTTACTTCCTTGGATAAAGCATCAGTGGAAATATATAAGATGATTGATGAGTAAAAGGAGATATCAAGTATAATATCTTGAAATTTCACCATATTACAAATTTTTGAAGGAATTTTTGACCTGAATTCACCCTCTTCCTACTACTTGCTAAAATTCTGAACCAAAATTATGAGTTAAAGAAAAATTGAAAAAATTAAAGGATTAAAAGAAGGGATTTGGCAAGTGCCAAAATTGTACAAAAGAATTGTAGTTCTTGAAAATTCAAAGAAAAATGTAGTGATAAAAAATATGCAGACAAGAGAAATCAAAAATCACCCTGCATGCAAAAATGATTAAAATTCATTGAAAATTAAATTTTTGAGTGATATTAAATTCAATTATGAACATGAAAAGTTAAAACCAAGAGTAATCTGAGGCAGAGGGAGGTTGGAGGAAAAAATAACAGCAATTTTTCATTTCAAATATTGAACATGTCTTCAAAGAGAACTTCATCAAGAAATTTTGAATTAAAATAAAATCATCATTTTCAATGGAAGGATAATATATTCAAGTATTGAAATTCTTGAAAAAATATTAAAAAAAAAACTTTAAATCTTTTGAGAAAAATATGAATTATATTTAGAGCTTCTATTGGTTTAAATTGATTTTGTTAAATATGGATGACTGAAAAAGCCAGAACCAGGCTGATATTTCATACAAGGAAGGAAAAGATTAGAAACGGATAAAACAATAGAATGAAAGAAAAGGAAATGACAAACAGAAGACTTCTGCAGATGATAAAGCAGAAGTGACAAGCGCAGACTGGTTAAGATGAGGAGACAAGGATGGAGACTACAAGAATCAAAGAAACGGTTAGATATGAGCTGAGGAGATTCATATGAGTCCTATTTCTATTTACTATAAATGGCCTGAAGCACGGATGAGTCAAGCGGTGACAATTGGAAAAGATTGGAAGAGTGCCTTGAACAAGCTGTTGGAAACATATTAGTTAAGTCATAACCGATAAGTCAAATGAGTATCTCACTCTTGTTGAGCTGGCTGCTGATGCCAGAATTCTTGAGGTAGTCTTGGCTGGGACCGTAGAAGAAGGCTTGAGGATGTTGTGGTGGGTTTTTGGTTGATAGTAGCTTGGTCAATAGTCCATTGCTGTTGATGGATGAATCCAGAGACAAGAGTCACGCGCACTCCGAGAATGGAGAGTGGGCGCTCTGAGTAACCAGCCGCAGCATACAACCAGCAGACAGAACAGAATAACCAACCAACAAAAAGAAGTTAGACATAGAAAAAAATACAAAATAAGAAAGAAAATTGGACGCACAGGAGGCAGTCCAAAAAGGAAACAGAGGAGCCATAGGCTGAATTGACATAGTAAGTACATTAACTAAGGAACAAAAGAAAAGATTGGGAATCAGATTCAACAGATTTTACTTCAAATGTTTCATATATAGAAAGATTGATTATAAGATTTTATCAATTCTGAAAATAAGAGGTTTTAGAAAAACAGAAAGATATTAAAGAAAATGATATAAAATGGATGTAAAAGCAAAAGATTATTCAATCATGAAAAGAAGGCTTTGAGGTTTACTTAGCTTGAGTTGATTCTTTGATTCAAATTCATGAGCAAATTAGGGAGTTTCTTGGAGATGTTGAGAAAGTTTTGAAAATTTGAGGTTGATTTCAAACTATTATCCAGTCAAATTGAAAATTTGACATAATATTAGGGGAGAAAAAAATTAATCAAGAAAAAAAAAACATGTCCTGAACTAGATGATATTTTATCTTGAAATTTCAGGAGATAAATTGGTGCTTTCTGGTTTTGAATAATGAGAATACTCTTTAATATATAAATGAAAGAACAGATTTATATGTTTGAATTTCAAGGGATTTGAAAATTTTCATGGATTTTTGAAAATAAATAATTCAACTCTGAAGGATCTGAATTGAATTTTAGACATTTTATTTTTATTTTTAGTAGAAGCAATTTCACAAAAATTAATCAATCTATATCTTGATTATATGAAAGGAAAAAAATTCAATTTTTTGAAAGATATTTATTCATAATGAAGTTCCAAGCTTGTAATAAAGCCTCTGTTAGAAGGATGTAATTATGGATATTGTGTATTTTTAACATTGAAAATCTGCCTTCTGAATTTATTCAAAGCTTGGATTTCTTCCATAAATATTTGTTATTTTTAACTATTGGATGAATGATTTGTGGCATTACAAAATGGAAATTTCCCCAATGGTGGCCAATTTCACCAGTTTTACTTCTATTAATTTATTAAAATTGAAATTGAAATTTTGATTTATTGATTGATTTTTTTGGTTAGAAAATTTAATTCTTGGTTGCATTCCATGAATAGTTTGTTTTATTTGAAGCCATTTCCAATTTTATGCCAAGAATTTTGATAAAAATAAATAGCCAAAATTGCTTTTGGGGCTTTCTGGTGACCAGGATTTGAGAAGAAATTTTCCATACAGAGGTTTTCAAGGTAATAAAAAGGAAAGTAATTTATTCTTCCAGGATATTGATGATTCCTTCAGAAGAAATCTTCCATCATCTAGAGAGATTTTTATTCTTTGGAGAACAGGATTTGAGAAATAAAGTACATAAATAACAAAGCTCAAGAAGCAGACTGAATTGAAATTAAATTGAGCATTTCCAGGTTTTGGTAATTTGAGAATTATTTCTGGTTAAAATAATAGCAAGAACAAAGAAATTTTTTCAATTCCTGAGTAGAACCAGGCAAATACAATTCTTGGGCTAGAAACTGGTAGATCTCTTAATTTCCATGATGAAAATTTAAAGTAAAAAGCAGTCAATATTTGAGGATATCAAGCTTTATTCAAAGATATTCAGGAAATAATTTCATTTATTTTCTGTGATATTAGCCTGTGGCTTTCTATAGCTTAGTAATTAAAATTAACATTTGATATAACCTGAATTTTGATAAATTTACAATCTGTTAATTGAGAATGTCATTTTTTTTTCTGAATATCTAAAATTAAAAAATTAAGCTGGAAAATAGGGCTTGAAAAAAGGTTTCTAGTTATCTTAGGGGTTTTTTTTTTGAAAAGAGTCTCATGCTGTTTTGAAAAATATCCTCCTAAAGTGACAAAAAAATATTTCAGAATTTAAATCTTAAAAGGTGGTGGGGTATGATGAAGCTATTTTGAAAGATATATTCTTCCAGAATAATTTCCTAAAAGAAGTAATTTTCAACTCATAAATATCATTAGAGTTTGAGGATTTTTTCAAATTTCAAAATATTTTCAAAGGACTCAAAGGCATGGAAAAACATTTCTAAACTTGATATAAAATATAAACGTATGTATCACCAATATCACAATTAAGTTTTGGGCAGTGTTAAATTTGAAACACTATAAAAACCGCTCACAAATTGAAATGGATTGTGTTGCACATTTCACAACCCATTGGAGTTGTGAATGGCTGGTTGCAACCCACAGAGTTGTGAACAGTTGTTCACAGCCCTTTTTGAGTCATGGAATTCTGTTCACAAATTTTTCATGACTCCAGGGTTGGGAGCAAAAAATAAATAAATAAATAAATGAAAATAAATAAAAAATTAAAAAAAAGGAAAAAAAGGGGAAAAAAAGGAAAAACAAAAGAAAAAAAAAGAAAAGAAATTCACAAGAAAAAAAATAGAAAAATTGAACAAAAATTGAAAAAGAAAGAAAAATAAAAAAGAAAGAAAAAAACCCTTGGGGGTTTCAAACTACTACTTTGCAACCAATTTGGGTTGAAATGGGTTGAAAACAAGTAGTTTCAAACCCCCCAGGGGTCACAAAACTTTTAAGCAACTTTGTTTGCAACTCTTTGAGTTTGGAATGGGGGTTCACAACTTGGATGGGTTGTGAATGATGTTTTCTGCCCATTTGGATTCCAGGGTTGTGAATTTAACACCTCCATTTAGTTTTGAAGCCTGAAATTTCTTTGATTACAGTGCCACAGGCTGGAGAAAATTTGAAAAATAAAATTTAGGAATAAGAAATTTCAGTGTATAACAACTAGCATTGTTTTTTTAGGATGGTGCAAGAAAGCAGATGATGATGCAAAAAAATAGGTTTTGAAGTAAAAAAAATTATTAAGATTTTGAACCATAAAGATTCTTCATTGGTTCAAAGTAATTCAATATGCTTTTGAATGTGACTATTTAAACAATTTGGGATTTGAGTAATACATGATAGGGTGGACCAGAGTTAGAAAACCCTTCATTAGAAACACACCATTTATGTTGACCAAACCCACCATTATAAAGGTGGGTTTCTGAAATGCAAATACCCCTTAAATGGTATATTTTTGAAGGGTGATGTTAAATTCATGGCTACATGGCTACACCTGAGCTTTGCAGACCCAACACAATTTGAGTGTGGTTGGGCTGTACTCCACACGGCACTGGATCGCTGTGTGGTGGCCGCATGACTATATTTGAGTCGTGTAGAGCCCCACACAGCTCAAATGTAGTTGTGTTTCCATGCCACACAGCCAGCCCAACCACATTTGATTCGTGTGGGGCTCTACAAGGCTCAAATGTAGTCGTGTAGCCGTGCCACACGGCTAGAAGTCAGGTGGGCAAAAAAAATAAAAAATAAAAAGGGTATAAAGTAAACCCAAATAAACTAAATAAAAATACAAAAAAAAAAAACAGAAATCAACCAAAAGATCAAAAAATGCTGATTTTTTGGTTAAAAAAAACAAAAAAAAGAAATAAAATAAAAATAAGTAAAAATAAATAAATAAAAATAAAAAATAAACACTGAAGACAACCAACTGGTTATCTTCAAATTCAAGTAAAAAATTCAAGTTCAACTTGACTAGCCCTAAAGTAAAAGGGCCAAAAAATGCCAGAAGTCTGTTGACCAGCCCTAAAGTGAAAGTGCCAAAAAATACCAGTCTTTTGACCAGGAAAAAAATACAAGAAGTCTCTTGAACAGCCCTAAAGTAAAAGTGCCAAAAAAATGCAAGTCTTTTGACCAGCCCTAAAGTAAAAAAACCAAAAAAAAAAACAAGTTCAACTTGTGTTAAGCTGATCCCATCACAAGCTTAACACAACTTAAGCTTGTTATGGAATCAGCCCAACACATCATGAACTGAATTACCATTAAAATCTCATTCAAAAAACTCATCATCATGATGTTAAATCAAAACACTCAACATGATGATGTTCAAAATGTGATAACCCTTTATATTAATAGAATTGAAATTTCAGCATGTTAGACAAAACCCAAATGATTAAATTAATATATAAGTTAGAATACAACTCAAGTTGATATTTGGGGTTATCAAACCAACAAGCTGCTATTTCAGAAATCATGGAATGTGGTTTGGAAACTATGGGTGGGATTGGAATCACATCTGCCTTAAGTACAAGCTGGAACCAATGGTTATTTTTAACAAAGCAAATGAACATAGGATCTGATTTTTCTTTTACACCCATTTTAATAGGAGTAAAAGAAAAACATGATTCCAAGGAAATAAAACATATTGGTCTTCCATAAGTATCAGCTATTGTTTGACCCATGTCAAGCTTTGAAAGTCATTTCAAAGAGGGAATATTTTCATTGATGTCATTGAAATCAAGTCTTTGTTCTATCTTTTCAACATCTTTACTTCTTCCAAGGATCTTAAAATAGAACCCCTTATTTTTCCTCAATTTTTCAAGAAATTCTTTCCAAAATTCAAACTATCCATCCTCATCATACCCAAGTGATTTAGAAATGACTCTAAAACCAAAATTTCCATCACCAACTGGGTCCCAAACCCAACCCAAGAACTTTTGTAAGTTATGGGGTATTTGATTGAGGTAAGTTACTTCCTAAAATCAAAAGGTAGTCAGCAAAAATTCCAATCTGATTAAAGGAATCACCACTCACCAAAGATGAGATTCTGTTTGACTTCTCCATTGCATCTGCTTCATCCTTTGAAAAGGAATTGGATTCCAAGGGCACCAAAAACAATGAACTTTCAGTCTCTTCCACTGAACTATGAAATTCAGATGAAGAGCCTGACTTGGACTATAAAAATTTCTCAATAAGTTCATTAAACCAAAAAAATGAATGTTTCACAAAAAAAAGACTTACAATAATTTGTCTTTTCTTCTTTGGTGCCCTTCTACTTCTCTTTGCCTGCTTGAATTCCTTTTTAATGTGTTCAAATTGAGAAGGATCTTGCAGGGTATCTGTCAATTTTGGACGGCCTCTGCTTGATTGCAAGACTTTAGGTTCAAGTCTTGGATTTGATTGATAATTGGCCATCTCCTTCATCAAGTTCTTCAAAAGCCTGCAATAATCTTGATCAGGATGATTCAAGATCATTGCATTGACCTTCTCATGTAAATGAGAATCATTGAGCAGTTCATCAACATTGACCTTTAAAAATTCAAAAGGATCAACTACTAGTCAAGTAGGAATCATCATTCAAAAAGCATTTATCACAAAGTGATTTGAACAATCCAACTTAAACCAACTTACAGAACTAGAACTGCAAGTGTCATAATTCAACCACCACTGATGATGAAAATCCTCAGGAACAATGGAGCCTCTTGATGCTAGTAGGTCCCCTGTGTGGTGGGAACAGGGCAAACCCATAGTCATTGAGTATGACTTGGTGCACACTTCCCCATCATGGTTCCACTTTAACCTCTCTAATTGATCCCCAACAAGTTTGATTAATTGTAAAGAAACCTTGTATCCCAATGGTAACAGTTCAGTAGGAAGAACTATTCCAATCATTATTCAGGAGTTGTAAAGGGCAGCCTGAACCAATTCAATTTGATTGGAAACTGTGCCATCTAGGTTTTGCAAATTGTCCAACATGTTTCCTGATGAGTTTTCAAGGAATTGTTTGAGAGTATCATGGGCACCTTCAACCCAAAATGTAGTTTTATTTCCAAAGTCTGGGTTTTTGCAAGTCCAAGATGTTAAAAACTTCTATTTTATAAGGAAGATATTATAATCCATATACTTGATTACATCATCATGGTCTACCAAAAAACACTTCATACAAGTCATAATTTAAGCAAACCAAAACTAGGAAGATTAACAGTAGAGGAAGTGATTTGGAACTTACTCTAAGTTCTGAATCATTTCCCTCTGCCTCCTCCTTGTTTTTTGAGGCCCCATACTTAGTCCAAAGAGACATGAAGCTTTGCCACCCTTCAATTTTATTATTTAAGCGCACTTTACAGCTTGATTTTATGTTTTTAGACAAGTGCCATTGACAGCACTGTCTTTTTGACTCATGGAATATTTTTTCTAGAGAAAAGATCAAAGCTTTTTCACAGTCAGTCACAAAGAATTTGGGAAGTCTCTCAGGATCATAAGCCAACTCCTTTAGCGCATTTACAGACCAACTGAAAAACTCAAACATTTCTCTTGTTATAAAAAAAAGAGCTTTTGTTAAAGTTTTCTGGTTGGAAGTAATTCCTATAACATGCAATAGGAGGATGTTGTAATTATTTGTATTATAAGTACAATCCATCATAGCTATATGATGGAATTATTTTCAAAGCTTTAATGACTCTGGGTGAGGCAAGAATAGGGCTTCCAAGTGACCCTCTCCACTGAATTTTGCTTGATGCACCTCACCTGAATTATCAAGTTTTTCAAAGAGGACCTCTGTAAAACTTTTTCCCTTCAGTTCTTCAAGCGCTACCTTATGCTTAGTGTTATAGATTTTTTGGTCATCAACATATTTGCCACCATCAATCTTGCTCAATTTTCTTTTGTGTTGAATTGTATTGAGCCCATCATTCATGAATTCTTTTAGATTGTCTAAGGCTACCCCAGAAATTCTCCTGAGATGAGGATGCACTGAGGGGTGTGGAGATTGTTCATGGTTATGTTGATCATTCTTGTAGGAGATTTGCCACAAGGTATCTGCCTTTGTGTGACTAGCACTGATTAAAAAATTGAACCGAAACTTCCTGGTGTGAGTTTGCCTTGACCGTTTGGTGAGCAATTGCCCCAAGTACAAACCATTTCTATCACAGGCTAAATCCACATATTTATCATGCTTTGATTTGAAAACTGTTAAAGCATACCATTCTTCATTTCCCATTTTTGAAAATAACTTTGTGCCTCTTCCCTAGTAGGAAAAGCTCTCACAGGAGGTGGAAAAAGTGGATCTGTCATAGTTACATAGTCATTGTTAAATTTTCATGGTTATATTGATGGCATGCACTTCATCAGTTTCAATTAAATTAAATATGGAAAAAACCAGTAGCATGAAATGTTACTCACCACGAGAGGTAATTTCCATTTTTGAAACATTCTGTTCCTCAATTGTCACCCTTGATGAGGATGCAATTGGGGCTTGCAATGATTTGTTACCCAAATCCTTCTTTTATGCAGCTTTGTTCATTGCACTAATGTAGTCCTTGAACGCAGACATGTTAAAAGGAGGGCTTGCCACTGTTCCAATAATGCAAAAAAAATTCAATTCTACTTCAGTATTCAATCCAACTTTCAATTGAACAACTACCAAGTTTTCTCACTTTCAAGTTCAGAAAGATAAATTTTGTGGGATGTTTTATTTGCAGTTTCCTATAGTGTCACTTCAATTTCACTTTCATTTCACTGGATTTGAATTTAATTTAACTTTAGTGTCACTTTATGATTGCTAGATGTGGAAAAAAATTCCCACATAGCAAGGTTTGATCCCAAATTTGGGTTGATGGAACCCAAACGTGGTCCAGGGGGACCCAAAAAGTTTGGCACAACCCCCTGGGGGCCACGTACCCCCAAAAATGGCTAAAAACTGCTGTGTACGGGGTGTATCTGGCCCCCGGGGGTTGCGCATGTTTGAGACAACCCCTTGGGCGCATCTAGACGCGTGTTTTTGCCTGCACACACATCTTGGATGTGTGTATGGGCCCCCATGCATCCATTGGGCCGTGTAGGGCCCTACACAACTATCACACAACTGGGAGTTGCGAATTTAACATCACCCATTTTTAAATGATGTGTTTCATGAAAATTCAAATATGAAATTTATGAATCTAAATCCATCAAAATCCAACAAAAAACAAACCTATGGCTACAGCTAGAGCTCCAGACTAGTAATCATCCCTGAATCTGATGGCCAAAAAACCAGAAAACCAAGGCAATCATAATAATCAGTTTTTGCATTTTAATCAAAAAATCAGGGCTTTCCCATCATCCCTGTATCATCATGAGTAGATTATCATCCAATCCCATCTTTGGGCCCTCCTAGCAGTTGGAGTCATCTCAATATTTGGCCTTGCAAACTATACATTCTTCAGCCCTATACTCCCTTAAAATTCCCCAGATTCACTCTACTTTCAAGATTCTCTCCAACATACCCACTTTCAAATAAATGGCCTTGGTCATTTAGGATCCCATCCTTGGGTCCAACTGACAATTCTACTCAATCCAACATAAAAAAAACATGGTACCAGAGACCAAATGAACATTAAAATCCACCAAAATATTTTCAAAGACCCATTCAATCCCAGTGGTTGTAGCAAAAGAATTCACAATGCTAGAGTAGCTTGGCCCCCAACACCTCAATGGGGGTGATTCTAATTAATAGAGTCATTAGGAATCAATTTCAATCTGAAAATGCTCCAAATACAGATTTCAGAAGGTCTCCACCTCCCATGGGGATATTTCTGTGGTACCAACTTATGCTAGTCTTCTATATGTATTTGATTTAAAATTATAATTATATTTTGATATAAATGAAGTGCTTAATACATGCAGAATATAGCTGGAACTAAATAATAAGAAGAAATAATTTAAAATTATGACAACCTAAAGGCCTGAAAGTCAAAGAGTAATCTGTATATCTCAGACTTATCTAACCCTCTGTAAAAAAAATTGTCCACTTCATCAGACCCAAAGTCATCCTGCCCCAACAACTACTCACCAGACCTGGTACATGCTCTGAGACTTGAGATTTGTACCAAATAAGAAGTCCAAATCCAAATATGGATTGCCTGAATTCAGTGTACCTGTGAGACATTGATGCACCCAAAGTGGTTGATTGCATTCAGGATCAATTTGATTTGCTAATTGCACTTGTTGAGAATGTATTTGCAAGTCAAAATTTGGAGGTGTCCAAACTTGATCCAGTAAGTTATTTCCCTGATTTTTGTCATTTTCATTCTTGTGGTGATTATCAAAAATTCAAGAGATCTAAGGGGAGGATGAATGAATTGATTTTTGGAATTGTTCTTCCAATGGTTTAAGGGTTGAGTTTGCAAAAATAGAACAAGAATGTGGAGTGAATGGGATGAGGATGGATTGAAAAGGTGCAGGAGAGAGAGGAGGAGGATCTACCAGTGAGGGATCAAGAAAATTTGGCTGTGAGATGATGGTTTAAAGTGGAATGAGGGCTGAGTTCATGTAGGATGACACCAATGGTGATATGATAGGTGAGTGGTTTTGACACATGAAACCTGGGAAAACTTTCAGCATGAGTTTTAGATTGTTTCCTGATCAAACTGGAAGCCAGATGATCATGAAAATTCATAGGAGGTTCTGGAATTTTTTTCACATCATCCAGAACTTCCAAGTACTTGAAATTGAGGGATAAGGGGGCTGGATTGTCATCAGGATTGAGGTTTGGTTCAGAGAAGTGGGAAAAATGAATGGCTAATGATAATGGTGATAAAAAATATTGATAACCAACTACCAATGTGATTTAATTTTTTCCTAGTATTGATCCTGGTTGTTTTCTCTTGGTTATTCAAAGCTGAGGCACCAGCAGTCAGATGGGCTTGAGATTTTGAAATTTGTGATTATTGTGCTTTATCAAATTTTTGAGAGCAACAAATTTTTCAGATATCTCTGTGATTTGACTGGTGAGGGGAGTGAGTTTAGAAGCAAGAATTTATTTGATGAGAAAGTTTTTTTAAATATCTGGTAACAGATTTTATATACCATATTGGAAAAAAAACACTTATTTGAAGATACCTCTGACACACCTGATGTGTAATAAGTGGATTTTTTGATTTTTTAGTGGAAGTTTTGGGTTGAAACTTACCATTGAAAAATCATGGATTTTCTAATTCTGAAATGATTTAATAAATTCTCAATAAAAATTGATTAAAAAAAAGGAATAATCTTGAATTATGTATTCAAACTGGTTCTGAAAGTTACAGAATGCATTATAAATTGGTTTGATCCATGTAAATTCAATATTTGAACAATACAAAAACAAGGAATTGTAAATTTTAGTGTGAAGTTTTCACTTCATGATCTTGGAATAAATATAATTTCTTCAAGTTTATTCATGGTGTTATATTTTCACGCCCCCAACCTTTGGTTTTGCATGTTTTCAATGTCACCACAACATCTTGGGACATCCCAAATCCACACAGTAATCCTTGATTTCATTTGGTTTGGTGGGGAGGTCAAAAAAAAAGAAAAAATCAAGGCAGCTAGACAGGAATCTCAAAACTCCTTCAAAGAAAGATGAGTGTTTTTGGCCAATTTAAAGGCCTTATAAATTACACTCAAAAGAATGAAAAAAACCACTGTAATTCTCAAATATTTTCACATTTTTTATTTTTTATTTTTCTGATTTTGGAAAATATAAAAATAAAGAAAGTTTTGAATCATGAAAGATAATTCAAATTATTTTTTTTGATCTTTAGTACTTCATTCTCCCACCAGAAAATGAGATTAAAAAAAAAACAAGACATTCAATTAAAGTTTTTTTTCCTGATATTTTGAAAGAGTTTTCAAAATTTTTAGCTTGCAGTCTTTTAGTTGGCGTTGTAAAGGGAACAAAGAAACTATTTTTGGATTCTTAGGATCAATTATTAACTTAAATGTAGTTGATGCATTTTGATAGAAGACTTCAAAGAAAATTTGATTTCAGTCAAAAGAAGAAGAAGAAGAGGAGATTAAACCAACGTGTTGCAATCACACCTTCAAAGAAAATGATCTAAGCCAGAAAAGAGGAAAAGAGGATGGCAGCGGTGAAGGAGAGAGAGTTTATCTTGATCAGGATTACCTGTCAGCTAAGAAAGAGTATGAAGAAATCAATTGCCTGTATACATGCGAGTCAGAAGCCATAACAAAATTAGAGTACTCACCAGACTTGGCCTCCAGGATGCAAGCGGTACAAGTTGGAACTTGTACAAGAGGAAAGCATCCTGGGTGTAAAGCTGGTTCAGGTTGATATGTGCTGAGGCAAGGCTGATTTAGAGTGCATACACCGGGAGGGTTGGACACATTGGGGAAAAGAAAACAAAATAGTTGTAGAAAAGAGAAAAGTACAAGCGTGAAAATAAAAAAAAGGACAAATGTGACTGATGGTTGGAAAGGAGAACATGAAAGTAAACTGAAGGTATTGGTAGCTTCCAAAACCATCCTGGCTGAAGAGCCTTACCTTGATTTTCTATAGTTGTTTCTGCAGAGTTGCCCTTGAGACCAGCTTGGTGAGGAAATCGGCTGGATTATTCTTTGATTTGACTAGCTTGATTCTGATGGTCCCTTTTTCAACTTCCTCTTGTAGGAATTGGAATCTTAGGTCCATGTGCTTTGTTTGGAAACCATCATGATTGGCATTGTTTTTAGCTAGATTTACACACCACTAGCATGATTGGAATTGTTTTTAGCTAGATTTACACACCCATCATTGTCCTCATGAATGGAGACAGGTTCTTGCATGGCTTGCCCAAAGATCTCCACAGCAAGTCCTTTTATCCAAAGAAACCTCCTTGAAACCCTCCCCAAGGGCCTTGTACTCAGCCTCTGTGGTCAAGAGGGTGACAGTGGGCTGTTTCCGGGATTTTCAGCTTACCACATTGTTGTTCCACAGTACTACAAAACCGCTGACCAATCTTTTTGTTGTGGGACATGTGGCCCAGTCCACATCTACATACAAGCATAAGCTGACTCCCTCTGCGCGCTTTGAGAACGCAAGCCCCACCTTACTCGAGTGTTGGAAATAGCTGAGTGTCAGGATTGCAGCGTTTTAGTGTTGCATCCAAGGGGAGTTGAGGAATCAGGATAGGTAGTTGACTGCAAACATTATATTGGGTTGTGTGTTGCAGCTGATGTAGTTTATTTTGCCAAATATCTTCCTGTAGCTCAGGCCCAAGGCCCGGAAAGTTTCAAGTTCTGTGTTGCTGGCTGGAAGCAGTTTTCCAAAGGGCTTGAAAGGTGTCAATCAGTGTTTGTTCTGGGGCATGTTTTAACTGGCTACCAGGCTTGCAATGTAGGTTTCCTGCCTGAGATGAAATTTTCCGCGGTGTTGCAATACATTCATGCCAAGCAACAATGAGGCGGGACCCAAGTCCTTGATTTTGAAGCGTACCTTTATAGCATCCACAAATTGCTCAGGGCGCGGACTGAAAATGGCTATGTTGTCCACATGAACCTACAGAAAGGTCTTTCCCTTCCAGAACATGCACCATTCAGCCGGACTTTGCTTGAAGCCGTCACCAATGAGCCACTCTTTCAGGGTGTTTTGCCAAATCTGCATAGCTTGCTTCAAGCCGTACAGTGCCTTCTTGAGAGGTAGAGATTTTCCGGGAGAAACAGGAACATTTTGCAGAGCGCTTACATGAATGGTCTCCTTCAACTTTGCATTCAAAAACACCAAATTTACATCAAGCTGACTGAAGTTATACCCTTCCTGGATGGGGTGAGAGATGAGGAGTCGCAGTGACAATTTATCAACAGTTGTTGCAAAAAGATCCATGTAGCTGACACCAAAATCTTGATGGAATCCTTGCACGCAGAGTTGGGCTTTGAATTCAATTATTCAGTTGTCCTTGTCTTGTTTGGTTTGAAAAACCCAGATGCATTGGAGTGATTTTACATAGAGATCAGGTGGGCATTCTTCCCAAAAAATGAAGGTAAGCAGGTTTAGGATTTCTTTGTCAATTAAAGCAATCCATTCAAGCCTGTAGATGCTCTGCATTGCTTCTTCAAGGGTTTTTGGGTCTCTGTGTGTGGTTTCATTGAGATGTATTTCAGGGGTTTCATTTGCTCTGTACCTCCATGGATGAGAGAGTATGTTTCCGGGTGAGATGGTGGTTTAGTCTGTTATAATTATGGCCAGCAATTAGCTTAGGCAAATGAGCAGTATTTAAAGCAAAAGAAATGCTGGACACCTTGTGTCAATAATTGCTTGATGGGCTCTCACAATGGAGCAACATGTTGGATAATATTGTTGATGAATTCAATTGGATGATGAATGAATAAATAGAAAACAGCAGGGAGAAGAGCTCCTTAATTACAAAAGATTGGCCTCTTGTGAGCCCATGATAAAAAAAGCCAAAAGGAAATTTTTCCTCCCCAAAAGAGCTCTACAGGCTCTACAGGCCTTGTTACTTGGTTTGGGCTACATCAGCCCACATGGCATCAGTCCCTGTACCCTTACAACCAGCCTATTCTGGTCCATTCTGGTGTTTCCACAGTTACCCGGCTGAACCAGACCCTTTGCTGTTCAATCCCTGGCTGGTTGTCCGTTACAACCAGCCCAGTTACCCTTATTTCCTTACTTACGGGCTGGTTGCCTCATGCAGCCAGCCCCTGGCCCCACATATGGGACAGGTGGGACCCAGGACTCACCTGGGTCCTGTCTCAACCTCACTTAGGGGGGGTGTAACCAACGGACATGCCGCCCCCCCTATTTCTCTCAAATTCCTGGTGGGGGCGGTCAAATCCCCTCACCAGCGGCCCTGGGGGTTGATACCCCCAGGGCGTTGTCAAGAACAGTGGGCTGGGGGTGGTCAGATCCCCTCAGCCCGTTGCTCCTCCCCCTCAGTAGGGTCCTGTCTCAACCTCACTTAGGGGGGGGTGTAACCAGCGGACATGCCGCCCCCCCTATTTCTCTCAAATTCCTGGTGGGGGCGGTCAAATCCCCTCACCAGCGGCCCTGGGGGTTGATACCCCCAGGGCGTTGTCAAGAACAGTGGGCTGGGGGTGGTCAGATCCCCTCAGCCCGTTGCTCCTCCCCCTCAGTAAAGGGGAGGGGGAGAGCGCCCCTCTTGCTTTGCGGGTGGGAGGATGATCAGATCCCCCCCACTGCCGGTTGCCCTCTCTGCAACCAGCATCATCATCCGCTGGGCAAGGGGGTGATGAAATCCCCACTGCCCTGACCAACCGCCTTCTTGCAGTCGGTCGCTGGCTGGTTCAACCCAGCCAGCCACCCCCTCCCCCTTGCAATGGCAAGCAAGGGGAGGGGCAGGGAGCCGGGGCCGCTGGCCCTTGCTCCCGCAGCGGTGGCCGCCATTTGCAACCGGCCGGGCCCTGGCGGGATCCCTTGGCCGCCCCAACAGCCCCGCGAAGGCCATTGGGCCACGCGTGGGCCAAACCAAGGGATACAAGCGGCCACAAGCAGGCCGCGGCACGGGCTGCAACACGGGTGGTGGCCCCAATGGGCCGCCCCAAGCCCAAAACCTGAGACAAACACACTTTGGCGGGCCAGCCCGTCTGGCCTAGTATGTCCAAAATAAACCTTGGGCCCAATTATGCCCATACAAGCCCATCTGGCTGTATTTGCCCATATCCCCCACCGGGCCCGTTAGGGCCCGTGTACCAATGAGCCTGTTTCACGCGTTTTGAGTCCAGTTTCCCCAAATCAGTGACATCCAAACAGGCCTGTATGGTTCGTGTGAGTGTCCAATGGGCCGGAGAGGCCCATATGTGCATCCCATTCGGATTACACTTATACGTAGCACACGCATAAGTGCATACATATTTTAACATAGTCAGGATCCAAGGTTTTGCCTGAGTTTGCGTTTGGCTCATCAGGAGAAGGTTCAAGCTGTGTAGACGGTGAGGGAATGGTAGGTAGCAATTTTGATCCAGCAGGTAGGAGAGAATCAGAAGAGGTTAAGAGATACCACTGGCTGACCTGCCAGGAGTGTAGTCAAACATGGTTTCAAGAAACGTGAAATTGGGGCTCATCAATAATTGCTTGGTTTGATGGTTGTACAACTTGTAGGAGGTGAATTTGTTGACATAACCAAGCAGAGTTCACTTGACTCCAGTTGCGTTGAGCTTGAAAGTTCTCTTTGCCTTAGGTAAAAGGGTGTATGCCATGCAGCCAAAAAGTTTCAGAATTGAGTAGTTGAATCTTCTTCCAAACCAGGTCTTGTACAGGATCCTTTGATTTTTAGAGACAACTGGAAGCACGTTTAGTAGGTTGGTATAAGTCTTCACAGCCTCTGCCCAGAAGGAAGTTCAAAGCTTACTTTGGACTAGAAGGCATCTGGACTTATCAATGCTTGACCAATTGGTCCGTTCTGCCAGACCATTTTTCTTGGGAGTGTAAGGTGGAGCAAGGTTGTGTTGGATCCCATTCAGTTTAAAGTAAGAGCTGAGCTTTTTGTTAAAAAATTCACTTCCTTTGCTGGAAATGACTCTCACCACTTTTTTCTTAAGCCGTTGTTTGGAGTGGTTAATGAACTCCTGGACAGCTTCTGCGGTTTGGTCTTTGAAGTGGAGGAGTGAAACCAACATGTAGCCAGAGAATTGGTCTACAATGGTCAGGAAATACCTGCACCCACCATTGGATTGAACTGGGAAGGGGCCTACCATATCTAAGTGGATGGCTTTGAGGGTTCTAGTGGTGGGAGAGAAGTGTCCCTCAAATGGGGTAGCGGTCATCTTGCAGCAATTACAAATGTTGCATAGAGAAGAGTGTTGTTTACTAGGAAAGCGGATTTTTAAAGTGTTGTTGCTGGGGTGGCCAAGTTGCAAATGCCACCGATTGTCATGGGTTGTCTTCAGATGAAATTTGTGTTTTTTGACCGTCTTGAATCTGGTTCCACATACTTTGACCAGACAATTGACGGCTGTTCCCACCAGGGTGAACTTGTCCAGGCATATTTCATACCCAGGGTACCCTGTATGCTTTATAACAGCACTCTTTTTGGTGAGAATAGGAAGGGAAAGGAGGAATCTATTAAAACTCAGCACCAGAAGAACATTTTTAATTTTGACAGAGTGCCCAAGGTGATTAATAAGTTCAGAAGTACCAGTCGCTGTGGCCATCAGTGAGGATCCTTTGCTACCAGTTCCAATGCAAATGTTTGAAGTTTTTGAATCCAGAAGGTATTTGGCCTTGTTGAAAATGTGATGAGTTGCTCTGGAGTCCAGGACAGGAATGAGTTTTGAAGACAGAGAAGAATTTAGATACAGCTGGGAATTGAAGAAGGATTTCAGTTTTTCAGAGTCCTTGTTGTCAGCAGTCTTAGTGCTAGGTTTGGCTGGAAAATGGTGAGACTGGATATTGGTCTTGGGATGGTCTGGACGTAGTTCTGGGTGCAAATGCCAGAATTGTTCTTCAGAGTGATCAGAAAGGGGGTTGCGTCTTCCTTTTGAGCATAAGCAATTGGCCCTGGACTTCTTGCAAGAGCTGGTTTTGAGGAGAGCAACTGAAGAGCTGTTGTTTACAGAATCTTCTTGGGTATTGTCCTTTCAAGACAATTCGAGGTGTATGAATTCTCTGAGCTTGTTTAGGAAACCAGTAGGACTCTTGAGTAGGCTTTTGTTCAGGAGAATAGTGTCAAAAATGTGGTATAGGGAGCTGGGGAGCTTGGCTAGAATGGTATAGCTCAATATGTCTTGAGGGACTTCTAATTTCACTACTGACAGTTTGTTCATGAGTTTTCTGCATTTTTTGATTTTTTGTGAAAGGTCCCCCTTATATTGGTAACATATGAAGTTCAACCAGAGTAAACCACAATTTTTTGATGACCGAGAGGAATAGCATTCCCAGATTGCTTCCATGATTGCACAAGGATTTGCTTTTCTGGCAGAGTCAACTATGGCATCAAAGGCGGTGTTGCCAAGGTGTTGGATGATGATATCAGAATTCTCATAGATCTTCTTTTTAACGGCTGACGCAGCAGGTTGGCTAGGGTTGTATTCCTCAATGATTTCCAACAGGCCTCTTCTCCTGAGGTAGCTTTTCAGTTGGATGAACCAATTAGCATAGTTTGACTCAATCAGAAGCCAAATGTTCAGTTTGGGATTGTCATCCAGTTTGTCCATGATGAGACTTTTCTTTTTTGTAAATTGAGCTGGTTGATTAAGCTTGGGAATGTAAATCTGTTGGTAGAAGACTTCAAAGAAAATTTGAGTTCAGTCAAAAGAAGAAGAAGAGGAGATGAAAACAATGTGTTGCAATCACACTTTCAAAGAAAAGGCTCTAACCCAGAAAAGAGGAAACCAGGATGGCAGTGGTGAAGGAGAGAGAGTGTATCTTGATCAGGATTAGCTGGAAGCTCATAAAGAGTATGAAGAAATCAATTTCCTGGATAAATGTGAGTCAGAAGCCATAACAAAATTAGAGTACTCACCAGACTTGGCCTCCAGGATGCAAGAGGTACAAGTTGGAACTTGTACAAGAGGAAAGCATCCTGGGTTCCAATCTGGTTCAGGTTGATATGTGCTGAGGAATGGCTGATTTAGAGTGCGTAAACTTGGAGGGTTGGACACATGCGGGAAAAGAAAACAAAAGAGTTGTAGAAAAGAGAAAAGTACAAGCGTGAAAATAAAAAAAGGGACAAATGTAACAGATGGTTGGAAAGGAGAAAGTTACAGGAAAGTGAAGGCATTAGTAGCTTCAAAAATGCATCTACAACAATAACAGGAAGTGTCTGTTTTGGGGTGAATTTTGAAGCCATTTCTGATACCATTTTTATTGATTTTATGGACAATATGAGTTTGAATTTTGAAATTCACTTTAAATAGGGTGTATCAAATCTAAGAAAACACCACATTTTTTGATGGCAGGTTTCAAACCAAATCCTCCATTTCAAATCCGCCATTTAAAATCAAAAAACCAACTTATTTAACATCAGACGTGTCAAATTTACCTGAAATTAAATGGTTTTTTTAAAATAAGGTATATAAAGGCCTTCAACAGCTCAAACACGAGTCATTACACATGATAACCCCTTGTTTAATCCTCCAAACTTATTGGAACACTTCATCACTCTCATTGCTTCATTGCTATCCTCATCACTTCATCACTCTCATCCCTTCATTGCTATCCTAATCACTTCATCAGTCTCATTTCTTCATTGCTATCCTCATCAATTCATCAATCTCATTGCTTCATTGCTATCCTCATCACTTCATCACTCTCATTGAGTCATTGATATCCTCATCACTTCATCACTCTCAACGCTTCATTGCGCTTCATCACTTCATCACTCTCATCTTGCTTTATCACTGTCACCACTTTATTGATTTAATCACATCCATCCTCTCATTGCTTCATTGCTTCATAACTTCATCCCCCCTTTCATCACATCCTAATTTTAATTGCTTTATTGCTTCATCACTTCAGCCCACTTACTCTTTCCAAATGGACCCTCAGCAACACTCCCCCCGCAAGTACACTCAAACAAAGAAAAAATCCTGCAGGAACTCAACATCCAACAATCCTCCCCCATCAGCTTCCAAAGGCTCAAGTCAGCTCAAGAGAGATGATCACATCATCATGGTAAAATGGATCAAAATTCCTTCCAACTAAAATGCTTTCTTTGGATCCAACAATGAAACATGAGTTGGCCAACCTCCATCCTCTATGGTTAATGTTTATCTCCTGATGGCCAATGAACTCAAGACTAAAAAAAAAGGTAGGCTGGATCTTGCATCCAAACAGATGCGGGAGAAATTCAAGGACTATTGAACCAAGTACAAAAAATACCACTCAATGTAAATCTGCACTGGCTTTGGTATCACCAACTCCAATAAAGCAAAATGAATCAACTCAGTTGTTGATAAGGTGGACTCCATTTGTCCTTTTTATGTTCAAATGGATGAAATCTTTGGAAAGAAGGCCAATATCAACCCTTTAGCCGCTTTTGATGCCCAAAAATCAGATTCAGCTGATGCTGAGGACCTGGCTGTTGATTCTTGGCCTAGCAATGATGATCCTGATGAAACCTATGAGTGGCCCCAATCTGATGTGGAGGGATATACCAACAGAATCAGCTCCAATCACGTCTACATCAGCATTGATCAAAAATTCAAACCCTTCCTAGGAACCCTCACTTCCTTCTTTGGATTGCTCTCTTCCTGGGGTGGAAGAAATCAACCACTTGGCCAACAAGGATCAAGTTATTCCTGTATCACCAAAATTGTCATCATCTGCTCAAGTAAGGAACCAAGATCTTTTTTCTTATGTCTTGTTAATCCTGACTGATTTACATTGTAAAAAAACAGGCTCATTGGTTCCTGAATGGCCAGATAATCAAGCCAATGGGGCCTCCCAAATCCCCTCCAGATGAGAGCAATGATGTTCCCACACAAACCTCCTCTGCAAAGGGAAAGAAAAAGGCGTCCAATTCCATCACCCTCAACCCTAATAGCTGTCAAAAGCGGAGAGACAATTCAAATGTTTCTGGCTTTGAGGATATCATGTAGAAGCAAGATTCAAGTAACTTCATTGATTGATTGTACTTGCTTTCAAAATCAAGCTAATTCCTAGTCCCCTCCAAAAAAAAGTGAAATCAAAAATAGAATCCAGAAAACTTCAATTTGAAAAGGAGAAGTGGGATTGTCAACTGGCTATGGATTTTCAAAAGTGGAGAGATGAGATTTTGGCTCATCAACACTATTTGGATTCTGAGTGGAAAATCAAACAGGCCAAGCTGGAGTTTCAAAAAGAGGAAAAGGAGAAGGATTGAGAGCAAGACCAACTCAAAAAGGAGAGGGAAAGGTCAGCCACAGAAAAAAAACAGATAGGTTATTGGTAGCCATGGCATTTATTGGTAGAAGTAGAACTGTGAATAAAATAAAGGAAATTACTAAATTGCTTGGTTTTTAAATATATTTATTTTAATTAAAATCTTGAAAATAAAAACAACAAATTATTTTTGATTGCAACAAATTTTGAGAGTATTTTCAATACCACCAATGAACAAATCTTTTTTATTTTTATTTATATTTTTTTCCCTAAGATATATTTTTCCACTGGCCAAGTCCTTGCTAGTGTTTTGAGTTGTTCTATTGATTTGCATGAAAATGACCATCCTAGTATGGATGGCAGTATCCACTGCAGTAAAAGTACAGTGTTTGTACTTGTTTGATGCCCAAACCATTTTCACCATACCATTTTGTATGAAATCAATCCCAAAACCCAAGTCTGGGAACAAAAATTTGCTGTTGGATACTTGATATTCATCCTTCTTGTTGATAAGTTGTCCATTCAATTTTTTTTGGGATGATAAGCAAAAAGGAATAGTCAGAGAAATCACCTTGGGCAATATGGGGCAAGTTGTAGAAGGAGTCTGAGGTGAGAAGTCAAAAGCAGTAAGGCCAGATCCTAATTGCAATGAGGAGAAGGAATGGATGTTGTTGTCCATAATAGCTTCTTGGTTGGAATAAAACGCAAGTTTGGCTGATTTTTGAAACATTTGCCCCAATATATGAGAGACCTTGTCAGAACTAAGGTTCAAAAAATAATACTCTTTAGGGGAGGATTTGACAGCATCTTTCTTCAAATATTGTCCAAATAGTTCAGAAGGTTCCATCAATTTTCACCATCCAATTGCCCGCATTTTCCCACCCCAAGATCTTGAGGGACCGACAGTGTTGAAATTTTTTTTGGATTGGTGAAGGGAAGTCATTAATGAGTTGATTTCCTTCTTCTCTTGCTCAGAGAGTTCATTCAAAGGGATAAATTGGATGATGGCAAAAATAGCCTCATGATCCAATCAATATTGAACATATAATTTTCCAGAGCTGAAGAAATGGAATGGTTTGATCTTCTGTTTGGCCTGTTCCAACTCTTCAGGGGTGTGTTTTTGACTTTAATTGACAATGGATGGATAAAGGTTCAAGGGAAATAGTTTGCGTGAAGACCAAACAACCTTTTCATTAATTGTTTCCTCAGTCACTTCCGATGCAATTTCCAAATCCCGCATTTGAGCCCTCCTTCTCTGGAAAACCCTTTCATTCCCACTTCTCTGTATGTTTTTCAAACTATCTCATTCCATCTTTTTACCTCCCAACTGTACACTTTAATTGGGGTGAAAATAATGATCAAAATCCATTAGTTGTAACATTTTGAGTTTGGTGGGCAAAGAATGGGCCTTCAAGAAAAGGTAGTCAAAGCAGTGGAATTTCCAATTGCATTTCATTGAATAAAAAAAAGAAAAAAAACAGTCATTAGTCTGGTATAAACCACTTAGATGATCAACAAACATAGAAAATAACAAAAACAAAACCGGCAATTCTCCTACCAAAAAAATAAAAAAAACAATCATCAGTCTGGTATAAACCACTTAGAGGATTTATCCAACATAGAAAATAACAAGAAAATTACCAGTAATATCCTACCAAAAAAAAAGTCAGTCAACTGATAAAGAACTGGGAGGAGGAGGAGGAGTTGAAGGGGGGGGGCAGGTCACCAGTTGGTCAATCAATTGATTGATTTATTGGAAAGCAATTGACCATTTGCTTGCCAGTTGATCAATAGATTGAGTGGCAAGCAAATGATTGTTTTCTTGCCAGTTGATTGATTGATTGATCTCCTACCAGTTGACTTATTGATTGACCAGCAAGGTGGTGGTGGAAGAAGATGGCAAGCACAAGGAGGGGGCAGAAGGAGAGCAGGAGGAGGAGGAGGAGGGGTGCTGAGAAAGGGAAATTACCAGTGGGGCTGAGCAAGGAGGGATAAATGACCTGGAACTTGTAAAAGGAGGAGGAGCAGGGGGGAGTTCATCTCCAATGAATCAAGGAGGGGGAGGGGGGGCTTACCTGGGGCACTGAGCAAAGAAGAATAAGGAGGAGGATTCCCAGGTGAACTTGGAGGTAGGTGGAGGTGGATGGTGAGGTGGTTTGGTGAGTAGAAGGGAGGTGTGGACCGGTGTTTTGGTTTAGTGAGGTGATGGTTTTGTGAGGAGGAGGGAGGATTTGACCGGTGTTTTGGTGGGGTGAGGTGGCTGTTTTTGAAGTTTTGGTTCTGGTTTTTTTCTAATTCCACCAAAAACAAAAAAAAAGGGAGTCAGCCTAGGATTCTGGGTTAAACAACCAAAACCAAAAAAAATCGGGTGATGTTATTTTTTAACTATTGAAAACTGAATGCTACTCATCAAAGTGAGCAAGTGTGAGGGGTAGAATCCGCTCTCTCATGGCCAAAGATGAGGTAGAAGATGAATCTGGGATGACTTGAGGAGGATCAGGAATATCTTCTTTGAATATTTTGTCCCATTCATCTTTGATGCTGGCAAGAAGGTTGTGGTGGATTACAAAACTGATAATCCAGTTGATGAGGAAATTCATTTCTTTGAGAGATTGGAGCTTGTTTTGCATCTCCCATAAGCTGGCAAATCTTCCTTTCAGGATTTCTATGGCATGCTCAATCCAAACTTGTGATTGGGCAAGATGATAGTTGAAATGAGTTTTGGCTTGATCATTTGTTGAAAAATTGCAGTATGCTGGAACCACAAATTTCCATCTAGCATAAGCTGAATTGGCAAGAAGGTATTGATCTTTGTAAAAGTAGTTATCTGGTTGTTGGGAAATCTGCATCCAATTGAAAACATGAATCATGAAAAGAACCCAGAAGGCCAGCATGGAGGGATATGAACTTTTTGTTGTTATCACAAACAAGTTGTAGTGCCACAAAGTATCTATACAAAACAAAAAAAAAATTTGGTCAGTTTATTATCAAAGGCTTTGGAAAGTAAATGAATCAATTGCCTTTTTTTCCAATCAAAATAATGGTTGCAATCTAGATTGAGTTTTTGGCTCAAGGGAATAGTGGTTAAATCAACATAACCAATGCAACCAGGAAAGCCTTCAGTCTCTGTTACTTGAGATATCTCTTGCGTTATTCTTTGGTTGGCTAAAAAAGGACTGAGCAATGGAAAGATAGGATAGAAATCATGACTCTTTTGGTGTATAAGTCAATGGATCTATAACTGACCAAGAATAGATTTTCTAATCAATGAATTGCTGCTCCATTTCCATTTGATCCCAATCTACAAAGAGCAACAGCCATTTGGAAAGCTGGATCACATTGAGGATTCTGAAAATTGTTCTGGAAGATGTGGTGGTCTTCAATCATCTCCAAAATTTTAATGAAAGAAGGCAATAAATTTGGGAACAGTTGCTGGAAGCTTATGTTGGGCAGTAGGTGAAGCTTTTGCCTTTCATACATACAGTTGTGGAGAGTGTCTTTGTGGAACCATGTATTGCTTTTCCAATAGATAATTAAAAGATAACCAAGTTGATTCCAAATTGGAGTCTGAATCTGAGTCAAATAATAAAGCAATTTCAGTCAGCTTGTTGGCGTTTTCAACTTGCTTCCAGGAAGTTTGATTGGACATGTTGAGAAAGATGGTGATGTGATGATGATGGGATGTGTGTGAAGTGATGGAGATGTGAAGCAATGGAGATGTGAATCAATGGAGATGTGAAGCAATGGAGATGTGAAGTGATGGAGATGTGAAACAATGGAGATGTGAAGCAGTGGAGATGTGAAGCAATGGAGATGTGAATCAATGGAGATTTGAAGAGATGGAGATGTGAAGCAATGGAGATGTGAAGAAATGAAGATGTGAAGAAATGGAGATGTGAATCAATGGAGATGTGAAGCAATGGGAATGTGAAGCAATGGAGATGTGAAGCAATGGAGATGTGAAGCCATGAAGATGTGAAGAAATGGAGATGAGATGTGTGTCATGGGTATGGATTTGATGAGTTGGCGGTGTGGATGAATGTTTTGCATGCAATGGATGGTGGATGGATGATAATGGTGGGTTTGATGTTTTAAACCCGCCATTTTCATGAAAACCACCATTTTGAAATACACCAGTTAGGGGGTATGTGTCTTTCAGAAACCTGCCATTAAAAATGGTGGGTTTCTAATGGCGGTCTTGCTAACTTTTTTATGCCCTAATGAAAAAAAAATATATTTTGCTCATAGTTTTTGGACCTTGATTTAGTCCTCAAATATCTTACCTCAAATCACCATCTTTAGACGTCTTTTTGGGGTAGTTTGGCATTTTTGGGCTCTTCTATATGAATAATCTGATATTCAATATGATTCTGAATGATTTACTGCCTCCTCCTCAACTATTTCTCTCCTCAAACATAAAATCACATTTTGAAATCCAGGATCCACCCTAAACCACACCAATCATCACTACCATCACCAATCATCACAACTCAACACCAATAAACAAATCACGCATAAATACTCAACACAACCAAAACAATCTGATTCAACACTCAAACACCACTAAATCAACCCCCCTGAATCCAAAAATTCAATCAAAAATCAAAAAAATCACTCCTCAAAAATGTTTTCTACACTTTTTTGAATTTCTTTTTAAATCATTAAAAAATAAATCCAAAATCAAAAACTAATGAAAAAAGGTTTTTACCTCAAAGCTCAAGTCTCTGAACTCTTCTTTTTCTCAAATTCTTAATATTTACCCTATATATCTAATATATTCAAAAATCCAAAGTATTCATAAAACAAAAGCATCTCAAAACCAAAATCCAAATTAAAAAATGTCTCAACAACACATCAACCCACTTTTAATATCTGCCTCTGCTGCTTCTTCTTCTGAATCAATATTGGCCTCTGCTTCTTCTTCTTCTTATCCTCCTTCAAATGATTTAGATAACCCCCATGATTCCACCCCATTGGCTCCTCCACCTAAATTATAATATCATTCAAAGGAAAAACTTGTGGATGTTGTTCTAGAGTGGGCTAAGTCCAATGGATATTCCATTTCCACCAAATTCCCCTACACTAAGGAGAGAATATATAATTACCAATGTGAAAAATTTAGGGAATATAAACCCAATTTGGATAATAAAAGACTTTCAACAACTAGAAAAACAAAATTTGCTTTCCAATTCTCTGGAAGATTTTACAAGAGGTCTGGTCTGTGGGAAATAAAAATCCAATTTCATGATCACAATCATCCATCATCAAATTATCCATCCACCCATCCAGTTCATAGAAGGATTCAGGGCGCCCAAGAGGATATGTTCAAATATTTAAAAAAATCTGGGGTTCCTCCCCTCAAAATCCTCAATTCCTTAATGCATTCCTCTGATTCTCTCATTCACACAAAACTTAGTACAATCTATTACAAAAGATCAAGAATTAAAAAAAAAATGGATGGAAAATCATGTATTGAAGGTTTGAAAATGCAATTGAGAAAATCATCTGTTAAATATGAAATCAATAATTGAAATGGTCATATGATTTCTTGATTCATTTCTCACCCAGATTATATAACATTATTAAACTCTTTTTATCAGTATTGATGTTGGACTTGAAAAATAAAACCAAAACATTTTCCATGCCTCTTCTTTGCATTTTTGGGGTCAATAATTGTACTAGAACCTACTCTGTTTGGTTCTGTTTCCTCTCCCAAGGAAAAAAAGGAAGGCTATCAATGAGCTCTCAATCAACTTCATAAAATATTAGAACATGAAGAACCCAAAGTCATTGTGACTGAAAAGGAGCAAGTTCTCATTCATTCCATTGAAACTTTATTTCTCAAATCTCATCATTTAGTTTGTGTCTGGAATATCTTCACAAAATTCAAACACATTGTAGTAAAAAATGAAAATTTGAAGAAGAATGGATTATATTTATAAAACACTAAAATATTCTGGTCAAATACAAATCTAAAAATTCATGACAAGAAAATTCTACCAAAATCACTCTATTCTGAAATCCCCCCACTTTTGACTACCTTCTTGACATCTGAATTGCTCCCAAAAGAAAATTTGTTTCATATTCTCCAAACAAGCACCTGAATTTTCGGAAATACCAGCACATCAAGAACATGTGGGCTTCACTCTTGCTTCAAAAGATTTACCATGTTCTTCTGGTTCTTTTTGAGATCTTTTTCACTGAATAAATCATTCAATTCAAATTGAACTGTGTGAAACCAACATTCAAATTTATCAGCAAGACTTAAACAAATCAATTGGTGTTCCATATTCTGGTGAATAACTCTCAGGAAAAATCAGCCACTATGCTCTCAAGACATTGAATTCCTTTCATAAACCAGCAGAAAAATGAACTACCTGTTCTGATTGTGATTATTCTTCTTTCATGGAAATTCCTTGTGTAAAAAAAGTGAAGAAGGAAAATCTCAAGAAGAAAAAATTTTTGCTTGAGGATTTGAATCCCAGTGGCATCTCAAACGCCCTATTCCATGATGTTTTCTGCTGTTGAAGAAAAAAAATCCAACATTGATTTCTGATTTTTTTTTTATTTGTAATTATTCATAGCTTTTTGAGAATGAATTATGCAAAAAATCTCAATCATCCAATGGATCATCTTCACAATTAACCAACATACATTGGTTTCAGAATGTAATATTTGGAGAATTTCTTAAATTGCGCCCAGGAGAACAACATTTTCACCTTGGATAAATGATGAAAATGTTTCAAGGGAATTATCAACTGAATCCCATTCAAAAAACCCTATCAAAGCAAGAAAGGAAAATGTTTGGAAGACCAAAAGGAGCCCTCAACAAATGCCAAATATTTTCTAGGCAATCCTCTAAGAGGTATCCATCTGGGTTTGAATATGTTGAAAGCCCTAAGAGCAGAGGAAGATCAAGGAAGCCCCAAGTGGCAAGAGCAATGTTTATTTTTTTATTTTTATTCTTTATTTTCTCTCTTTCTTTTGGATTGATTTTAACAGAAATTGGTTGGAAATTGGTTTTCTCTAATTTCAGACTCCGAGGAAAAGGAAAGGAAAGGGAGCCAAAAAAAGGCCAAGGGAAAAAGGAAACAGGAATCAGAGGAATGGTTTTTGTTTTTTAATTGTATTTTTTGTCATTAGGGTAAAATTTCATTCTGAAAAGGATGAATTTATAACACAAGAGGAATTGAGTGGAGAAGAACTACCAGATCTTGAAGAATTTGATTTAATGAAGAAATTTAGTAATTTTATTTTTTTGGGGGGGATCAGGATGGTTCTCTGGTTTCCATTAATTTTCATATTTTGCTTTGTCAATGAGAGGTCAGGAAACATCACCAATAAGAGATTTGTTTCGCATAATGTAAGTCCTGTGACTTTGAAGAGGATCAATAGAAACAAACAAGACAATGCAGATGCAGATGATGATAGACCTCCAGGGAATCTGATATTTGCTCCCAAAGCTACAGCTTCTGAAACTGAAAAGGTGAATAAATTTCTGAAATAATCTTGCTTTATTGTTCATTTATTAAACATTCCTTTTTTTTGATGATGATATTGAAGGTCAAAAAATTTTCTTTCTCATATTCTGATAATTTTGAAGTGCTGACTATTGATAAAGCAGGTGTGATTTTTTTTTTCATTTCATCTTAATTAATACTGATCTTTTTTTCCTTAGTATCCAAACAAAAATTTCATTCTCCCCAAGACATCCATACCAAAAATTTCATATTTTCAAGATGTGACGGGTGATTGAAACTGTGGGTTTAGATAAGGAGCAGTTGAGTTGGGCCATAAATCTGAAGATTGGAGTTCAATATGTCAGGAAATGATCAAGGAAATGGAATAAAACTCTCTCTTCAAGGATGAAAATTTCATGGGTCAAGCATGGGATGATAATTTTGACAAAGCAAGAAAAAATCTCAACTACAATTCTAGAAATTCCCCTAATATTTTCTGGTTGAAATCAACTTTCAATGGTCCTTTATTGCAGATAAATACAAAGGTTTTGTTGAACTTTTATCCAAGTTGATTCCATCAACTTATTCACCCCTCAATTACCCTCCAACTGCCAATTCTCAAACTTCTCACATATGTTTAATTATTTTGCAAAATTTTCAGAGCATATTTTCTTTCAAACATAATCTTGAGCTGTGGGAAGATCCCCAATTAGATACCCCTTGGAAGGCTTTTGCTAGCAACTAATCAAAAAAATGAGAAGATTTGATTCCTAATAACTTGGAACTTGGTTTGAAGATTTTGTTTCCTCCTCAATTTTCTATGCATCAAATGAAAAAAGTAATAAAGATTGATAATGATAGAATTATTTGTTTGTTTTTTGCTGAATTGTTCATATTTTTTTCTATTGATTATTGAATCATGATTTTGAGAAAAAAATTCCAAATTTGTGTTTTTAATTGTGTATTTTTTGGGAAAAAAAAGCCAAAGAAAATCCTCACATAGTTTTTTTGTGCCCTTTCCAATGTCCACTAAAGGAATTCAAGCTAAAAATTTGGAAAAATCCCTGGAAATATAAGGAAAAAGAATTGAAAAGAATGTCTTATTTTTGATTTTAATCTCATTTTCTGGTCGGAGAGTGAAGTACTAAAAATCAAAAAAATAATTTCATTTGAATTTCCTGTAATATTTGGAAAATTTCTGTCTCTTCATATCTTCAAAAACCATGAAAAACAAAATTTTAAAAATGTGAAAAGATTTGAGATGTAAAGCTGATTTTTTTTCATTTTTTTGAGTGTAATTTTGAAGGCCTTTAAATTTTCCAAAAAATCTCATCTTTCTTTGAGAGAGGTTCTAGATGCCTGTCTAGGCGCCTATTTTTTTTGAACACCCTGTCAAACCATGTGAAATCAAGGATTATTGTGTGGATTGGGGATGTTGGAAGACATTGTGGCAATTTCAAAACTGTGCAAAAAAAGGGGCGGGGGCATGAAAAATATAACACACCTTATTTAAGAAATTCTTAAAACTTAAAAAAAAGGGTTTTCACTTTCTATTAATGGAAAATATATGATGAAGATATTTTAATAGGAAAAAATCTGAAATATCCAAGAAAATTTCATTGGAAAAATATGAGGGATTATGAGAGTTAAGAATCTGAAAAAATCAAATTGCTTATTTGAGGAAAAATATTGATTTCTCAGAAAATATTTTTTAATCAAAATAAACAGTGCACAAATGGGTTTAAATTAAAACAATAAAATTTTTTAAAAAAAATGGATGGGTCTGAAACCAGCCATTTAATTTTTTGAAAATTTTTATCCTGATACGCCCTATTTAAAAGGGGAGGGGAAATTGCAGAGGCCAGCTGGAATAAAGTTATACCCTTAGATCAAAAAAATTTACCCCATGATCATGAGGTATTCATGAAATTTAGCCACCCAATAAAAATTAGAGGCTCCTCCTAGGTCCAACTTAAATATTTGAAAAAATCAGAAAGTAAGAGTTCAAAAGTGCAATGTAGGAAATACTGAATAGGAATTATTTTGAGTTACATGATCAATTTTCCCATATTCAGCATGCAAGAAATATCTTCAAGATTAATCTGGCGTAAATAGGATGGGCAAAAAATTATTTAAATATCTTTGTTTGAGGACTCCTTTTTATAAATTATCTACAATTTAGAATTGAATTTTGAATAATTTGTTATTTGAAAGAGTGTGGAACAGGCCTGGAAGAGGACCTGGGCCTATAATTTTGATCTTACTGTAATCAGATGTATAATAAGGAAGAATTAAATAATTTATATCCAAAAAGAAATCAAGGAATTTTTGAAATACTGGTGATAAATACTACTTATGATTCATAAAGCTGATGGTTTTTGATCATACCTTGAAATGGGTTTAAAATTGGTGGTTTCATGCAGAATAATCAAGGAATCCAAAATAATATTCTCATTTGGTCCAGAATTATCTTCAAATAAATTGGAACGTGGTATGTTAAAAACATGGAAGATGACTCTAAGAATGGGGAAAGTTTAAAATTAGGAAAAGAACCAGGATCCTTGAAATAAAATGGGATTTTTTTTGAACTCAATTTAGCTTCTTGAGAGGACTTTTCATCAAAATCAAAAAGAAGGAATAGAAGGAATTTGTGAATTAATGGTTCAAATTCCAATTATTAATCTTTTTAAATTAAAATATGAATTTGAGTTTATCAGAAGGTTGTGGCCTATTATGATGTTGACCATGCCTGGAATATCCAAGAAATTTACATCCTTTCTTAATCTAAGGAAATTAAATGAAAAATAAATTGTTTCTTATGGCTAAGCCAATAAAAAATCACATGTTTTCCATTCAATAATCTGGAAGCTTACCCTTTTAAAAAACATCAGAATATTTGAAGAAAAAAAAATCTAAGAATGATTATAGAAATTATTTCAAAATATTCCAAAAAAGTGTATCAGCCTTAAGATCCCCCTCCAAAAAAAGCGTAAGTTATGGAATACCCAATTTCTTTTTTTATACTTTGGAAAATATCTTCCAAAGATAAAAAAAAGATTCATTCTAACTTTTGGCAAAAACCTTTTCCTCAAGATCAATGGTTTTCCCCAAATAAACCACCTGAATTTTCAAAACTTTTGACTCTGATAAACCCAAATTAGATACCAAAAGGTGAAATAAATTATTCAAATGCAATAAGAATCATGAAATTTTAGAATAATTTGTCTGAAAGGATGATATTTTAATTTTAATAACCTCAAAATATCTTCAGATTTCTTGGAAAGCATTGAGAAAAATACAAGATATTTTGTTGGCCTAGCTGCTGCACAAAATATTTAAAAGCTAGAAAACTACATTTTATCAAACCTTTCTTCTGAAAAGAATGCAAAAACCTAAATTTCACTCCAAGAAATCTGTTGAATCAAACAAATAGAATTTTTTAGCCTATTAGATGCCATGAACCTTGAAATACTTTGGAAAGTAGAGTTGATAGGATTAGAATGAATGTATCATTAGAAGTAATGCAGGAATTATCCATAGATGCATGGATAAAGCAAATAACAGGAGGTGGTTTGGTATAATAAAAAGTGGATTAATGAATTATTTGATTTTTAATCAATTTAAAAGAGGGGTCACAGTAAAAACTGGGGATCTTTGAAATCCCTCTTCAGGGGATTAAACTAAAAATCCATTCATCTGGGACCTTGAAACATTTGGATAAAGGAACTATCACCCAGAGAAATATTTGGAATGCTGCTCTTGGGTAGGAAAAAATACAGAGAAAAGTGGAATAAGGTACTTGGTGAGTGGCTCATACCTGCATAACTTCAATAAATAAAGTAGGGGTTAATTTTGAGTCTATTATGATTCTTTGAGGAATTAACGTGGTTCAAAATTCAAATTTCAGGACTGAAATTTACAAAAAAAGATCAGACTCAACCCATTCTTCAATTAATCACCCTTATGGAATTTGATTCCTGTATTTCAGGGATTCTGTATGTATATATAAATGAGTCTGGGTGAAATAGATTCAAACAAATTCTGTATTTATCCCTTTTAAATTTTTATGATTTTGGTAAAATTTTTCAAATGATATTGTTAGAGTTTTTCATGTGTCTATCATTTCATTTTTAACTTATCTCAGGTTTTGGATGAAATTTATAATGGATATACATGAATATTACATATGCATGTATTTCCCATATCTTCTGTAACACTTTTACCAGGTCGTCTTGTGATATTTCCAGATTTGACAGCTTGGTGCCCAGCTTTCAGCCTTTATACTGGCAATGGCCTTGATTTGATGTGAATTTTCCTGGGAATTTGAGAGCCAGAGGCTGTTTTTCTCGCAAATGTATTTTTGTCCCCATTTTTGTGTGTAAATTCTGACTAAAAGATTCTTGGCCCATAAATTCTGAAATATAAAAAACACTCAGTTTATGACTTGATTTTATTCAGGTAAAACACACATGATGTTTCACATGAAATTTAAGAAAGGCCAAAAGTGCTAGTTTGGGGATGTTTTTTTTTGGAAATTTAATTCAAGGGCCAAGGAGTGATATTTCAACAGTAGGTTCAGTGATTGAACCTACAATATTGTGGATGGGGAATTCATCTTACTAATAATGTTTTGGTATTTCCCATTAATTATTGATGTGTTATTATTTTGATGTTTGTATGGTACATTTTGCGCTTTCTCTGAAATATTAGCTGAATGAAAGAGCTTAGCTTTCAAGGAAGCTGGAAATTTGAAGCCCCTTCATCTTGAATTTCAAGAAATAGTTCAAATAATTAAGCTTCTGGACTAATTTCTTTGGGTTCTTCAAATTTTCCCATGAAGATGCGTTGTATTCCAAAGTGGCCAAGGCTTAATACATGCCTTAAAAGTTAATAAAGAAATTCCTTTCTTTGAAAAGGTAAAGCATATGGTAAGTTTCCTACTAAATTCAAGCCTTATGGCTTTTATTTGCACCCCAGGCAGGTTTTTAAACTATAAAAGTGTGCGCCAATATAAAAGAGGTGTAGATATAGACATTCAAGGTTTGGAAAAAGGTTTTCAAGTTTACAGAGATTCCTGGGGAAGGAGAACACACCTTTTCAGAACTTTTTGGAACCCCACAAGGCCTTTAAAAGTTAATTGAGACCTTGAGGGGTCATAAAAAATATGAGAAGAGATTTATTTGAAGAAAATTCTGTATTTTTTGATAAAATGTAAATAAATTTTTAAAAAACATGAAAAAACACCTATTTCACAAGGATAATTTAGATATATTGAAATACTTGAAAAAAAATAAATCCAGTGCAAAAATACCACAATAAAATTTCAAAAATTGAAGAGTGATGATAAATTCACGACTCCAGTTGTGTGGGAGTCGTGTAGGGACCCACACAACCTGTGGGAGTTGTGTAGGGACCCACACAACCTGTGGGAGTTGTGTAGGACCCAAAACAACCTGTGGGAGTTTTGTAGGACCCCACACAACCTGTGGGAGTTGTTTAGGGCCCCACACAACCTGTGGGAGTTGTGTAGGGACCCACACAACCTGTGGGAGTTGTGTAGGACCCCACACAACCTTTGGGAGTTTTTTAGGGCCCCAAAAAACCTGTGGGAGTTGTTTAGGGCCCCACACGACCTGTGGGAGTTGTGTAGGACCCCAAAAAACCTATGGGAGTTGTTTAGGGCCCCACACAACCTGTGGGAGTTGTTCAGGGCCCCACACAACCTGTGGGAGTTGTTTAGGGCCTCAAAAAACACGTGGGAGTTTTTTAGGGCCCCTCAATGCGTGGGGCCCCATGCACTACTCCAAAGGGTTGTTCCAAATTCCAAACATGTGCAACCCCTGGGGGGGCATATACCCCCCATAATGGACGGTTTTGATTTTTGTACCCCTGAAGACAACCATTTAGACCTGTGTATTGAGGTATACAACACCCCCAGGGTTGTTCAAGAATTTAGTTATTTTTATTTTATTTTATAATTTATAATCTATATTGTTGTTTTTTTTAAACCAAAAAATCAACATTTTTTTATTTATTTTATTTATTTTTTAGTTTATTTCAGTTTTTTTAAGCCTTCAATTATTTTAGTTGTGTGGCACGTAACACAACTAGATTTGAGTTATGTACAACCCTACACGACCCATTTGAGCTGTGTAGCATGCCCTACAGCCCATTTGAGTCGTGTGGCGTGCCACACCACCAATTTGAGCCATGAGCATGCCACATGGCCCATTTGAGTTGTGTAGTGTGCCACACGGCCCTATTTGAGTTGTGTACACGACTCAAAGAGTTGTGAATTTAACATTACCTAAAATTGAATTATTTGAATGAGGATCAATATTTGCAATAGGGTTTCAATAAAATATACCAAACACAAAAAGACATAGTAAAATGATAGATATATTTATTGTGAGAGGGGATTTCAAATATATTTAAATTTTTTAACAGAGAGTGCATTGGGGAATAACATAGAAATAATAAGATAAAAATTTTATTTATTTGAACAAAAATTAATAGGGCGTATCAAATTTAAGAAAACCTGACATTTTTAATGGAGGGTTTCAACCCAAATCTTCCATTTCAAACCTGCCATTAAAAATCAAAAAATCCACATATTTCACATCAGACGTTTCAAAGTTACCTGCAATTAAATGGTTTTTTACAAATAAAGTATATAAAGGTCTTCAACAGCTCAACCACGTGTCATTCCAAATCATAACCCCTTTTTTCATCCTCCAACCTTACAGGAACACTTCATCACTCTCATTGCTTCATTTCTATCCTCATCACTTCATCACTTTCATCACTTCATTTCTATCCTCATCAATTCATCACTCTCATCCCTTCATTGCTTTCCTCATCACTTCATCACTCTCATCCCTTCATTGCTATACTCATCACTTCATCACTCTCATTGCTTCATCACTTCATCAATCTCACCCTGCTTTATCACTGTTATCACTTTATTGCTTTCATAAAATCCATCCTCTCATTGTGTCATTGCTTTTTCACTTCATCCCCCCTTTCATCACATCCTAATGGTCATCCTATCATTCCTTCATTTCTTCATCCCTTACTCTCATTAAATGGCCACTCAGTTATACTTCGCCCGCACGTCCACTAAAAAATCCAATGGACCAAATCAAACATCCCCCAGGAACTCAACATCCAAAAATCCTCCCCCATCAGCTTTAAAAGGCTCAAGTCAGCTCAAGAGAGCTGATCACATCATTCTGGTAAACTGGCTCAAAATTCAATCCATCTACAATGCTTGCTTTGGATGCAACAATGAAACAAAATTTGGCCAACCTCCATCCTCTAAGGTTAATGGTTATTGATCCAGAAATAAATTTCCAATCAATTGATCAATCAATTCATGATTAATTGAGAGATTGATTGGACATCAATTGAGAGATCAATTGGCAATTTATTGGCAATTCCACATCTCTATATCTTTCTCGAATAATCTCCTCCCATTCATGATTAATTGAGAGATTTATTGGAGATCAATTGAGAGATCAATTGGCAATCGATTGGAAATTCCAAGTCTCTATATGTTTTTCAAATCATCTCCTCCCATCTATTTCTCTCCCAACTGTATACTTTTATTGGGATTAGGATCAACAAGGAATTCAATTGTTTGTATAAAATCTTGAGATTGCTTGATTGATTGGAAATTGATCCAGCATAAAATTGCAAATCAATTGATCAATTGATTCATGATTTATTGAGAGATTCATTGGAGATCAATTGAGGGATCAATTGGAAATTTCACGTCTATTTTTTTCTCAAATAATCTCCTCCCATCTTTTTTCCCTCCCAACCATATACTTTAATAAAGGTGAGGATCAACAAGTAATTCAATTTTTTGTATAAAATTTTTAGGGTAGTCGCAGTTTTACAACCCAAACTTTGCACACTATGGGATTTGAACCCATGACCTCAAAATTGATGAGTGATGCTTTAAAAACTAAGCTAAGTGTGCCATTGCCAGATGCGCCAATGTGCCTTTCCAAACACATCAACCTCACTTTTTTTAGTCCCCTTATTACTCTAACCATCCCCCCCCCCCTGGGGGACGTGTGGTCTGTCTCTTCTCACAGAGACTCTTTTCCTTGTCAACCCTATGATAATCCTCAACCCTTGGCCCATCAATTGGATAAAGGGGGGGGGCTGATTGGTCAGCCCATTGTTTGGTCAACCCATTGGTTGGTCAAAGGGGGGGGGGGTGGTCAATTGGCCTGTTGGTTGGTCAAAAGGGGGGGGGGAGGTCACAGTCAAAGGGGGGGGGGGTGGTCAAGATGGGATCAAGAAGAAGGAGAGGTGTGATGAACCAGTTCACTGATTTCAAGTTGATCTAGTTCTTTAACCCATGTTTGTAAGAGTTGGAAGCAATAGATTCCAATTTAATCTTCTCCTCCTCAACCAAGATGAACGGGATGACATTATTGAAGATATATAAGGACGCCACGCCAGGATAGCCACCACCTTAGATTGCTTGGAGGGTTGTGAAAATCAACCAATCAATTGGCTCAAACTTTTGCTCTAATAACTTGAGAGGTAAAACCTATCCGGTCATCAAAAAGTTGGCATTGGTGATGATGAAACCATGCTTGAGAGGCAATGGGCTTTGGGTGATTGGATCTAGATGGGATTGCCTCTGATGATTGATGAGCTTGATATGATCTGGGTTGACCAAAGGGACAATCAACAGACACAATGGGTAAATTTGAAAGGTTTTAGAATTCAAGAAGATGGCAAGATCACTGGCTTGAAACTTGAACTCTGTTGGATCATCAAAGGGGACAAGGGGGTGATCAGAGGCTAGATGGATGACAAATGGACCAATTGTATCCGTTTTCTTCTTGAATCAAAGAGAAAAAAAGGGATTGGTGATGATGATGGTGGTGGTGGTGGATTTACCAATATCACCAGCTACATTGGCATCCAAACCACTGAAGATTATCTGAAAATCATGGAAGAGCTTGGGATCACACTCTTGAACAATCAGATCTCATGCGTTTGGAGGGATGGGGACAGATTGCTTCCATTGGAACCAGTCTTGATATGGCTTACCGCCCAATTGGGACAAGGCAACTAGCTTGGTTAACTTGAAGTTGGGATGGTTTGACAGCAGTACAATGAACCACTGACCAACGGTACCTTCAGTTGAAGCCCATCCAGCGGATGGCCAAGTTGGATGATGATAGTCTTGGTGAGTTCTGAATCTAAGTGCCATTGGCGGGGGTTGGGATGGAGTTGAAGGGTTGAGGGAGAGGATTGAAAATAGGAGCGTCAGGGGTTTCCTAGGTGTTGTTACTTATGTTTGAATCTTTATCCCATCTCTATCCAAAATCTGTGCTCCTCTAAGTTTCCTGAACAGAAAAGATGCTGAGTGGATCTGGACCCAAGATTGTGAAAATTCTTTTCAGCTACTTAAAATGATGGTTGGAAAAGACATAGTCTTGAAAAAGATTGCTTATGGACCGGGAGCTGGCAAGATCAAATTGGCTGTTGATTCTAGTTATCAATCTGTTGGGGCTGTCCTCACTCAGGAAGATGAAAATGGTTGGGACCTTCCTGCTCTCTATGAATCCTTGTTATTTTCAGATGTAGAATCCAGGTACTCCCAACCAAAACTGGAACTCTGTGGCGTGGCTCAAATGTTGAAGAAACTCCAAACTGTCCTCTGGGGTCAACACTTCAAGTTACAAGTCAACGCACAATCCATCATCAAAAAAATCAATGCTCCCAGCCTCCCAAATGCTCCTATGACTCGCTGGGTGGCCTTTATCCAACTTTTCTCTTTTGATATTGTTCATAGGCCTGGAAAATCCTTCACCATTCCTGATGGTTTATCTCAACGCCCCCTTGGAGATGAAGAATCAGATTTTGTAGTGGACTTTGATGAGGAGGAGCATTTAATTTTTCCAGTCTTCACCTTTTCCTCCCAAGATTATTCTGGCTTCCAACAAGGTTTCTGGCTAAAATTAGAGCAGTAACTTTCCACTCTCCAAAGGCCTCCTGATCTCTCTGCTAAAGATTTTTGATCACTCAAAAGGAAGTCCTCCAATTTCTTTGTCCAAGGTACTAGGATTATGAAAAGAGGCAATCCTTGCGCTCTTATTGTTGTCACTATCCCCTCTAAACAAGATTCAATCCTCAAAAGTCTCCATGAAAGCCTTGGGCATTGTGGGGAAACCAAAACATATTGATGTATATCCAAACAATTCTGGTGGCCATCTTTGAAGAAATCAGTCTCTCAATGGTCCAAGAGTTGTGAAGTAGGTCAGAAATGTGATCTTAGGCGCCCGGCTGAAATTCATTATCCCACTGGAGAGTCCACTGCCTTTGGAAGGATTGCTATGGATGTGGTTCACATTAAGGCTGGTGGAGCTAAGTACCTCACTGTGGATAGAGATGATTTTTCTGGATGTGTTGAAGCAAAATTTCTTAAGAACCTCAGCTCTGAATCAGTAGCAGCCTTCCTTTATGAAACTTGGACAATGCGTTATGGCTTGGCTTGATATTATTCAACTGATGGTGGCTCTGAGTTTGGTGGCAAACTGGCCAAAATGATCTGATTGCTTCCTGGTCAACATAGGGTGACCACTCCTTATTATCCTGAAGGACAAGGCATGGTTGAAAGAGGCCATGCCCCTTTGAAGGCTGCTCTTGTCAAGTTGGCTGGTGAAGGTGGAAAGAATTGTTGCAAATTTCTTCCTCTGGTCCTCTTCTCTGATCAAATTTCAACTAAACAAACCACTGGCTGCTCACCTTACAAAATCCTCTTTGGTCAAAGGGCTGTCCTTCCTCTTGATCTGGAAATGGAATCTTTCTTAGGTATTTCTTGGGAAAAGGTTTCTTCCACCACTGATCTATTAGTTGCCAGATCCAAGCAACTGGAGAAAAGTGAAGATGTTTGTGAAAAAGATTATCAGAAAACGATGTAGTCAAGGGAAAAATCAGTCCATTATTGGGAGGAGAAGCATTCCAAGTGAGTCAGGGATCCCTTGAATCCTGGTGATCTAGTTTTAGCTTATAATTGATCCTTGGAAACTCAGTGGGGAAAGCTTTTTTCCAATCGCTGGAATGGACCTTATTGAGTGGTCTGTCAAGTCAGAGGTGGATCATATGTTTTGGAGGAACTGGATGGTACTCAGATGGCCAGAACGTTCTCTGCTGATCAGGTCAAGAAATTTCATTGTTGTGGAGGCAACTTTGATCAGAAGTAAGTCCTCCCAATTGTGCACCACCAGGGTCATCTGCTGCGTTTTGTTGTGAAACTCTACTGTATGCCACATACATGAGCACCTGGGATGCCTTCTTCATTTCATCGCAGTCAACTCTAGGATTTTCTTTGGATGGATCAAGATATTCTTTTTAATCACCCTCAAGATCAAATGGCCATTCCTTGTGTCCAATCATCTTTCCCTTCTTTTTTTTATGACATCAAGCTCAGATGCAGACTAGGGACAGTCTGTAAGTTGGGAAGAGATGTGGTGACCAAATCTGGACACCCTGGACCAGATGCGGAAAATTCAACATTTTTTTTTACAAGTCTTTTATTTAGATGTCATTCAAAAAAAAAAAAAAAAAATCAGAATTTTTTTTATCGGTATCACTCCTCCAATTTCCTCATCCTTCCAAGCATTCCTCTGTCCTAGTGGTCTAGGAAAGGCCTCTCTTGGTCTCATCACCTAGGCGTTGTGCTCAATCCTTTCTCTCTTTGTTCCCCCCTTCCTTTTGGCCAAACGCGCGGGCCAAGACCCTTTTGGCCAAACGCGCGGGCCAAGACCCTTTTGGCCGAACGCGCGGGCCAAGACCCTTTTGGCCAAATGCGCGGGCCAAGCGGGTCTTGGCCTGTGATCATCCCCGAGCTCAGTCACAATCTCAATCCTATCTCCCCTCGTAACCCTTCCCACCCATCCAGATCATCCTTCCAACAACCCCTTTGATCCAAGCCACCAATTGAACACCAAACCCTCTAATCCACTCCCTCTAACCTCCATCCGACGACAACAACAACAACAACAACAATCAATCCCAAGAACCACCTATTGACCTCTGACGTCTATGGATTAATGATCACAACCCACCCCGGATTGCTGGCCATTGATCCTTCAAAGGTCTCCAAGGCTCAGAAATATGCCAAGTGGGCCATCTCTGCTTTCAACTTTGATGAAATCCTCACTGCCAAGAACAAGTCACAGATTGCCCTTGATACCCCCAACTTGCTTTGAAGACCAACTGAAACCAAGACTTGAGTGCTTGTTCCGCTTGCTCTCTCTCTCTCAAACCCTTCTCTCCAAGGAGCTCACAATCAATTGATCTAATCACCTCATCCAACGTTGATCTATGTCTCACGGTGGCACCATTATCTTGATCAAACGGAGAATCACTTTCAAAAAGCCTCAAAACACACACCAACATCATCTCAACCCTTTCCCCTCAACCGTCTTTCCATCCCTCAATCCCAACCTTTGAATCTTCTCAGTTCCTCACCTTCCTCCTGTGATTCTCCCACCTCCGTCAATCATTCACACCCCCTTCCATCTTTGAGCAAAGGTGGAAAAGCGTTGTCTACCGCCCGCAGACATCCGCGGGCGGTCTGGTTCATTTTTTTTCCCACCCCTTCTGCCTTTGGGTGAGGGGTGGGTGATCCCGGTGTTGTTGCGTGCGCCCGTCCGCGGACGGACGCAAGAGAGGTGAAGGGATGAGAAAGATCCCACCCCAGACAGGGAGGCTGGATTTCCACCGGCCCATGTGATCAATTTTTCTGATCATCTGAAATCTGAGAAAAAAAAAACCACTCTATTTGTAGAATCACTTGTAAATAGTCTAACAGGGCCTCCTGCCAATATAAGCAGGGGCTCTCCCCTGCCTTTTTTTTTGGGGGGGGGTATCATATGGTATCTTACAAGAGAGAACATCATCACTACTATCTTGAAATAAATTATTTGTGGGGTCTCATTTCCCTTTATCTGAGACTGAATTCTGGGTATATCCATGATTGCCCCTTGATCCTTGAGCCTCCATACTCAAAAACCTGATCCTTTATCTTTATCACCAACCAATAGCTTTGCTGGTTGAAGAAGAATTTGAATGATTGAATTCTTGAGTGTGTTACACCACTCCTGATCCCTTTATCCGACCATACTGGTCCTGATCATCCTTTGATTATCTTTCTTGAACCAATCATGTTTGACTAAAGAGGTTTTATTAAGCTTAAAGCCTGGAGTTTTAAGCCTCCCTTCATTTCTTTTTAAGTTGAATTCCGCCATGCTATTCTTGAGTCCCTTGAGAAGTGTTGGGTTATTCTTGGTTGAATCAGTCATAGTTTTGCTTCTAGAGCGTCATCAAAAAAAGTAGCTTTGTCCTGTGCAGCCACCCACAGTTATCTGGTACCCTTCTAGCGCTTGATTGCGGAGAGTTGGGCAGGTTCATTGAGAACCTGGAGGTTGTTTGGGATTGAGTTGATCTTTCCTAAGGTTCTGCTGACAACCAGAGCTATTAGCTCATGGGAATTGTTACTTACATTTGCCTTGTCTTGTTGAACTCTGAACAAAACTTGACTTCTTCTATTCAATTTTTCCCTGGCATCATCTTGCCCCAGATAGTGTTGGTTCCCCAGCTACCAACTACTATGATCTTTATCCTCTTACATTTGGTACCTTGTTTACCAGGTTCTGGACTTTGATCTTGGTTACATTTAAATATTTTTGTAACACTCAGGAGGGCAGCCTAAACAGCACCTTTCCCCTCCACAGAAATGCCATGTCCTAGTACCTTTTGGAGTCTTACACCGTGTACAGAGCCGTGTACATGGCTCTGTAGCCGTGAATTTAACATTACCATTTTTACATTACATATAAATTTTTTGAAGATGCATTTAAATTCCATCAGAAGTATTGATTTTTATCCAAAGAAATCAATTTACTGGTATGATTATTAGTATTATTACTAGTATATGCCCCAAAATTTGGGGAGGCATGGTATTTGCCAAGTACAGTATGGGCTTTTCCCAGTGCAGTATTGAATTTTCCCAGTGCAGTATTGGATTTTCCTGGCTTCAATTCAAAAGATCGATAGAAATTTCGGTAAATGGATAAAAAACCAAGTAACTTGACTCCAGTTAGCATGTGGGAAGTTTTTCAATATTTTTATAGAAGCAGATTTTTCTCAATAAAACTGTGGGGGGAATATTTCAACTGAATTCTAGTCTCCTCCTAAGGTTGGTATATGTAGAATTTACCTATTTTTTTAATTCTTGGTACAAGATATTTCAATCCCCCAGAAAGTATTGATTCTTCTTAAAAGGAATCAATTTTGATTTTTAATGGTATTACTTTTGGACTTTATGAATTTTTTGTTTAAATAATTCAATATATCTGAATTACCCTCATTGAATATATAGGTGTAAAGGTTTTCTATATTTTATTATGTTTGGTATGAAAATATTTCTGTTACATCAGTAATCATTAATTTACTTCAAATAAATCTTCTTTTCATGTTTATTAAGTATATTTTTTTTAGTTGATAGCATTTTTTTTGAAATATTTTGAAATATTTAAATTCTACTTATTGAATGGTTATATGTACCATTTTTTTATGTTTTATTATTTTTTTAAAAAAGGTGTGAATATTCCACTGGAAATATTTCATTCTTTGTGAAGAAGATTGATTTTTTTATAATTTTTCAGATTTTTTGCATAATTTGTTTTATTTTTTTTCAAAAAACTTAAACTTAGAGTCCCTGGAAAAAAACATTGATATTTATGGTATTTGTAAATGTCACATTCACTGAATGAATTTTGATCATTTAATTCTGCAAAGGTTTCTACCACAGACAGACCCTACAGGGGTTCTGGGTGCCTTATTTTATCCCCCCAAGGCCTCAATGAATCTTTTTAGGCCTTTGGGGGGTGAGAAAATTTTCAGGGATTTGACCCCTATTGCTACGCGTGGGCTGTGGTTAAACCTGGAAAATTAATACAAAACCAATTATTAAGATTGGTTTTGGCTTATAAAATTAATAATGTTTCTATGGAATACACTCCAATAATATTGGATTATTGTGAGTAATAAAGGCAAAACTGAAATATCTTTCAAGAGATAAGGGGCCTTTCCTTAACTTAATAAGGCTCAAATGAATTTTTTTATAAAAATAAACTCACACCCTTTATAGGAATAATAATTGTTACAACTCCTGAGGATTTCCCACTCAAACTTGGATTTGATGAGTTAACTATTTCATGATTTTGATAATTAATTCTCAGGCTCCAGTAAATTATATTATTAAGATTAATTTAGGTCAGCTTTTAAGCTCTTTCTATATTCTGTATCAATAATAATAATATAATAACTTAGGAAGGTGCTATAGGTGAAATACCCTCCTATTTTGAGGTAAAAGGAGCCCTCAGTGGACTCAAGAAATCACCTGGGGAGTGCTGGGATCTCCATGGTTTTCCACTCAAGGGCTCAGAACCTTTTTTCATCATACCCAATGACAAATGGGGAACTAGTACCCATTGGGGAAATTTTAAATTCAAGTTTCAATTTACATTTGGAAATTTTAATTAATTGATCCTAGGACTTGAATTTCAATCAAACATATGGCTTAAAAGTTCTAAAAAACCTTACAATAATTACACAACTTTATTCAAATTTAACTTAATAGCATTGAAATGTATTTATCTCCTAATTGATGGTTTTGTGGCATACATTATACATATAGAGTATGTATACTCTTGGAAATGATCTTACAAGGTTTATACCTTACTAATAAGATCGGGGTCCTCCATGTGGACGTATAGAAGGCTCAGTTGTGTATAATAAAGTATTAATAAATTGAAAAGAAGAATAAGATTAATTTTATTCAATTTATATAGGGAATGAATTTTATCATGGGGCAATGTTGAATATGCAACCTTGCAACCCCTGTTCACTACCAAAAAGGGGTCTTGTGACTAGATTCACTAACCATTTTGGGTCGAAGATGGCCATTTGTGGCCCATTTGAGTTGCAAAAGGCCATTTAAAACTCAGGTGCACTGTCAATGGCAGTTTGCGGCCTGTTTTGGGTCGGGAACCGCACCGCGCAACCCACTTTGGTTTGTGAATGGCAAAAATAAAATTATACCTTAATTTTTGAATTTAATTAATTAATTTATTATTTGTATATTTCTTTATTTATTTATTTCTTTCATTTTGTTTTTTTGTATTTATTGATATTTATATTTTTTTTATTAATTAATTTGTTTATGGCCAATGTTAAATTTGCGAACCTGTGGTTGCAAACAGGCGCAAAGCGCTGTTTACCACCCATCTGAGTTGAAAATTGCCACCCATCCGAGTTGCAAATTGCCACCCATCTGAGTCAAAAATTGCCATTTTCAAACCATCTGAGTTGCAAATGGCTGTTTGAAACCCATCTGAGTTGCATTTTTATAATATATATGTATATATTTTTTGACATTTTTTTAAATTTTTTATCCATTATTTCTTTTTTTGATTTAAATAAAAAAATTGAAAAATCCATTGAATAAAAGATATAAATATATGAAAAAATTTAAATATATATTAAGATATGAATAAATAATATGGCATATCAAAGTTAACCAAAACAGCCATTTTTTAATGGCAGGTTTCAAACCAAATCCACCATTTCAAAACTGCCATTGAAAATCAAAAAAACCACTTATTTTACATCAGATGTGTCAAAGTTAACATGAAATAAGTGGGTTTGTTCAAATAAAGTATTTAAAGGCTTCCACCACCTGTCCACTTCATCCACCCCTGGCTTCCCACCTCCTTCTACCTCTGACCTCATTGCAAATTTTTTTACCTCCAGCCTCATCATAAAATGATTCACCACTCTCATCACTTTATCACTCTCATCATCAATCTCATCACTTTATCACTCTCATTATCACTCTCATCAATTTATCACTCTCATCACTTGATCACTCACCAATTTATCACTCTCATTGCTTCATTGCTTTCATTGCTTCATTGCTCTAATTGCTTCATTGCTCTCATTGCTTCATTTCTCTCATTGCTTCATTGCTCTCATCACTCTACCTCCAACCTCATCCAAAGAATACAATAATTGTTTTATTTCTCTTCTCACTTTATTGCTCTCATCAATTCATATCTCTCATCACTTCATCTTGCTTGTCACATTATCCCTCTGATAACTTTATTTCCCTTACTCTTTTCAAATGACCCCTCAGCAAGCCTCCCCCCGCAAGTCCACAAGAAAATTCAAACACACCAAAGCAAACATTGCCAAGGACCTCCACAACAAAAAATCCTCCCCCATCAGCTTCCAAGGGCTCAAGTCATCTCAAGAGAGCTGATCACATTATCCTGGTCAACTGGCTCAAAATTCCCTGCAACTATGATTCCTGCTTTGGATTGGCAAATGAAACACATGTTGGCCAACCTCCATCCTCTAAGGTCAATGGTTATCTCCTCATTGCCATTGAACTCAAGAAAAAAACAAACGGTAGGCTGGATCTGTAATCCAAACAGATGAGGGAGCAATTCAAGAATTGTTGAGCCAATTACAAAAAGGCCCACTCCATGGCAATCTCCACCGGCTTTGGTATCACCAACTCTGACAAAGCCAAGGGAATCAACTCTGTGGTTGATAAGTTGAACTCCATTTGTCCTTTTTATATTCAAATGGTTGAAATCTTTGGAAAGAGGGCCAAAATCACCCTTTTAGGGGCTTTTAATGCCCAACAATCCAATTCAGTACATGCTGAGGACTTGACTGGGGATGCTCAGCCTAGCAATGGTGATCCTGAAGAAACCTTTTCCTTGGAGTGGCCCCCATCTAATGCCAAGGAGGATATTCAATTGCAATCAGCTCCAATCACATCTAACTTGCATTGATTGATGTTTCAAACCATACCTTGTACCCCACCCCTCCTTCTTTTGATTTCTCTCTTCCTGGGTTAGCAGATCTCATCAACCTTGCTGATGCAGAACAAGATACTCCTCAGTCTCCATTACCCTCAACATCTGTTCAAGTAAGGAACCAAGCTCTATTCTCTTCTGTCTTGTTAATCCTGACTGATTTAGATTTTTAAAAAACAGGCTCATCCATTCCAGAATGGCCAAAAACTCAAGCCAATGGGGCCTCCCACATTTCCTTTGAACACCAGTGACAACTTTCAGACTCAAACCTCCTCTACCAAGGGTAAGAAAACAGCCTCGAATTCCATCAATATCAACCCCAAAAGTCATCAAAAGAGGAGAAACACTTCCAGTTTTTCAGGCTTTGAAGAAATCATGGAGAAGGGAGATTCATGTAAGTCCATTGGTTGAATATCCTTGATTTCAAAAACATACTCATTGCTTTCCCCCTGCAAAAAACAGTCAAATCACAAATTGAATTTGAAAAACTTGACTTTGAAAAGAAAAAGTGGGATCATCAACTGGCCAAGGATGTTCAAAATCTGAAAGCCAAGAGTTTGTCTCATCAACAACAATGGGATGCTGAGTGGAAGTTGAAACAGGCTGATCTAGAGTTTGAAAAAGAGGAAAAGGAGAAGGATTGACAGCAAGCACGACTGGAAAAGGAGAGGGAACGACTTGCAACCAAAAAAAAGGATGAGGTATCAGTAGACTTGGCTTGCATTGGTAGCAGTAGAAAAGTAGATGGAATACAGCAGATAAATCAAATGATGGGCTTGTAAATATATTTGAATGGGTGAAAGAAAACCAAAAAATTTTTGTTTTTATTTATATTTTTTTTCTAGATTAAATGTGGCCATTATTCAAGTCCCCACAAGTGTTCCTAGTTGTTTTATTCATTCAAAGTGACATGGACATTCTGGTATGGGTTGCTGTGTCCACAGGAGGAAAGGTGCAGTGCTTGTACTTATTAGCTGCCAAAAAAATTTTGAATATACCTTTTTGCTTGAAATCAATTCCAAAGCCAAGGTCAGAAAAACAACTTGGCCATCCAATACTTGATATTTGTCCGTATTTTCAATAAGTCAACCATTTCATTTCTTGGTTGGAACCACAAGTAAAAAGGAGTAGCCAGAGATGTTGCCTTTTTCAAGATGAGGAGAGTTGTAAAAAGAATTGGAAGTGAAAGTGATGCGTGGGCAGATATCAAAAGTTGTAGGATTGGAACCAAATTCCAATGAAGAGAAAGAGGGGATGTTGTTGTCCTTCATGGCATCATGTTTTGCTTCAAAGGAAAGTTTGGCCAAATTGCAAAACATTTTTCCTAGAATTCAGGATACTTTTTTGGCCTTAAGGTTGAGGAAACCATACTCATCAGGAGAAGATCTAATGGATGATTTCTTCACTCAACTTCCAAATAACTCTGAAGGGTGAATCAATTTTTGCCATCCAACTGCCCACATTTTTCCACCCCAAGATCTTGAAGGACCAACTGGGTTGAAAAATTGTTTTGACTGGTGAATGGAAGTTGTCACAAAGTTGATGTCCTTCTTGTCTTGGTCAGAAAGTTTCTCCAGTGGCACAATTATGATTATTGAAACCAGGGCTTGATGATCAGATCAATTGAGGATAATTACTTTGCCATGGTGGAAGAAATGGAACTGTTTGATTGTTTGTTTTGCTTTCTCAAACTCTTCCTTGGTTGTTTTTAGACTATTCTTTTTCTTTTTGGCAACAATTTAAGGGTACAGATCCAAAGGATGCTGTTTCCAACCCAACCAGACCACCTTTTCATTAATACCTTCCTCAGAAACTACCAAAGATATTTTGGAATATCTCATTTGATTCCTCTTTTGGCAAGCAGCCCTACTCTTTCCACCTCTCTGTTTGTTTTTCAAGCCATCTCCTTCCATCTTCTTCCCTCCAAATCCTATACTTAAATTGGGGTGAGGAACAAGAATAGATTTGTATTTTTGTGTAACAATTTGAGGGGGTGGGAGGAGAATAGAATGTTATCCAAAAGCGTTCAAATGTTCTTCAAAAAAAACAATTTCAGTCCAATAGAAATTGTTGGTGAAACATGATTGATTAAAAAAAAGAAACCAAACCTGGACTTGAACCCAGGGAAACCAGAAGCTGAATCCCCCCCCCAAAAAATGGCATGAGTGACCCATGCAACACACCAACAAGCAAAGTTATCAAAAAAAATTGAAAAAAACATACCTTCCATGGAAAAGAACACCTGAATTAATCAAAAAAGACCCTGTTGGCTTTGGGTGAATTCCAGAGACACCTAACAAGAAAAAAAAATCAGGGAGGTCAGCACCAAAGAAAACTCCAAAAAACAGTAGAGGAGACATTAGCAATCAGTTGCTTGATTGATTGCCAAACAATTGCTTGATTGATTGCGAAACAATCAAATGATTGATTGCAATTTGATCAAGAGATCAGAAGCAAATCAATTGCTTGATAACCAAATTGATCAATTGATTTATCAGGTTTTGATTGGTAAATCAGTTCCTAATTGATTGGTTGATCAATTCCCAATTGATTGGTCAATTGATTCCTAATCAATTGATTGATTGATTAGGATTCAATTGCTTGATTGATTCCTAATTGATTGGTGGGGGTTGGTCAAGCAAGGCAGGAGGAGGAGGAGGAAGGGGGGAGAAAGAGAAGGGAGGGGCTTACCAGATGAGGAGGGGTATGCAAGAGAAGACCTGGGGGGAGTTCAAAGCAGAGGTAAGCAATAGTGAATGGAAAGAAAGAGGGAAGGGTACTCACTGAGTCTGTTGAATGGTGGATGTTTTGGGGAGCTTGGTGAGGTTGGTTAGTTTTCTGAGGTGAAGGAGGTGGTTTGATGAGGAGGAGGAAGGAATATGACCAGTGTGTGAGTGGGGTGAGGTGGAAGTGTTGGAGCAGTGAGGTTGAGGGGAGAGAAGGATGGGCTGGCAAGTGGTGGGGAACAAGGTGGAGGTGTTTTTTTATTTTGTCTAAGTTCACTAAAAAAAAACCAACTCAGCCTGGAAACTTGGGTGAACAACCAAAAAAAAAACTTACTATGAAGTTATTTTTCACCTATTTCAAAATCAAACATTACTCATCAAAGCAAGCAAGGGTGGGAGGAAGAATCTTCTCTCTAATAGAAGAAGATGAGGAAAAAGACAAGCCAGGGATGACTTGAGGTGGGTCAGGAATATCATCTTCAAATATTTTGTTCCATTCATCTTTGATGTCAGCCAAAAGATTGCAAAGGATTACACAAGTGATAAGCCAGTTGCTCAGGATCTTCATGCCTTTGGGGTTTTGAAGCTGGTTTTGCATTTCCCTTAAGCTGGCCCATCTTCCTTTCAGGACTCCTATGGCATGGCAATCCAAACCCTTGATTAGGCAAGATGATAGTTGAAATTGTTTTTTCCTTTATTGTTAGATGAAACCTTCCAGTATGCTGGAACCACATATTTGCCACTAGCATAAGCTGAATTGGCCAGAAGGTATTGATTGTGGTCAAATTAGCTCTCTGGTTGTTGGGAATCCACATCCAATTGAACATGTATGAATCATGACAAGAACCTGGAAGTCCAGCATGTAGGGATGTGTACTTCTTGTTGTTGGCACAAACAAGTTTTAGGGCCAAGGAGTATATAAACAAAAACATGAAACATATTTGGTCAGTGGTGTGATCAAAGTTGTTATCAAAGTCATTTGAAAAGAAATGAATCAGTTGCCTTTTTTGCAATCAAAATAGTGGTTGCCATCTAGCTTGGGTTTTTGACTCAAGGAGATGGTGGTTCCATCAACAAACCCAACGCAACCAGGAAAGCCTTTGGTCTCCATTGCTTGAGATATCTCCTTGCTTTCTTCTTTGGTTGGCCAAGCAAGGACTGAGAAACAGAAAGATAGGATAGAAATCATGACTCTTTTGGTGTATAAGTCAATTCTTCCATAACTGACTGAGAATAGATTTTCCAATTGATGGATTGCTGCTCCATTTCCATTTGATCCCAATCTACAAAGAGTAAGAGCGAGTTGGATGGCTGTATTACATTGAGGATTCCAAGAATTGTTCTGGAAGATGTGGTGGTCTCCAATCATCTCCAAAATTTTCATGAATGAAGGCAATAGAGTTCAAAATAGTTGCCAGTAGCTTAAGTTGGGGATGAGATGAAGCTTTTGCCTTTCATACATAGGGTTGTGGAGGTTGTGTATTATTGGAGCCATGTCTTTCTTTTCAAACAGAGAATTCAAAGCCAACCAAGTTGATTCCAAATTGGAGTCTGAATCAGAGTCTGAATGGCAGTCAAATACTAACAAAAGTTCAGTCAGCTTTTTTGCATTTTCAAATTGCTCGCGGGTAGTTTGATTGGACATGTTGAGAAAGATGATGATGTGATGTGGGGTGATGAGATGATGGGATTTGTGTGAAGATGGAGATGTGAAAATCAATAAAGATGTGAAACAATGGAGATAAGATGTGGGTGATGCAATGGAGATAAGAACGGTATGGATTTGCTGATGTGGATGGGTGTTTTAGATGTGATGGATGGTGGATGGATGATGATGCATAAATGGCCAGTTTAATGGCAACTTTGATGTTTGAAATCTGCCATTTTAATGAAACCCGCCATGTCAAAATACACCAGTTAGGGGGTATGTGTATTTCAGAAACCTGCCATTAAAAATGGCGGGTGTGGTAAAAAAAAATGGCGGGTTTTCTAACTTTGATATGCCCCAATTATGAATAATAAATAATAAATAATAAATGATAAATAATAAATCATAAATAATAAATAATAAATAATAAATAATAAATAATAAATAATAAATAATAAATAATAAATAATAAATAATAAATAATAAATAATAAATAATAAATAATAAATAATAAATAATAAATAATAAATAATAAATAATAAATAATAAATAATAAATAATAAATAATAAATAATAAATAATAAATAATAAATAATAAATAATAAATAATAAATAATAAATAATAAATAATAAATAATAAATAATAAATAATAAATAATAAATAATAAATAATAAATAATAAATAATAAATAATAAATAATAAATAATAAATAATAAATAATAAATAATAAATAATAAATAATAAATAATAAATAATAAATAATAAATAATAAATAATAAATAATAAATAATAAATAATAAATAATAAATAATAAATAATAAATAATAAATAATAAATAATAAATAATAAATAATAAATAATAAATAATAAATAATAAATAATAAATAATAAATAAGAAATAAGAAATAATAAATAATAAATAATAAATAATAAATAATAAATAATAAATAATAAATAATAAATAATAAATAATAAATAATAAATAATAAATAATAAATAATAAATAATAAATAATAAATAATAAATAATAAATAATAAATAATAAATAATAAATAATAAATAATAAATAATAAATAATAAATAATAAATAATAAATAATAAATAATAAATAATAAATAATAAATAATAAATAATAAATAATAAATAATAAATAATAAATAATAAATAATAAATAATAAATAATAAATAATAAATAATAAATAATAAATAATAAATAATAAATAATAAATAATAAATAATAAATAATAAATAATAAATAATAAATAATAAATAATAAATAATAAATAATAAATAATAAATAATAAATAATAAATAATAAATAATAAATAATAAATAATAAATAATAAATAATAAATAATAAATAATAAATAATGAATAATAAATAATAAAGTACACTTCTCTGTATATAGGGGCATGAGGAAGGCAGATTTAAAGTTGAACTGCCTGATTGGGAGGTTTTCCTTGAGAGAAAGTTGCAGTATAGCATGCAGGGAGGCAATTTTTCCAGTTGGGGCAAATTTTTCGTTTTAATTGAGGCCGTAGATTTGGTTAAACCCACAAACACAGATTTTGGCCTTATGGATGAGAGTGTTGTTGTGAAAATTGTCTTTGATTCTGAACACCCATGTGGTCATGAGAGGGTAAGCTGGGTCTGGTCCATTTTATTCATCCCAAACCGCCAGGTTCTTGCACTGCTTCAGTTCCTTTCTGATGGCTTCCTTCCATTTCTCTGCTTCCTCAACAGACATTGCCGTCAGGTATGTTTTTGGCTTGCAGTAGTGATGAAAGCCGTACCGTTGGGGAGGCTTCAAGTTTGATCTATTCCTCAGGGTGCGTCCAGACGGACTGGGTAGGTGAGATGATTCAGCTCTGGGTGGTTCCTGCAATGGTGTGGGGAGCTTGGTGTTTTTGCAGTCTCCGGGAAGCAGGTGGTCCTCCTCTGAGAGCTCCTGGGCCTCATTGTCGGAGGCAGAGTCAGCCATTGAGAATGAGTCCAGTGACCTATCACGGTAGCCCTTGATGTTTTTGATTCTATTGGGGTTATGATTGGCTGGTCTTGGCACTTTGGGTTTTGGTTGATCAGAGTTCATGCCTTCCATCAAAAAACCATAGCTTGGGGAATTACCACCTCCTTGGTTCTCAATCAACTTGAGGTCAAAATTTACATGTTTTGAGGATGTGATGCTCCCATTGTGTCTGAGGGTTTGGTATGATATGAAGTCAGGGTTTTACCCTACCAGCTTTCCTTCAAGGCCTTTCAGATGAAATCTCTTCCCCTTGATCCTGCAGTGGTTGAGGTAGAAAACTGAGATTCTGATTGGTTTGAAGTAAAAAAGAGGAGTGTTGCTCTTGTGAATCAGTTCTCAGGGCAAACTGTTGTTCCCCTTCCTCCGTATTTGGTTGAGGCTGAGGCAGAAGGCTTTCAGGATTTTGGGCCAGTATTGAAACGGTACTTTGGATGAGCTAAGGGTGCATCACACGCTTTTAACAATGGTCCTGTTGGCCCTATCCACCCTGCCGTTGTGTTCAGGGTGATTTGGTTTGGAGATCAGTTCTCTGATTGAGTTTTCCTTTCATAATTGAACTAACCTGTTGTTTGTGAATTCTGTCCCTCTGTCGGAGCACACTTTGAATGGGATGTATCCCAGTTTTGATTTTTTTTGTTCCAGGACTCCAATGAGGACTTCAGCAGTCTGATCCTTGCCTTGGAGGGGTATCCTGCACAGGTAGCGGGTAAAGTTGTCCATCACGGTGAGGATGAATTTCTCTTGTCTGAGTACCTGAGGTTTGAGTGTACCAATTAGGTCCAGGTGCATTTGTTCAAAAGGCTTGGAGGCAAAAGTTGATTGGAGTTTGAATGAGTTCTTGGTGATTTTTCCAAGGGCACAATCTTGACAGAAGAAGGAGTCAATTTTTTCCTTGTTGATTATGATGTCTTTGTTCTCAGGTAGTTGGCTTGTTGAAGCGTGGCCAAGAGCAAGGTGCAATTCTCTCTGGTTTCTCGCAGGGTGGCCCTTCATGGATAGAAAGAAGTTGTTTTGACCTATCTGCTTTGTATTTTGAGCTACCAAAAAGTTTTCCAAGATCAATCCTCGAATGATGATTGAATCTCTGTTGAAGATTTGAAACTTGCCCTTCTCTGACACCAGGAAAAACCCTTTTTCTATGAGGATTCCTGGGCTGATTAGGTTAACCACTATCTCCAGGACATAGAGAAATTGATTGAGGACAATGGTTTGGTCCTTCCAGGTAAGCTTGACCATTTCAGTCCCTTTGATGGGGAGATTGGCCCCATTCTTGCTGGTGGAGATGCTTTTTCCAACTTTTTCATTGAGAGTTATGAAGAATTTTTTGTTGTTGAAGATATATGCTGAGGTGCCGCTGTTGACAACAGTTCTTTGACTGAAAAGGGCCTTAGATGTGATAATTATAGCCAGCAATTAGATTAGGCAAATGATCAGTACTTAAAGCAAAAGAAATTATGGACACCTTGTGTCAATAATTGCTAATGGGCTCTCAAAATGGGGCAATACATTGGATGATATTATTGATTAATTTGATTGGATGTTGAATGAATGATGGAAAACAGCAGGGAGAAGAGCTCCTTAAGTAGAAATGATTGGCCTCCTTTGAGCCCATGATACAAAAAGCCAAAAGGCAAATTTTCCGCCCCAAAAGAGCTCTACAGGCTCTGCAGGCCTTGTTACTTGGTTTGGGCTACATCAGCCGCATGGCATTAGTCCTTGTACCCTTAAAACCAGCCTATTCTTGTGATTTCTGGTGTTTCCACCGTAATGGGGCTGAACCAGCCCCTTGGCTATTCAAACCCCTGCCTGGTTGTCTGTTACAACCGGCCCTGTTACCTCACATGCTGGCTGGTTGCCTCATGCAACCATCCCCTGGCCATAAAAATGGCCAGGTGGGACCCAGGACACACCTGGGTCCAGTCTCAGGTTCACATGGGGGGGGATGTAACCGGCGGACATGCCTCCCCCCCCTCTTTCTCTCAAATCCATGGAGGGGGTGGTCAAATCCCCCTACAAGGGGCCCCTGGAGGTTGATACCCCCAGGGCGTTGTCAAGGTAAGTGGGCTGGGGGGTGGTCAAATCCCCTCCAGCCCGTCGCTCCTCCCCCTTGGTAAAGGGGGGGGGGGGGGAGAGCGCCCCTTTCAATGGTGGAGGGGTGATCAAATCCCCCCACCGCTGGTTGCCTTGCTTTGACCGGCCCAGCCATCCTCCTTGGCGAGGGGATGATCAAATCCCCCTCACCCTGACCGGTGGCTGGCCGGTCCAACCCAGCCAGCCTTCTCTTTCCCTCTTGCAATGGCAAGCGAGGGGAGGGAGGGGAGCTGGGTCTGCTGGCCCCTACTCCTGGGGCGCTGACCGCCAGTTGCAACCAACTGGGCCTGTGCGGGATCCCTCAGACGCCACAACAGCCCCGCATGGGCCAAACCAAGGGAGAAAACTGGCCCCAAGCAGGCCGGGACACGGGAAGCAGCCTCAAATGGGCTGCAACAGGGGTGGCGACCCCAATGGGCTGCCCCAAGCCCAAAAAGTCAGTTTAACATACTTTGGCGGGCCAGCCCGCCTGGCCAAGTATGTCCAAAATAAACCTTGGGCCCAATTATGCCCATACAAGCCCATCTGGCTGTATATGCCCATATACCCCACCAGGCCCAATAGGGCCCGTGTACCAATAGGCCTGTTTAAGCATTTTGCGGCCAGTTTCCCCAAATCTGTGACATCCACACAGGCCTGCATGGTCCATGTGTGTTTTCATTGGGCCGCAGAGGCCCACATGTGTATCCCATTTGGATTACACTTATAGGTAGCACACCCGTAAGTGCATATGTATTTTAACACACCCCCTTAATCCAAAAGGGGTGAAATTTGCATATTAGTCACAAAGCCTTGATGCTTGTTCCTATCTCAAGCCTTAGTCAAGATATCTGCAATCATCCCTCCAGTGGGCATATACCTCAACAAAATCTCCTTGCAGTTAACTGCATCACAAATATAGTTATAGTGAACATTGATATTTTTTGTTCTTGAATGGAAAACTTGGTTTTGCGCCAACGCAATGGCACTCTGGTTATCAGAATACAACAACGCAAACCCTTGTGGCTTATGTGTATCCTCTAAGACTTTCCTCAACCATTTTTCTTCCTGTGAAGCTTCTAAGTAAGCTCTATACTCAGCCTCTGTTGATGAAAGACTTATTGCCATCACCTTCTTGGACATCCATGACACCAGATTCTCACCTAAGAAGAATACAAAACCACTTGTTGATTCCCTAGTGTTACCATATGCCCAACTTGCATTGAAATAACCAACCAAATCAAAGTTTGCTGACTTTGTAAACAAGAGTCCCAGACTGTGTGGTCCTTTAAGATACCGCATAACACTCTTAAAAGCTGACCAATGCCTCATGCTTGGCTTCTCTAAGTCTTGCAACAAGAAACCAATTGCAAAGGCAATATTGGCCCTTGTACACTGCCCCAAATAATTAAGCAATCCAACAGATGACCTGTAGTTATTCCCAGATTGAACAAACTCCAGATACTCCTCATCTGTAGACTTCTCTAAATGAACGTTTGATTGCTTGGGGGTACCAAAATCCTTTGCATCTTCTAAGTCATATGGCTTAAGAGGAGCTTCCATGTAGTGGCTCTGGTCTAACTTAATACCATTCTTTCTCTTACTGACTTTCATTCCTAGCACCAGTTGCGCCAGACCAAGATCTTTTATCTTGAATTCCTTTTTGAGTGTCTCCATGACTCTCTCTTTAACATTTCAAATGATGATAATGTCATTGTCCCATACAAACAAAATTTCATCCTTTCTCACAAAGAGACAAGGGTTGAACTCAGCTCTCTTGAAACCAATCTGTATCAGTTTCTCACTCATGGTATTATACCACAACCTAGCTGCTTGCTTGAATACATACAGGGATCTATGCAGCTTGAGGACATATTCCCCTTTATCTTCTGAAAGAAAAATTCTAACACAGATTTTCTTCATGTTTTCTGGTTCAGTCTCTACTAACCATTCACAAAAACCATCAGGAATTGACATATAAACAGTCTCCTCCTCTCAAAGTTTTGCATACAAGTATGCTGTTACAAAATCAGCTTTTCTGATTTCTTCACCCAACTCCACTGCCAGAGAAATGATGTACCTGAAGGTGGAAAGCCTTCCAGTTGGTGAGAAAGTTTCTTGGTAATCAATACCCTCTCTCTGCTTGAAGCCCTGTGCAATTAATCTAGCTTTGAACCTTTTCAAAAGTCCATTTCTGTCAAACTTCTTTTTCAACACCAATCTAGACCCCACAATGGTCTTCCCTTTTGGAACAGATTCCCGCTTAACCACTTCAAAGACACTATTATTCTCCAGAGAATCAAATTCCTCAAAAATAGCACTCTTCCAGTTGGCTCTCTCATCAGAATTCATAGCTTGGCAAAAGCTATTTGGGTTAACCCAGTTACCCATTTCTGAACTCAACTCCAGGAATTCATTGAGCACACACTGTTACTGAAATGTATCTTCCTCATATCCTGCAGAAGCATAATGGGACTTCCATTTCCTGTACCTATCAAATGGCACTCTAACCCTTCCACTCCTTCTAAATGGAGGTGGAGGCCCATCAGGTTCCAAATTAACAGACTCCCCTGAAGCGGAAACTAAACACTCTGGTGGCACGTCTGCCAACTCTTCATCTTCTGGAACCACATGTTCCTCAGCCTTTTCTGGTGAACTAGGTGCTAATTCTATTTCTTGCTGTGACTTATTCAAAACAAAATCTTCAATCCTATTGATTGGAAAGGTAATTTCATCAAATTTTACATCCCTACTACAGATAACCTTTCTTTTCCCTGGACCATAGATCCTATATGATTTACTTATTAAATAATAGCCTACAAGTGCCCCTTTCCTGGCTCTAGGGTGTAATTTTCCAACCATCTCATTATGGTGGACACTATAATTCACCAAGCAACCAATTGTTCTTAGGTGTGATGTTTTGGGGTACAACTTCCAAACCTGATGATGAGGACTCTTCCCATTAACACTTACAATGTTGTGCAACAGACAGACTGTACACATCAACTCAGCCCATAAGAACTTTGGTAGGCCAAATTGAGACATAATAGTTCTGACTTTTTCCAGTAGAGTCCTATTCATTCTCTCAACTATTCCATTATTCTGAGGAGTACTTGCAGTAGTGACTATATGAATGATACTATAATCTCTCAATAACCTCTCAAACTCTTTACTCACAAATTCACCACCTCCATTGGTAATAACCCTCTTGATCCCCTTAATCAGACCATTCTGTTTCCAGACTTTGAAGATTAAAGAAACCTCCTCTGTGGTCTGATCCTTACATCAAATTGGTTTAACCCAAACATAATTAGTTGCAGTATCAACTAAATTGATGAAGTATCTTGCCCCACCAAGGGATTCTGGTGTGAATGGCCCTGCCAAATCAATGGAAAATTCCGCTCTAGGAACATCAGTGCAATCTCTAATCTTAGAGAACACATTTCTAGTCTTAGCCCCCAAGGTACAACTCTCACAGTTGCTGTCCTTTACCTTATGGCCAATTCTATTGTGAGCAACAGTGCTCAGAGCTGAGAATTCAAACAAGCTTGCACACAAAAGCTTATTCCAAACTTGTCCACTGAGAGCAGTTCTCCAATCCATATCAATAAAAAACCTATCTTCTTTAAGATAACAAATCTGGAAACCTTTTTTCCACAACACTCCAAGAGACACAAGGTTATAAGGCAACTCTGGTACATAGAACACTTTATCAAAGCAAATTTTGAATCCCAAGTGATTTGCAAGAATAACTTTTCCAATTCCCTTGATCTGAATTGTTCTGCCTTTCTGACCAATATTTAAAACTCCATCATAATCACTAGGATTTGAAAATAAATTTGGTTCAAAGAACATGTGATCTGTACAACCAGAATCAATCAAAACAAGAACATACTCCTTCAATCCTCCCAATAGGAAAGAAAATTTATCAGTCACTGATAAGTTCTCATCTTTGAGGTTAAGAATACTAACTACATAATCAATCAAGTCCATTTCTTGATCCTCATCAATTTTGTCCTTCTTGTTGGGACCTTCTTCCCCAACAACCTTTTACATTGGACAATCAAATTCCACCATTGCAATGTTTTCTATAGTGATATTGACCTCCTTGTCATTCTCTTTGGACTTCTTCCTCTTCTTGTCCTCCTTGAAATCCTTAGCATAATGCCCATTACTCTGGAAATTATAGCATAAGACCTTGCACAAATCCTTTCTTGACTTCTTGCGATATTTTCCAGTCTTTCCAAAAAGGGCTGTTCCAGAGTCACCCTTCATCTTGAACTGAAGATCATCCTTTTAAATCCTCTTCAGCACATCTTCCTCCCCAGGAAGAGGATCAAATTGAGAAATAATTCTGAATTAAGAATCAAACTCCTTTGGTAGCTTCTGAAGGATTAACTGTGACAAACAATCAGGATCCATGTTAAGTCCTGATGACTTAAACTTGGCTATGCTAGACCTATCTTCTGCAACAAACTGCTTAAAATTCAAATATTTTAACTTGAATAGTTTATTGAAAGCTATACCCTTCTGGTGAACAGAATCACCAGTATACTTGGACTTAAGCAGCTTCCAAAGCATTCTGCCCCTCCTTCTCTCATCTTCCCTAAGAGTATCAGCAACCCATGTCACATGATTCTCATCAAGATGCGTAAGGATAACATGATAAGACTTTTTCTGCACTTCTGAACTGATCAAAGTGTCATCTTCATCCATTATCTACCCGCAATAGATGTTGTCCAGCTCACTATCCATCAGGACAGCCTAAGCATTATAATTCTGACTTTTCAGAACTATATTGGTGGAGCTAACATGAGGGATATAGGAAATCTTCTTGGAAAACTTGAGGTCTTTGAGGCTCTCCAGAGTAAGGTACAAGGGTCTAGATGGCTTGGTAGCAATGATGATGTTGGTACTGATAATGTGTTATAATTATGGCCAGCAATTAGCTCAGTCCAATGAGGAGTATTTAAAGCAAAAGAAATTAAGGACACCTTGTGTCAATAATTGCTAATGGGCTCTCAAAATGGGGCAATACGTTGGATGATATTGTTGATTAATTTGATTTGATGTTGAATGAATGATGGAAAACAGCAGGGAGAAGAGCTCCTTAAGTAAAAATGATTGGAATCTTGTGAGCAAGTGATACAACAAGCCAAAAGGCAAATTTTCCGCCCCAAAAGAGCTCTACAGGCTCTACAGGCCTTGTTACTTGGTTTGGGCTACATCAGCCCACATGGCATTAGTCCCTGTACCCTTACAACCAGCCTATTCTGGTGATTCCTGGTGTTTCCACCGCAATGGGGCTGAACCAGCCCCTTGGCTATTCAAACCCCTGGCTGGTTGTCTGTTACAACCGGCCCTGTTACCTCAAATGCTGGCTGGTTGCCTCATGAAACCATCCCCTGGCCATACAAATGGCCAGGTGGGACCCAGGACACACCTGGGTCCAGTCTCAGACTCACATGGGGGGGGGGATGTAACCGGCAAACATGCCTCCCCCCCTCTTTCTCTCAAATCCATGGAGGGGGTGGTCAAATCCCCCTACCAGGGGCCCCTGGAGGTTGATACCCCCAGGGCGTTGTCAAGGTAAGTGGGCTGGGGGGTGGTCAAATCCCCTCCAGCCCATTGCTCCTCCCCCTTGGTAAAGGGGGGGGGGGGGAGAGCGCCCCTTTCAATGGTGGAGGGGTGATCAAATCCCCCCACCGCTGGTTGCCTTGCTTTGACCAGCCCAGCCATCCTCCTGGGCAAGGGGATGATGAAATCCCCCTCACCCTGACTGGTGGCTGGCTGGTCCAACCCAGCCAGCCTTCTCCTTCCCTCTTGCAATGGCAAGCAAGGGGAGGGAGGGGAGCCGGGTCTGCTGGCCCCTGCTCCTGGGGCGCTGACCGCCGGTTGCGACCAACCGGGCCCGCGCAGCATTGCACTGCGTGGGATCCCTCGGCCGCGGCAACAGCCCTGGGTGGGCAGTTGGGCTCTGCATGGGTCAAACCAAGGGAGATGAGTGGCCCCAAGCGGGCCCCAACACGGGCAGCAGCCCCAAATGAGCTGCAACACAGGCGGCGACCCCAATTGGCGGCCCCAAGCCCAAAAAGTGAGTTTAACATACTTTGGCGGGCCAGCCTGTCTGGCCAAGTATATACAAAATAAACCTTGGGCCAAATTATGTCCATTCAAGCCCATCTGGCTGTATTTGCCCATATACCCCACCAGGCCCAATAGGGCCCGTGTACCAATAGGCCTGTTTACAAATTTTGAGGCTAGTTTCCCCACATCTGTGACATCCAAACAGGCCTGCATGGTCCGTGTGTGTGTCCAATGGGCCGCAGAGGCCAACATGTGTATCCCATTTGGATTTCACTTATACGTAGCACACGCGTAAGTGCATACGTATTTGAACATTAGATTTGATCCATTTTGAGACAAAGGCATGGTAGTGGGCCATTCTGTTTTTGGGCTTCTGTTTTTCTTTCCATCTGGCTTGATTTTCTCTCCACCAATTGGGGGCCTTGTGCCAGTGGAGATGGAAGCATTCCTTCTCTAAGTGGTTCTTATTTTTTTTGGGATTGTTGTATCCTTCTATACAATGACTGGACTGTTGAATCTTGAATTTTGTTTTGATCATGACAAGAATAGTATCTGTGAGGGTGATAGATTTTTTGGTGTTCTTGTCTTTGATTTCATTGTCAAACTGAGTGAGATGGTCGCGCACAAAATCAATGTGAACAGTCTTGCCCCAGTGCATCGGCTGTCTTTTGAGGTCTTGGAGCAAAACAGGAAACTTGAAGAGGATGAGGTAGGCCAGGATGTCTTGCGGTAAGTATATTCCTATATCAATCATTTTTTCAATTGCAGTTCTGACCTTGGTGTCAAATCCTGCAATGATGTCTTCTTGGAAGGTGATGTGAAGGAAATCATTGAAGACTTGTGCTCTGTTGGAAGCTTCAGATGAGGAGTATCTCTCCTTGATAGCAGCCCTTATGGATTTGCCGGAGTTCATGTTTGTTGCACTGATAATATTGTTGTGAGTGACTGAGTCAGCTTTTGAAATGAGGAGCAGTTGAATTTCCTTGTTGTCTTACGTAGACAGAGTTATTGAGTCTGATTCCATGGAGTGAAGAACTCCTTGGAGCTTAAGTAATGAGTTAATCTTGTCCTTCCAGATGCCGTTGTTGTCCTCAGAGAGAAGTGGAATAGTCTCCAGTGCCTTCTTGACCATAGCCTGCCTGAAAAAATTTTTCTCATGCCTTATTTGAGAGGTTGAAGCCAAGGTTCTCGCCGGTTTCTTCAGTTGACGGAGCTTTTGGCTTTTAACTGTATTAATGAATTGAGATTGAATTGAAAAACAAACCAGCGGGCTGACAAAGGAAGAGAACAAAAGAATGGAATGAAAAAATGGTTGAGAAACCATGAGTGGGACACAACATTTGAAAAGAAAACAGACAGGTATTTATGGCTGTTGGTATGATGATGTTTGGGGTTTGAGTTCCAGCGTTGATTGGGTCAATGAGGTTTGAATGAACTAAACTAATGGTGATTGAGTAAATTAAGATGTTAGGAGTCAGGAACCTAGGAACATGGGTTGCCAGACTCTTACCAGTTACAGGAGTGAGAGAGACTGAGTCCCCAAACGGTGAGATGTTGATGAGTTGAGTTTGATCATTGGAGGTGTTTATAGATGTTGAGTAGGTTGAGTGGCAGGATTAAGAAATAAATGGTGAAAGAAGGTAGAACAGAAAACAAGGAAAAGAATGATGAATTCAATGAGAAAAGGAAGACAAGAAAATTCAAGAGTTGAAGAAAAGAAAGGTTATCTGTTGCTGAGATTGTGTGTGGGTTTTTTTTGGTGTGGCGGTTATTTATAGACACAGAGGAAAGTGGGCTCACCACTGGACATTTGAATTGGAGCAGCTCAGCTGTGGTTGGAAGTCGGCAGTACAATAGACTCAGAGAAGCACATTGGCAGGCTGTCTATTCCAGAGTAAAATAACTGAGGGCTTGACATTAGTGATTCACGTGCCTTTTGCAGGCACAATGACAAGAATTGGCGGGAGTTTTGCCTTTTGCAGACATTGCGCAGTCAAACATAACATTCCCTCTGCGGCGGTGGGTTTACTAATGCAGAAGCAAGTGATCAAATCTAAGAAGTAACAATTAGGCCCATTATGGGATAAGCACTGAGATTGTGGAGCGCTGTGTGGCAATGAACGCTGAAGTTGAGGAGGCGGCGTATGGATAGTTGTGGATTTGTAGTTATGCTGCATGCGTGATCAGGAGTGATCCGCTAGGGATGATTGAGGAGAATCTTTTGTTAGTAATGCATTGGTGCGACTCAAATTTTAGGGGAAATTGGCAACAGGGTCACCAAATCTACTGCAAATCATCAGATGGGGTAAGGATTGGACTATTGGTAAGGGGGATCAGTGCAAACTCACGGAGGCGGTGGGAAAAGGGTTCTTTCATTAGCAGTTCAAGTTCCTTTTTTGGAGTAGCAAAGGCGGGTAAGTGCGGAATGCACAGAGACAAGTGTGGTCTTTCATTTCTTGCATTCTTTTGTTTTAAATATAAGGAATCTTTTCTTTAGTTGTATGGAGGGGGGCATGGGAGTTGACCTTTATCAGAGATTATCATGGAAAATTATAGTGTTATTCTTTTCTTCTGTTACTTTGGAGTGTAGTTACCAGAAAGAGTTCTTGGAGTTTATGTATAGGGAGTAGCTTGAGTGCGGAGCTTGTTGGGGAGTCCACCTTGTTCATTACTATTATTTCATTTCAAGTTAGCTTTAGTGGTTTCTGGCTTGAGTGCAGAAGCGGAATTCAATTAGGCATTTGCGGAGGTACAGGAGTGTACCTCAAGGGCTAGTGGGCTTTCCAGAACTTGAAGCAAGATTGTTGCAGAGAATATTATATTGTTGCAGAGAATTTACCAAACACACAATCTCTTTCCACAAATTGGGGCTCTTGCGGGGAAATTCCTTTCTATGTGATAATACCTGGTACCTTCTTCAGAGATATACCTTCTTTTATTATTAGTATTTCTTTTATATACAATATTTATGGGGAAGCTCAGATCACCGGAGCAGCGTGGAAGGTCTAGTATTAGAGGCCTTTGTCTGGGGTGGTCCAGGTTCCTTAGTTGATATGTATTTGCAGAGTTTGGAGTTTTTTCTTTGTCTTATTTATTATTTGTCTCATTCTAATATTTGAAGGGGTTCTCGCTAGGGGTTGCAGAGTTTTTTTTGTGTATTTCTCATTTTGTAGGATGGTGCAGGGAATAAAGAGGATTCCTTTCTGGGATGGTCCAGGCATCATATTTATTTAGCTATGTACAAGATTTAGGGGGGCGCGGCAATAATTCAAGAGGAGGGAGAAATCTAAGGAAAGAAGATGACGCGGTGGAGCTCACCACCAGCACAATGATTCTTGCAGAGGAGCTTGCAATGATCCGCATCTGGAATACCAACCAAACTTTGGAGGATTGCCATTATTTGCTCGTCCAATTTGCAGAGGTATAGGTCAATTTTGGCTTCCTCAATTCCTTGGCCGCCTTCTTTGTTGTTGCTTTGGACAGCTGTGTGGTATGGAGAGACCAGGCGGAATTGGGTCAACCTAGAAGGGTGGGAGTCAGAGGTCTGTGAGAAGATCCAAGGAGAAAGGGTTGGGATTGGAGAAAAGTGACGCAGAGATCTTTGGACCAGCAATGGAGGCAACAGTGATCCAGCGTGAGCTGCGGGAGCTGTGTGAGGATGAGGAGGGGTCAGTAAAAAAAAACTCACAGGGTATGGGCGGTGAATTGGAGCCAATTGCAATGACCAAGCGCGGGGACTCAACCTCCGCGGGAGGTGTCGTGGTTGGAGTGGTGGAGACTGGAGGAGCAGGTGATGGTTGGCATAAAATTGGGACATTGGGCGCAGTTGGCAGGGGTATTGGAGGTGTTTCTACTCAGAAAAAGACGGGAGCTGTGTTGGGCCCGCATGGTACTTGGCCCAGTCCAACACTCAGGTTATGGCATTTGCCCCAGGCTTGGGTAGCATCTCCCCAGGCGGTGGCAGTGGGGAAGTCCGTGCCTTAAGGAGGGTATGAAAGATGGTCCGTGGCCTCCGCAACAGGCAGCAATGAGGCTGCGCGGTCAGGCTCCAGAGTCCAATCTTTGGTCTTGATTGGTTTGTCATCATCCACCACCAAATTGGCCATTGGTCCGTGGCAGCGGCGTTTGCAATGGGGTTTGGAGGAAGAGAAAGGATGGGGCGGAGGGCAATTCTACAAGGATCCAGGGTTCAGGGCAACAAACAAGCACCTGCAGTTGCCTAGACAACAGGAGTTGCAGGCTGGGCAACTGGAGGTTTGGGTACACTTTTGTTGCATCTTTGCGCAGTATTTGCATGTTTCCATGGCGGGATTTTGTTTTTCTTTCTTTTGAAATTTGGAGAGTGTTAGGAGTTGGGGTTCAAAGGGTTTGGTGGATTTTCTGGTGTTACGGAGCGCCGGAATCCTGGGGAAAGAATTAAAGTTGTGGGGGGATGTGTTGATTATTTATAGACACAGAGGCAAGTGGGCTCACAACTGGACATTTGACTTGGAGTGGCTCAGCTGTGGGTGGAAGTCCGCAGTACAATAGACTCAGAGAAGCGCATTGGCGGGCTGTCTATTCTGGAGTACAATAGCTGAGAGCTTGGCATTGGTACGGCACCAGCCTTTTGCGGGAACAATGACAAGAATGGGCAGGAGTTTTGCCTTTTGCAAACATTGCGTGGTCAAACATAACTTTCCCTCCATGGCGGTGGGTTTACTAATGCAGAAGCAAGTGATCAAAGCTAAGAAGTATGGATTGGGCTCATTATGGGATAAGCACTGAGATTGTGGAGCGCTGTGTGGCAATTAACGCTGAATTTGAGGAGGTGGCGTATTGAATGTTGGGGATTTATAGTTATGTGGAATGAGGCAAGTGGGCCCACCACTGGAAATTTAACTTTGAGTGGTACAGCTGTGGGTGGAAGTCCGCAGTACAATAGACTCAGAGAAGCACATTGGTGGGATTTCTATTCTGGAGTAAAATAGCTGAGGGCTTGACATTGGTGATTCATGTGCCTTTTGTAGGCACAATGACAAGAATGGGCGGGAGTTTTGCCTTTTGCGGACATTGCCCGGTCAAACATAAAATTCCCTCCATGTTGGTGGGGTTACTAATGCAGATGCAAGTAATCAAATCTAAGAAGCATGGATTAGGCCCATTATGGGATAAGCACTGAGATTGTGGAGCGCTGTGTGGCAATGAACGCTGAATTTGAGGAGGCAGCGTATGGATTGTTGGGGATTTGTAGTTATGCCACATGCAGGATTGGGAGTGATCTCCTAGGGAAGATTGAGGAAGATCTGTCATTAGTAATGCATCAGCACTGTTAGGGGAAATTGGCAACAGGATCACCAAATCTACTGCAAATCAAGGCATTGGGTAAGAATCAGACTATTGGTAAGGGGGATCAGTGTAAATGCACGGAGAAGATTGGAAAAGGGGTCTTTCATTGGCAGTTCACATTCCTTTTTTGGAGTAGCAAAGGCAGGTCAGTGCGGAATGCACAGAGACAAGTGGGGTCTGTCATTGCTTGCATTATTTTGTTGTATATATAAGGAAGCTTTTCTTTATTTGTATGGAGGGGGCGTGGGAGTTGAACTTTATCAGAGATTATCATGGCAAATTATAGTGTTATTCTTTTCTTCTGTTACTTTGGAGTGTAGTTACCAGAAAGAATTCTTGGAGGTTATATATAGAGAAATAGTTTGAGTGCAGAGGTTGTCTTGGAGTCCAGCTTTTTTATTACTATTAATTCATTGCAAGTTAGCTTTAGCGGTTTCTGGCTTGAGTGCGGAAGCGGAATTCAAGTAGGGATTTGTGGAGGTACAGGAGTGTAACTCAAGGGCTAGTGGGCTTTCTGGAACTTGGAGCAATAGTTTTGCGGAGAATATTATATTATTGCGGAGAATTTACCAAACACACAACCTCTTTCGACACCGGTGGTCTGGTGACCCCCAATATGGATTTGAGGTCTAGATGGAGACTCCCTGTCGGGGTGCGCATGGACTCCATGGTGAAAGATCAGTGAGTTGAGGATGAGTGAGGGAGACGTGAAAGTCAGCAGAATTTACATATAAAACCAAAAAATTTGAAATGCCCCTCCTTCATATTCTTGGGATAAAAAATTCTGCTAGAAGATTCTCAGTTGCATTCTGTTTCTTATCTCAGGAGAAAAAACAGAAATATGATTTAGCCCTGACTCAACTTCAGGAAATATTTGAAGATGAAGAACCTAGTTTGATTGTGACAGACAAGGAACAAGCACTTATCAGCTCAATTAAATCATTTTTCCCTTTCTTCATCATTTTCTTGGTTTCTGGAACATTTTCAAGAATATTCAAACTCATTGCAGGAAGCACTTTAAATCTGAAGATGAATGAAAGCTATTCCAGAAACAGTGGCATCATTTGGTCTATTCAAAATTTGAATCAAGCTTTCAAAAAAACTTTACAAACATTTCTGCTGTATTTAATCCTTGCACTTCTGACTACCTTCTTGCAAAATGGATTCCTCTAAAAAGATAAGTTGTCTCCTATCTGGCAAACAAACTTGAAGTTCCAACAAAAGACAGTAATGAAAACCTATATTTCACTGACTGTTTTAAAGCATCCAGCAAGTTGCCACCTGTGGAACAGCTATATTATCTGAGTGAAAGCTTCAAGGTTTACAGTGGAAGATACCAACTTACCCTGATTGAAGAGCCAAATTCCACTCAAAGATCCAAAGTTAGAGGAAGACCCAAAGGATCAGCGAATAATTTCAAGAATATCTCTCATTCCTCAAGCAAAAGAGATAAATCTGTTTTTGAATATTTAGAAGAAACCAAGAGGAGAGTAAGGCAAAAGAAGAAATTCATAGAAAATTTGAAGGTCAGTCACCAATGTTTTGGACAAAAAAATTGATCAACATTCATAATTAATTTTTTTTATTATGTGTTCAGGCTTCAAGAACATGCAAGGCCATCCAACAAAGGGGAAGGGAAAAAAGAAAGAGGAATCAGAGGAAGTGGTAATTTTATAACTATACTTATTTTTTCTGCAATGGGTTTTCTTTGATGAGTCCTTCTGATTTTTTGAACAAAGAGTGAATTGCCGACTGAACAGGAATACTCAGAAGATGAAGAGGTTCCAGATTTGGATGAAGAGGAAGATTCAGCAGATGAAGAGCAGCCAGATATGGATTTAATCAAGATGGTGAGCTTTCCTTTCTTTTATTTTTTTCTGATTTTTTGGATATTATTTTTCCTTAATTTTTTCATTCAAACCTTTATCTGAGGTCTGAAACCATTGTGAATAAGCAAGTTGCTTCTCCTGAATACAATCCTGGAACTAGAATCAATAGACTAAAGGTATCAAATGAAGATGGTTATGCTCCTTACCATCCTCCTGGGAGGATGGTATTAGCAGCCCCAAAAATCAGTGAGAAAGTGAGTACATTTGGTATTTTCTCATTTTTTGATTTTGTCTGATTTATTTTTGGTTTTTCCTCTAGGTTTCCTGCACATTATCTTATTCTTCTTCTGGAATATTTGAACAAGTATCAATTGAAGGAGTGAGTACTATCTTTAGTCCATATTTTCTGTTATAAAAGATTCTGATTTTTGGTTTTACTTCCAATACAGAGATTCCATTTCCCCAAAAACAGACATTCAACATATCTGCCATGTTCAAGATGTCATAGGGTATGGGAAATGTGGCTTTAGAGCAGCAGCCATTGTCTTGGGGAGGATCTCAGAAGACTGCATTGAATTCAGGAAATAAATGGTGAAAGAGCCTTATTCAAACCCAATCTTGAAGGACACAAGATTACTGCGTGATATCTGGGGTGAAAATTTCCAAGAAGCAAGAAGGAAACTGAACCACCTTTATGGGTAAGCTCCCATAAATATGTGGATGAAATTTCTATTCCATGGTTTCCTTCAGGCTGAAACACATAAGTGTCCAGTGGTTCTGTTTTCTTATTTTATGAATTTCACTTATCTATCTCTGAATTCCCCACCCAATACAAACTCCAAAACTTCTCCTATTTGCTTCATTCTTTTAGAATAATCCAAAGATATTGTCTCATTCAAGTTCAAGTCTGATCATTGGCCAGCTCCCAGGTTAGATCCACCTTGGAAGAGCTTTGTGACATAGGATTTGAAATTTTGGAAAACCATTGCTCAGAGAAATATGGATCTTGGTAATGAGGTTTTTTTCCTTCCACAAAAATCAAGTAGAAAAATAAAACCAATCATAGTTGAATATATTCTAATATTTTTATCCATAGTTTTTCTTTATTTTTAATTTTATGAATGAAGCTTGTATGGTGTATGCAAGAATGCAGATGATCTTCAAAAATTATTAATGAACTGATTTTTTTGTTTTTTTAAAATTCAATATTCTGAAACTTTGAATCACCCAAAAAAAATTATACAGGCCACCAAAAGGATTCAAAAATTCAGTGAGAAAAGTGAATTTTTCAATTTTTTTGGTTTTTTGGTGGAATTTTTAAATGTCAAAAATGACATCCAAAAATCCTGAATTTTTTTAAAAAAAGCTCTTGAAGAGTTTTTTTACAATTCTCAAAGCTTGAAACACCAAAAAAAAATAAGGCAAAATTGCAAACATAAGGATCCAAAAGTCAAAGGAGAAAATTGAAATTTTCAATTTTTTTCCCTTTTTAAAGGAATTTTTTAAGGTAAAATAGTACATCCCAAAAATCTGAAAAACAAAATTTGAATGACCTGTAAATGGTTTTTAACTTTTTAATGGCTTTAATTACCCAAAAAAATGAAATTACAAGGAAAATAAAATTATTCAAATGTCCAAAGAAAGATTTGATTTTATTGATTTTTTGTGTTTTTTGAAGGAATTTTTTAAGGTGAAAGAATACATCCAAAAAATATGAAAAAACATTTGAAGACTCTAAAAATGTTTTTAAAATGTTCTGGAAGCTGAAATAACCAAGAAAAAACAACTAAAATAGCCAAAATGATGATCCAAAAACCCATGCAAAAATTTGTTTTTACAGAATTTTTTCATTTTTTGATTGCATTTTTGAAGGGGTTCTAATGGCTCCAAAATTAAAAAAGATTTTATTTAGGGTTTTAGGAAATCCTGCTACGCAGATGCGCAGTCAAAGTTCAAAAAAATTTAATTCTTGAAATTTGTGTGAAATAAAGTATTTTTGCATCAAATACCAAAGGGGCGCAACCGTGGGCCAACGTCAAAATGCGTGAAATAAAGGGTTTGATGCGTGAGAAAAATAATTTCCTTTTTTTATATATTTATATTTTTTTTTTAGATTTAAATTTTAAATCTAATTCATAAATTAATCTTTTATTTGTTTTTTTTTTTATTTTTTTTTCTTATAATTAAACAAATAAATAAAAGATAAACAAATCAAATTAAATAAATAAATAAATCAATATATATATATATATATATTAACTTAAAAAATGTTACAAACAACCCTTTGCAACTAAAATTGGTTTCAAACAGCCATTTGCGACTGAGATTGGTTGCAAAGTGCATTTTGCGCCACATTGGCAACCACAGGTTTGCAAATTTGACATTTCCCTTTATCGTGGGCAAAACCCTTTAAATCATGGGTGTTTTATGTCTGCACAACCTAACTCCCAGCCAGAAAAATCCTGTATTTCATGGGTTTTCAATTTTTTTTTGAAACATGATGCTTCAGCCCTGTAGCTAGGTGTATATAAACCTTATCATAAATTCTTTGTAATTTTTGAAGCATTATACCACCTTAAAAGTTTTACTTACAAAATCAGAAAGTGAAACTTCTCATTGCAGCTATAGTTCCTTTTATTTGCCTTTTTGATTGATTTTTTTTGGTGATCTAAGCTACTAGAATGATAAAAAAAAGATATTGCTATTATTTTTTGTTATTTTTTGGATGTGATATTACACCTTAAAGAAAGGGTGTTAATTTTATTATGGGTACAATCCTTTGTTTCACAGGAGATTAAGTCTGCGTGCCATTGCACTTCCTTGTTGATACATGGAAAAATACTTGATCTTCCATTACTTTCAAGAATTTATTTTTTTAAATTATTACTCCGCAGTCCCGTAGCTGGGTTTTATAAACCCCCCAAAAAAATATTTTTAATTTTGGAGGCATTCAAACCCCTTCCAACAATGGAATCAAAAAATTGAAAAATTGTGCAAAAATCAATTTTTCCATGGGTTTTTGGATCCTTATTTTGGCTCTTTTAATTTTTTTTTTTTTGGTTATTTCAGATGACAAATATTTCTAGCAACATTCAAAGAGCATTTCAATCTTTTTTTCAGATTTTTTTGGATGTATACTTTAACATTTTGGAATTATATTCTGAACTGAGTATTTCCTCAAGAAATAGTTTTACCTTACTAGTTTCAGCTTTATATTCTACATTTTTTTGCTCTTGAGTGTCTCTTCCCAGTGTGCACTCTATACTGTTCCTAGTTTGGTTACTGTTCCAGTGGGATCTCTGAATTAGATCCTAGCTTGAATCTAGTCTCAGTCTGTCCCATGATTTCCTTCAATATTTGCGGACTTCAAGGCTCAAATTCGAATAATTTTTATCCATCATTCTTTTGCATCTGTCAACCACTAGTCAGCGCTGCTTGTACTTAGTCTACTTAAAGAAACCTGCTATCAAGTGAATGAAAACCATCTGTTCCTACCCAGATTGAACCAGAGTTACCTCCTTGGCTCCCCATATCTGCTCCTCTTGGCTTCATAAGATCCCCTGTCATCTCTTCCTTCAGTCTCAACCAGAGAATTCAACCATAAGTTTAACATTAACTTAAAAAATTCCTTCAAAAAACCAAAAAAATGAAATTTCTCTTTGGACATTTGCATCCTGTTATTTTCCTTTTAATTTCTGGTTTTTGGTGATTAAAGCGATAAAAAAAAATTAAAAGAAACATTCAAAGAGCATTCAAATATTTTTTTATGTTTTTTGGATGTATTTTATTACCTTGAAACATTCCTTCAAAAAAGAAAGAAATTTGAAAAATTCAATTTTCTCATTAGACTTATGGATCCTGTTGTTTATTATTATGATTATTTTTTTTGGTGTTTCAAGGTGTTAGAAACTGAAAAAAACCATCACAGATATTTTAAATATTTCTTTCAGAATTTTTGGATGTATTTTGGGCTTCCAAAAATACAATCCAAGGTAAAAACACTTTAAATTAACACATATATTGCAATTTTTTTTTACGTCTGGAATCAAAATTTCTGCAAATTATTTTTGGAAAAACTTTAGAATAGAATCCAAAGACTAAAATAAAAATAATTCTGACTGCTTTTCAAACTTTTTACCCCTTAAATCACAAATGAAAATGAGCATAATACCATGATCCTTACCATCTCCCAGGAAGGAAGGTATTAGCAGCCCCAAAAATCAGCAAGAAAGTGAGTGCATGCAATATTTTCTCATTTTTAATTTTTTGTATTTTTTTTGCCTCTAGGTTTCCTGTAAATTATTGTATTCTTCTTCTGGAATCTCTGACCAAGTCTCAATTGAGGAAGTGATTTTTATCTTTAGACCATATTTTCTGTTATCAAAAATTCTGATTTTTGGTTTTAGTTCCAATACAAATGCTTCATTTCCCCAAAAGCAGCCATTCCACATACATCAAATTTTCAAGATGTCATAGGGGCTGGGAAGTGTGGCTTTAGAGCAGCAGCCATTTGTTTGGGAAGGACTTCAGAAGACTGGATTGAATTCAGGAAAGAAATGTTAGAAGAGCTTGATTCAAACCAAATCTTCAAGGACCCAAGATTCCTGTGTGATATCTGGGGTGAAAATTTCCAAGAAGCAAGAAGGCATCTGAAACACATTTCCGGCGCAGCTCCAATGAAAATGTGGATGAAATTTCCATGCCATGGTTTCCTTCTGGCTGAAACATATATTTTTCCGGTGGTTCTGTTTCTTCTTAAATGCCTTGCACTTATCTTCCTCTGAATTAACCTCCCACTCTAAATTTGAAATATTCTCCTACTTGCTTCATTCTTTTAAAAGATTTCCAGCATGTAGTCTCATTCAAGCTCAAGTCTGATCATTGCCCAGCTCCCAGGTTGGATCCATCTGGAAAAAAATTGTGAGAAAGGATTCCAAATGTTGGAGAAACATTATTGAGAAAAATTTAAAGCTTGGTAATGTGTTTTTTTAGCTCCAAGAAAATCATGTTGAAAAATAAAAACAATCATAGCTGAATAAAATTTAATATTTGTATCCTTATTTGTTCTTTATTCTTGATTTTTGAATGAAGTTTGTAAGGTGTATGCATACATCCAAAATATCTGAAAAAAGGATTAAGAAGGTATTTTTTTTTAAAAAAACTTCTGAAATCCTTAATTTCCCAAAAAATATTTCAAAAAGCATAGAAAAGGATACAAAAATCCAATGAGAAAATTCAATTTTTTGAATTTTTTAGTTTTTTGAAGGAAATTTTTAAAGTAAAAAATGAAATCCAAAAATTCTGGAAAGAATTTCAAAAATCTCTTTAATAGCTTCTTGAAATTTCTAAAAGCTTGAAACGCCTAAAAAAAATAATTGCAAATCCTTGAAAAGGATCCCAAAGTCTAATGAGAAAATTGGAATTTTTGAAATTTTTGCTTTTTTGAAAAAATTTTTTAAGGCAATGTGATACATACAAAAAATCTTGAAAAAAATTCCAAATTATTTTCACATGTCTTTTCAACCTTAGGATAGCTTCAATCACTAAAAAAAATTAAATCAAAAATAAAATAACAGGATGAAAATGTCCAATGGGAAATTTGATTTGTTTGATCTTTTTGGTTTTTGAAGGAAGTTTTAAGGTAAAAAAATACATCCAAAAAAATATAACAAAAAGGATCTCTCTATGAATGTTGTTTAAAATCTTTGTTATCTGCAATAAAAAAAAAAGATAATTGAAATAGTAAAAATAAGGATCCAAAAACCCATGGAAAAATTAGGTTTTGTAGAATTTTTTAATTTTTTGATTCCATTTTTTGAGGGGTTCTAATGCCTCCAAAATTACCAAATATTTTATTTGGGGGCTCAGAAACCCCAGCTAAGTGACTGAAGCGTCACAATTTAACAAAAATCAATTCTTGAAAGTACCAAAAAATAAATTGTTTGCCCATGTAGCAGCAAGGACACGCAATGGCTCGCCAACATAACCTTTTGTGAAATAAAGGATTGTGCCCAGGATAAAACTAATTCCCTAAAGAAACAATTAATAAATAAAATAAAATAAAAATCAAATTTCTCATGGTAGTTTTGGATCCTTTCCTTGAAATTTTTGATTAATTCTTTTGGGTGAATTGAGTTCCCAGAAAGTTAATAAAAGATTAAAAGTGATTTTGATTGTTTATTTGGGCTTTTGTGGATTAATTCTCACATTTTAAAAAAATTTATTTAAAAAATAAATAAAAAATTGAATTTCTCAATGCATATTTTGATCCTTTCATTTTCCTTTTAAATTCATTATTTTTGATAACTAAAGCTCTAAAAAAGTAATATAAACAATCAAAGATCTTTTTGATGTTTTTTAAGGATTTTTTTTGGATGTATTCTTGGAATCCCCCAATTGAATCTGACTTTAAAAAACAAAACAAAACATCCATTTTAAATTTCTTTTCTTTCATATCTGGAGTGAAATTTCCCCTCAAATTTACTTCACAGAACTTTAGAAAAGCATTCAAAAATGAAACAAAAAATCATTTTGAATGCTTCCTTTTGTGTTGTATAAAATGTGACACGCAGTCAGAATAATCTTTAGTTTCATGTTTGCACGCTTCTCTAAAATTCTGAAAAAAGAAATTAAGGTAAAGTTTGGGGCCAGATGCAGAAAAAAAGATTGAAATGGATTTGTTATTTTGAGGTGTTTTCATGTCGAATTCAATTTTTCGAGGTCAAGAATAAATCAAAAAAATTGGAAAAAATGATGATAAAGATCTTTGATTGGTTTTTTAAATTCTTTGGAGCTGAACTCAGCAAAAAAAATTAATTGAAAAGGAAAAGAAAAGGATCCAACAAGCCAAGAGAATTTTTTTTGATTTTTTAATTTTTTGAAAGAATTTTTGAAGGTGTTCCAATGCTTCCAAAATTAATGAAGTTTTTCTTACTGGGATTTTAGAAAAACTGCTACAGGGATGTGGCTTCAAATTAAAAAAAATAAATTCTTGAAAACCCATTAAATGAAAGATTTGTACATGTGGGAGTAGAGTCACAGGGATATAAAAATACAAAATTCAAATTATTTTTCCTGTGAGAAAATTGATTCCCTTTATCTATGAAGAGTAGAGAGCATGGATTAAAATAATAAATTTAACTTACTACTAAAGGAATGGAAAGTAGTGGAAAATTCTATATTATTATTTGGAACGCATCTGAGTCCTCATAAATTAATTTAAATTTGGGCTGTTTAAAATTCACAAACCTACAAGACCCGTACACAACTCAAAATGGGTTGTGTGGCACTTTTCAAGATCCATCTGAGGAAATAACGTCTGTTTGAAACCCATTTTGAGTTGTGATGTGCCATTAAAACCTTGTTCAAAACTCCAGGGCTGTGAGAAAAACAAAAAAAATCAAAATAAATCAAAATAAATGAAAGTCAAACAAAAAAAACACAAAAACAATTTAACAAAAATTAGCAGAAATTAAGAAACAAATTAAAACAAATTAAAAATCAAATAACAGAAAATGGTGAAAGTTTCATAAATCCAGGGCCATGAATAAAAATTCATGGCGCTATGAATTACTAAGAATAAACAAAAACAAAGTCTAAAAAAATAAAAAAAAATGGAAAGAAAAGAATGGGTAAATAAAAAAAAGGAACAATATAAATACAATACAGCCCTCAAATAAAATACCATAAAATACAAAAATTTCAATTTAAATCAAAAAGAGAAATTCAATTTAATCAAAATAAATTCAACAAAATCAAATTAAAAAAAAAATAAATTTAATTCCTATAATTCCATTTTACCATTTCATAGGGTCAATCAATCAATAAACCCCCAAAGAATAGGAATGAAAGTCTTCCTAAATCAACCAGGACTTAAGGAAAAACACCAAATAACAACAATTTCAACTTGGTGTAAAGCTGATCCCATCATAATAATTAGAAATACTCCTTATGATGTGATTGGCCCAACACAAGTTAAGCTGATTTTCTGATAAAATATAATTTAAAACACTTAAAATAATGATATTACATCAAAAAAGTCAAATAATTGTTTTCAAAATATGATAAACATTTATATTAACAGAAGTAAAATATCAGCATCAGATGTAGATGTAAAACTAAACCAAAGAATAAAATGAAAAACCAAATGATGAAATGATATGATGTTTATGAATTGGAATACAAATGAAGTTGATATTTGAGATGATCAAACCAACCAGAAATTTTTTTTTTGAATTAAAACAAGAATTTTTTGAAACAATGGAAAGGATTGGAATCATATTTTTCTCAAGTAATAAATGAACCCCATGGTTATTGATGAAAAAGGAAATGAATATGGCATATGATGGTTCTTTTACACCCATTTTCATAGGAGTATAAGTAAGAAATTAATCCAATGAATGGAACAAATTGTCCTTGCATAGTTATATGCAATTATTTTTCCCATATCCAACTTTGAAATATTTTTTGAAGGGAGAAACTTTTAATTGATCCCTTTAAAATCAAGTCTTTTTTAAATCTTTTCTAGCTCTTTAATTCCACCATGCATCTTAGAATAGCATGCCTTATGTTTCCTCATTGTTTCTAGCTTTGCTCTTTGGAATCTGAAACATATTTTTTCATCAAAACCAAGCAATTTGGAAATGAATCTAAATCAGAAATTAACATCACTAACAGGATCCTGTACCTCACTCAAGAGCTTATGTAAGTTCTCACAATTTTGATTGATTTATTTCACCTTTGGTTCCTACAATAAAAAATCACTCAGAAAACATTCAAATCAAATTAATCAAATGAATAATAAGCAAAGATGAGATTCTGGTTGACTTCTCCTGCATTCTTTATCCAAAGAGGATTCTGATTAAAATTGAAGGGAGCATAATTATCTTTCATTCTCTTCCTCTGAACTACAAAATTCAGATTCTCAGCCTGAGGAATTGGAATAGAAACATAATATAAAAACCATCAGTTCATTAAACCATAAAAATGAACACTTCTCAAAATAAAAGAATACAAATTTTTGGTCTTTTTGGTGCCCTTCTAATGGGCCTTTCAATCTCAATTTACTTTTAAACATGTTAAAATCTTGAAAATTCACACGGGTTTTCTTTCAATTTGAGTTGAACGCAGCTCTACCATGAGAATTTTGGCTTGAGACTTGGCTTATAAAAAATAGTTGTTGCATTCTTGACCAGGGACTTGAGAAGTTACACTTTAACTTCTTCAGGTTGTTTTGTTAAAATTTGACTGGGATTCTCAAGCAATTAGGAAGAGTTGAGCACTGGATTGTTTTCAACATTTCAAAAAGAAAAACCATCACTAATTAGTAAAACCATTCAGTAATAATCAATTAAATAGGAACCATCAATAAAAAAAGCTCCATAAAAAAGAAATTAAAACAATCCACAATCTAACTTACTGCACTGGAATGTTTATAGTCTAGGATATGTTGAGATTTAAGTTGATTCTCCAGTTTCAAAGTTAAAGCGGAGATGAGGGGAAATCTTTTGACGCCAAGAGGAGCGGATCTAGGGAGCCAAGGAGGGCCCTCCGGTTCAATGTAAGGAAGAACAGATGTGGATTCATTCACTTGAAGTTCAGCAGACTTAAGTAGACTAAGTACACAAAAGGCTGAAAAGTGGTTGAACAAATAGGTAGAAATGTATAAGAAATATTAAATACTGGCAATTAGAGACCAGAAATTTTTGGAGGACCACAACACAGGTTGCACTCAAGATTCAGGCAACACTAAGAGTAGACCAAAATTCTAACACACCCCCTTGACTGAAGCTTGAGGGAGTTTAAACAAAATAATAAGCTGGGAAATTCAGGACTCTTGCATGTCTATTAAATACAAAATTACAACTTTGAATGAAGGGATGTTTGAAATTTGCAATAAGGGTGTATTCTATTAGAGAGGAAGGAAAACTTGTGATTTTGGAACTACAGTTGAACTAAAATTGAGTCTATAAAATCAACAAGTGACACTAAAATTCCAATCTTAACTTTTGAAACCCAGTCTGATAAGGACAGCAACTAAACAAAAAAAATATTTTCCCACAAGGGAGCAGGACCAATGTAGGACCAAAGGGGTAACAAACTAGCCAGACATGCGACTTGAGGTAGCGCAGAACCGGCCAACTTTAGACGTTAGCAACCAAACCAAATAGAATAGAAGCTATGATTGCGCAAGTAGGCAAGAAATAATGGTGCTTGCATAAGAGCTATGATTTTGCAAATAGGCAACAAGATGAAATAATGGTGGACCAGGTGATTGCAAGATCAGAGATTTTGAGATGACCGAAAGCAAACAACCAAGGGAAATGACAAGGGTGCGATTCAAGGACAAGGAAAGGTGGCTGGAGGACAAGGAGACACACGATCGCAGAGAGGTCTTGAGTAGCAATCAGGCAAACGACTAGAGCAGGGGCAATTCAAAGACAACGACCAAGCAACTTGAGGTCGGTGAAGAAAATGCAAGGTTGGAAGCTGATGAAGGACATTGGGGACTTGAGGTAGAGAGCAACCGTGCAACTTGGAACAGTAGTAACCAAACCTGGAGAAGGATCAAGAGCGCAATGAATCAAAAAAGTGAAACAGCAACAAGCAAGCAAAAGGTTGATTCTTGAGGGTACAATCATCCAAACGCAAGAGCGACTAGTTGATGTAGATGGCGCAAGGTTGATACATGAAGAGGAGGCCAAGCAAAAAGTTGAGGTGGCAATAGATTGATTGACTGAGCTTGATGGAGTTACTATCAATGACTTGAACAAGTGCAAGAGCGATTAGTTGAAGTAGATGGGACAATCAAAAGGTTGGAGCTTGATGGATTGGCCAACCAAGTTGGTGATGGACAGAATGTTAATTGGGCAATCGCGGCAAACAGGCATTTGAAATGACCAAGAGCAAACGACCGGGAGCAATGATGATGCAACATCAGAGATTGGGATGCTACATTGATGTTTAATGGAGTGACCAAGACCGCACAGCAAGGCAACCGATGAAGCAAGAATGAGTTGATTTTGGTGGATCAGGGGAGCACTTTGGCCTTTAACCATGTTGAGATTTAAGTTGATGCTCCAGTTGAAAAGGTAAAGAGGAGATGAGGGGAAGTCTTATGACGCCAAGAGGAGCGTATCTGGGGAGCCAAGGAGGGCACTCCGGTTCAATGTAAGGAAGAACAGATGTGGATTCATTCACTTGAAGTTCAGCAGACTTAAGTAGACTAAGTACAAAAGAGGCTAAAAAGTGGTTGAGTGGTTGAACAAATAGGTAGAAATGAATAAGAAATATTCAATACTGGCCATTAGAGGCCAGACATTTTTGGAGGACCACAACACAGGTTGCACTCAAGATTCAGGCAACACTATGAGTAGACCAAAATTCTAACAGGATACACTGAGGATGAAAATCCTCTGGAAAAATGGATCATCTTGATGCTAGTATTTTGCCTAATATGTGGGAATAGGGAAGTCCCATTGTCTTGAAATATGTCTTGGTGCACAGTGCTATCATTATCATTCTTGAACTCCTAAAATTGTCCCCCAATTAGTTGAATTGCCTCAATGTAAAATTTCTATTTAAAATGTAAAATTTCTGTTTGAAGAACTGTTCCCTACTTTATTTGAGAGTTTTGAAGCAAAAAAATGCACTAATTAGATTTGGCCTCCCATTATTCCCTCCAGGTGTTTAAAAACATCCAAAATTTCATCAATGAGCTTGCCAGAATATTTTTCAAAGTAGAAAGGGGCCCTTTGACCCAAGACTTTTTTTATCTCCAAATTAGGGTTTGACTCAAGTCCATGAATACACAAACGTCTTTTTCATAGGGAGAATGTTATTTTCAATAAAATCAAGCAAATCCTCATGGTATTTTAGGAAAAACTTTATACAAGTTTCAACAATAGCAATCCAACCAGAGATGTATAAAAGAAGCAATAAATTGGCCTACTCTGAGTTCTGCATCATTGACTTCTGCCTCCACCTTGCTTTTATAGGCCCCATAATTTTCCCAAAATGACATAAAACTTTGGAAACATTCATCATCATTACTGAAGAAACTCTGAAATTTGATTGAATATTTTTGAAATTTGATTGAATATTTTTGTAAAATTTCCAAGATCACAACTGTCTGGATGCCTCAGGGAAACTACGTTGAATAGCTCAAATCAACCCCATTCATGGTCCTTCTAAAATAATTTGGGAAGCCTTGCAGGATAATAAACCAACTCCTTTAGTTCATTAAACACCCAACTGTAGAACTCATAAATTTCTTTTGTTATAAAAACAAAATCCCATGTAAATTTTTCCCTGTTGGCTGTCATTCCTAAAACATGCAATAGTGGGATGTTTTACCTATTTTTTTATAAGCACAATCCAACAAAGCAATATGATGGGATTTTTTACAAATTTTTATTGAATGAGGATGAGCCAAGAACAGGGCCTCTAAGTGACCCTCTCCACTCAATTTTTACCTTGATACCCACCAAGTTTCTTGGAGGTTTTTGAATATCAAATTCATCAAAATTTTAACCTTGATTTCAGCTGTTCTAAACTTGCGCTGAGTTTTATAGATTTTTATATTTTCAATGTATTCTTCCCCATCAATATTGGCCAATTTCATTTTGAGTTTAATTGTATTGAGCCCATCTTGCCTGCCTTCCTTAAGTTTGTCTAAGGAAAAACCAGAGATTTTCCTCAGCTGAGGATGAACTGAGTGGTTTGAAGATGGTTCATGATTGTGTTAGTCATTTCAAATGGAGAGGCCCCAAATTGGTTCTTCTACTTTACAACTTGCTCAGATTATGAATTAAACCCCTAAATTCTTTCTGTGAGTTTTCCTTTTCCTTTCATTGAGTAATGGCCCCAAATATATTTCATTTCTGTTGCATGCTAGGTCAGCAAATTTCTCTCTCTTTGAATTGAATGTTGTCAAAGCTTAGCCATGCATGAATTCACATTTTCAGAAAGAATTCTTGGCTTATATCCTACTAAGGAAGGATCTCACTGGAGGAGGGCCAAGGAGTTCTTTCAACCCATAGTTACATACTATGCATTTTGGAAAGACTGTCCTGAATTTTTATTGCGCATGTCCGGATTGGCCAGCTGCTGAAAAATCAGGACAGCGCTGGGAAAAAACAGGATGCGCGGGGGTAATAACCCTTTCACAGGATTACCCATAAAAGGTCGCCTGTTTTGGTTTTCCTGTCTGGGTTTTGCTTAAACCAGACAAGAGACCGCCCCAGGGATCCAACTTCCTTCACTCACCAACCACATCAAACAAGACGCCAAAGGATCAAAGTGACTAAGCAATTCCTCTCTAGTAAGTAAGTACTTACTTAATTCCTTTTGAATTCTTCAATGATTTAAGTAATTAATTAAGATTACTCACTTCCTTTTCCCTTTTCCTTTTTTTTTTTTTTTTTGATCAGATCAACATGGACAATGGAAAACCAATCCGCTGATGAAGAAGATGTAGTTCCAAATTATGATGAATGGGCACGACAGTAACATGCCAAAATCAAATCACATTCAAGTACCATCCAAGAGGCTCATTGAAAACTTCTTGCAAATAAACACTTATTGACGGCATTCAAGGGCCTGGGTCAAAAAAATAAAGAAAAGAAAAAAAAATCCAAGGCCCAAACAAGTCAACCACGAAGGCCACATCAACAAATTAGTGGAAATGTGAAGGCATTGGTTGAAAATCAAGTTTTGATCAAAAACAAAAGGCAGGTTGAAGTAGCCAAAACATTTGGCATGTCCAAACGTCAATTTCAAAGGATCATTGGGAACGCTTGAGAGGGAAAATACAATCCATTGAATTCCTCAAGAGGGGCAAAATTGAAGATTTCCGACAAGATGATTGCATCAATGCTGATCCATTTAGAAGAAAACCCCTCATTGCGTTTGAAGAATGTGTCTAGTCACATCAAGAGTGAATTTGATGTCTTGGTTTCAATCCCATCCATTCATAAGCTCCTCAAGAGCCTTGAAATCACATGTAAGATGGTGATGCCAGTACCTTGTAAGTCGAATGAGGCTTCCTTCCTACAACAGCAACACAATTTTGTTCTTAATCCTGTCATTGATGTAGGAAGGAAACTCAACTTTATTGATGAGTCTGGGTTCAATTCCCAGACTCAGCCCACTCATAGGTATTCCCTTTCTGGTTGGTTTTCTTTACTTAAGTATCAAAGTTAAAAATACACTGAAATCATCCTGTGTATTTTTGCTTGCTACGTCTTAGTTCAGGCTGCCACCTTGGCAACCAATGCCAGGGGGAGCATGATCCACCTCATTGGAGCCCTGGCTGAATTGGGCATTATTTATTTTAAGTTGCTCAATGAAGATGGTAACAAAAAAGGAGGCACTTTATTGTTGGATATTTCCAATTTCCTTCTGCAACTCCACAAAAAATGCCTTCCGAATTCCCTCATCATAATGGATAATGCAACCATCCATTGTGGTGCAGATTTTGACCAAGTCATCAAGATCATGAAGGATTCAACCAAAAAAACCAATATTGAATTTCTTCCAAAGTACTCCCCCATGCTAAACCCAATTGAATTAATCTTCAACATAATCAAAATCCATGTGAAGCACCAGGAAATCCAAAGTTGCAAGGATCTTGCCACAGCTATCCGTGGTGCTATTGAAGAAAAAGTTTCACCTGAAGTTTCCCAAAAGTGTTTTTTACCCTGTCAAAAGTTTTAAAAAGCATGTGTTGACATGCAACCAATAACCAGGACCATTATCAAAGATCCCAGTAGTTATCTTAACTCTGATTGAGTTTTTACTTAATTAGTTTTCTTTTTCTTTTTTACTTTTATTCTCATTTATTTATTTCAAAAATAACCTTATTTTTTGATTCTTATTTTGATTTGAAAGTTGTGAAATTTGTGCTTCCCAAATGCGCAATTTAATTTTTTTTTTCAGATTTTTCCAAGCAAATTTTGTGTCAAAAACATGTTGTCCGCCAAGATCAAAATGGGGGCAGAATACTTGAAAACTTAGGACAAGTCAAAGAAAAAAGTGGAAAGTTATTTCTGAATAACTGACCCCATTTGATTAAATCAGGACAAAAAAATAAAACTCTGGACAAAATAGAGATAAAATAGGACAAAAAAACAAAGGTCAGAAATAAAAAAAAAGCCAACAAGATTTACAAACATTTAGGACAATTTTTTCAAAATGCATAGTAGTTACATCAGCCATAGTTACATCAGTTCACTTAAAATGAAATCAATCAAATTTCCCATGAGATATTGCGCACCACCAACAGTCAATTCCAGTTGTGAAACATCTTTTTCTCAATGTTAACCCTAGTTGAGAATGAAATTGGTGATTCCAATGATTTATTTCCACAATCACTAGCTTCTTCCACAGCTTTGTTAACAGCACTATAAATTAAGTCCTTCAAAACAGCCATTTTGAAACCGGGGAGGGGGGGGGGCTTGGGCTTGCCACTGTTTTCATTATCTCAAAAGATCTTAAGTAAATTTATCATTCAATCCAACTGTTAGGAAAACTCCAAAGTTTACTAACTTTTGGGTTGATAAAAAGAAAATTATCAGGAAGGAAATTATTTTGTATTTATGAGTTTTCAGAACAGTTTAAAAGTTTTCTTTGTGGTCCAATAATACAAAAATTTATGCAAAATATCAAAATTTGGCTTGAAGGCACTCAAATAAAGACAAAAGGTGCCTAGTTACCCCTAATTCCCCCATGACATAGCCCATTTGGGGAAGAATAGGCCCAAATAGGCCAAAAGTGTCATTCACAACACGCGCAACCCCAATCACAAATTTTGCAACCCCCAGGGTTTGCACAAGTCCTAGGTGGTTTGGTTGGAAACTGAAATGGGTTGTGCATTTATCAAACCCCTTTCAATTCAAGTAGATTTCCTTCCTGATAGTATATATTATGAAGTTTTTAATCAAATAACCAATAATCATAGAAACATATTCAAAATTTATTACAAAATATTATCAAAATATATTAAACAATTATAAAAAGCTCCATGATACTTTATTCTTGAATCTATGGTGGGCTGAACCAGTGACCTTGGTATGAAATAATAGAAGGTAGACTCAGTAATTAAACACAATACTAGAAAGAGATATGTGTTATTCAGAAATTCAGACCAGCTTATTTCTCTTGTAGCTGACAGGTATTTTCTGAAAAGGTGTGTTCTCCCACCCCAGGAACCTTTTTAAACCTAAAAAAGGCATGCCAAACCTAAAGTGTCTGAATTCAAACTATCTTTATATTTCCACATCTATTTAACCTTCAAAAACCTTCATAAGGTGGGAAGACATGCCAGAGGGCATGAATTTTTTAAAAGAAATACTTTATTCACAACTTTCTTTGAAATAGATGTGATTTCATGCAAAAAATGCTAAAATGACACCTTTCTCAAAACAAATAAGGGAAAATAGAAATTCTGAGGGGCCCCAGGACTAATTCATGCAAAAGAAATTACTAAAATGTTGCATTGTTTTAAAAAAGGTATGATTTCAGTAATTGTTTTGCTAGATTCATGCAAAAAGACATGATTTATCATGAAAAATATTACAAAGTCATGAATATAGTGATTCTTTTGATATTTCCATGCCAAATGGTGTGAAAATTAATTTTCCAGGTGTTACACTGTTCTCCAGTGTGGGAGAGGCATGTTCCAGACCTAAACACACCAGAAGAGGGGGTGGCTGGCCCCTCTGGAAGACCAGGCTCCAGGCCATGTGAGTTCTGTCATAAGCACTAAATTTCAGCAGGTATTAAACTTTCCCATCTCTTCCTGAAGTGGAAGTTGTCCTCAAAGGTTTTTTTCTTATTATATATATATATATATATATATATATATATATATATATATATATATGCATTGGGCAATGATAAATTCACCACCGTGGGTTGTCAATGGCCATCGAACTCAATTCAAAGCTAAAAGATTCATGAAAAAACCCTTCACAACATGCCTAACTACTGGGGGTTTTACGTTTTGTTCACAACTCATTTGGGGCTAGTTTGCCCCAAATGGGCCACCTAGGGGGTAATAAGGGGTACCTAGGCACCCCTGGACCACATTTGAGTGCTTTCAACACAAATTTTTGGATTTTTCATGCATTTTGAGGGTGTTGGACCACAAACAGAACTGGTAAACTGTTCTGCAAACTCAAACTTACAAATTCCCCATCTGTTGCATAATTTTTCTATTCTCAACCCAGAAGTGGGTAAACCATGGATTTTTTGAATTTAACTTCAAATTGGATAATGGAGTTTTTTTGGATTCTTTTGGATTCTGTAAACAGTGGCAAGCCCAAGCCCCCCTGTTTTCAAAATTTCTGCTTTGAAAAACTTAATTGATAGTGCCATTAACAAAGCTGTGGCAGAAGCAAGAGATTTGGCAAACAAAACATTGGAAGCCTTAATTGCATCCTGATCTAGGTTTAAAATTGAGGAACACAATGCTTGAAAACTGGGATTGAATTGTGGTGGTGCGCAAAATTTAATGTTCTATTTTATTGATTTGATTTGATGGAAAATAGTTCAACTATGGCAGCTTTAACTATGTAAATATGTTTGATCATCTAAAATATCAACTGCATTTTTACCCCAATTTATAGAAATCAAATAATTTCATCATTTGTGTTTGGTCTAACATGTAATTCTGATGCTAATCTTGTACTTCTATTAATATGAAGTGTTATCAAATTTTGAACATAATTATGTTCAGTGTTTTGAGTGAAAATCATTATGTTCATTTTTATGAATGTGATTTTTTTGGTTGTTCAGTTTGGATTGTGTTTGGCTGATCCCATAACAAGGATCATTTTTACTTCTTTTGGTGGGACCAGCTTAACACAAGTTGAACTTGTTTTTTTTTTGGCATTTTTACTTAAGGTCTAGTCTGTTGAGGCAGACTTGTATCAAGTCCACCTCAATGGACTAGCCCTATTTTTGGTGGTTTTGATTTAGTTTTGTGCTATTTCACTGAAATACGTTCAAAATTTTTTGGGCTGATCCCATCATAAGAATTCTTTTTACTTTTTAAGAGGGGATCAGTGTAACACAAGTTGAACTTTTCTTTTGGCCTTTTTACTTTAGGGATATTCCATTGAGGTGGACTTAGATTCCTCTTTTTTGGGGGTTCCTTGATTGAATTTATGAAATGATAAAGTGGAATTCTACAAATTGAATTGATTTTTTTTAACTTAATTCAGTTGAATTTTGTTTTGATTAAATTGAATTCCTTTTTTAATGTACAATAAAATTTTTCTATTTTATTTTATTCAAACATTTTATTGTATTGAATTATTTTCAGAGCTGTATTTAATTTGAGTTTTTCTTCTTTGATTTTAATTTTTGGAATTATTTTTCTCATGGGTGGTAGCCTTTCAATCATGTATTGTGACCTCCATGCACCATTGCGCCCCATCACTGCTACACGGATGAATACCTTATTTCAGGGGTGTTTCAGGAATTTTTTTTTTTGGAGTTATGAAGCTCCATTCCCGTAGATGGCGTTCATAAACCCTCAACCTAAATCTTCCAAAATTTTGGAGGCAGTGGAAACCCTCTAGAAATGTTATCAAAACATGAAAAAATCTAAAAAAAAAAAATTTTCAAGGGTGTTTTATATCCTTATTTTGGCCTTCTTAATTATTATTTTTTTCATTATTTCAGCTCTCAGAAATTTTGAAAAAAACTCAAAGAGATTTTTTATAATTATTCCAGATTTTCTGGAAGTATTCTTTTTCCTTAAATAATTTGTTCAAAAAAAAACAAAAAAAACAAAAAAAAAAAAAATTCTCATTGGAAAATTGGATCATTTTATTTTCCTCCTGAATTCATTTTTTTGGTGATTGAAGCTATCAGAGAGCTATGAAAAAGGAAAAGGAAATAATTAGGGTTTTTTCAAGATTTATGGATTGATTCTTTGAACTTGAAAAATTCATTCAAAAAATTAAAACAATTAAAAACAAATTATCATTGGGCATTTGGATCCTTTTATTTGCCTTTTGAATTATTTTTTTTTTTGGTAATTGAAGATTTTAAAAATTAAAAATAAATATTCAAGAGAATTTGAAAATTTTATAAAGATTTTTTTGATATATTTTTTTACCTTAGAAAATTCCTTCAAAAAACCAAACATTGAAAAGATTTCATTTTCTCATTGGATTCTAGTACCCTTTTGTTTTCCTTTGAAATTGATGTTCTTTGGTGATTAAAGCTTTCAAAAATTCAAAAGAAATAACAAAATAGCTTCTTAATACTTTTTTTTGCTCTTTTGGATGTATGCCTACCTTGACAATTTCGTTCAAAAGATCTAAAAAAAGAGCAAATTTGAATACCAATATAATATTTTATTCAACTACAATTTTTTAAGGTTTAAGTTTTAGTTTCTTGGAGGGAACAAAAACTCATTAACAAGCTCTAAATTTTTGTCAATAATTGTTTTCCAAGATTTTGAATGCTTGGTCAAAAAGCTTTTCCAAAGTGGACCTAATATGGGAGCCAGCCACTGACCAGACTTGAACTTGAATGAGAGTATATGTTTGAAATGTTCTAAAAGGATCAAGCAAATACAAGAATATTTCAAGTTTGGAGTGGGAGAGGAATTCAGAGGAAGATAATTTCAAGGACTTTAAGAAGAAAAAAGAACCACTGGACACTTGTATGCTTCAGCCAGAAGGAAACCATGGAATTGAAATTCCATCCACATATTTATTGGAGCTGGGAAAGAAATGTGGTTCAGTTGCCTTATTGCTTATTGGGAAATTTAACCCCAGATTACACACAGTAATCTTTTTTCCTTAAAGATTGGGTTTGAATCAAGCTCTTTCACCATTTATTTCCTGAATTTAATCCAGTCTTCTGATTTCCTCCCCAAAAAAATGTCTTCTGCTCTAGATCAACAGTTACCATCACCTAAAACATGTTGAACCTGTGATATTTGTGGAATGACTGTTTTTTGAGAAATAAAGTATTTGTATGGGAACTAAAACCAAAATCAGATTTTTTTTATAAAATAAAATAAGATCTAAAGATAAAAATTACGTCTTAAATGTAGACTTGTTGAAAGATTTTAGAAGAAGAATATGAAAATTTGCATGAAGCCTAGAGGAAATGCCCCAAGAAAATCAGAAAAAATGAAAAAATGAGAAATTATCAAATTTACTGAACTTCTCACTCATTTTTGTTGCTGTTTGTGATAATAGCTTCCTTCCAGGAGGATTGTAAGGAGCATTACCATCTTCATTTAATACCTTTTTTCTCTTGATACTTTTCCCAGGATTGTATTCTGGAGAAGGAACCCACTTTTTCACAATGGTTCCAGAGCTCTGATAAAAGTTTAAATGAAGGTTTTGAAGAAAACAAATATGAAAAAAATCAACAAAACTAAAACCCAATGAAAGCTCACCATCTGAATAACATCCCAAGGTGGCAGATATTCATTTACTGAGTATTCCTCTTTATCCAAATCTGGCACTTCTTCATCTTCTCAATATTCCTGTTCAGTCAGGAAGTCATCCTATGTTAAAAAAATGACAAGAACTCATCAAAATAAAAAATCCATTCTAGAAAAATTCAATATAGCTATAAAATTACCTCTTCCTCTGAATTCTCCTTCTTATTTCCCTTACACTCTATCTTTATGGCCTTCCACTTTCTTGAAACTTGAAGCCATAGAAAAAAAAATATCAATTATGAAAGTTGATCTTTCTATCTTCCCAAAAATGGTTCCTGACCTTTGAACTTTCTATGAATTTCTTCTTTAGCTTCCTCTCCTCTTGGGTCCTTCTATATATTTAAAACCAGATGGACCTCTTTTACTTGAGCACTTGAATATGCTCTTGAAGCTAATGGCTGGTCCTTTGGTTCTTCCTGCTAATTTGGATATTTGAGAGAAAATGGGCTCTTGAATCAGATAAATTTGATATTTTCCATTGTATAGCTTTTTGCTTTCATCCAGATAGAATAGGTGTTCTCCAGGTGGCAAATTTCAGAATTCTTTGAACAGTTTAGTGAGATATAGGTTTTCATTACTGGCTTTGGTTGGAAAATCAAGGGTTTCTAATTCTTCAGTTGAATCAGGATTCAGATTCAACTTGAGAATGCAAAATCAATATCAACCAGGAAATTTTTCTTTTGAGCTTGAATCCAAAAAAATAAAAAAAACTTCAAGTTGGAAGAGTTCTCCCTTTTTGATAGCTAATTTGAATTTGTGAATACATGGCATACTCAAGTAAAAAAATTAATTGAATTTGAGGCAAGTTGTGGAAGATTGAGGAACTTGATGAAAATAACAAATTGTTTTGGGGAAAAAGTGGCTGGTTTTTTCATAAATATGATTTACAAAGTGAGGTAAAAAAATGAAATGCTTTAACTTTTGCTGAGAGCCTCCAATGGCTCTCTCCTGTACTTGGATGGTGATGGAATTGTAAATTTTTTGAAATGAATTAAAATAAGAGCCAAAAGATGACTTGATAAAAATTTTGATGTAGGAGTGTAGGCCTTCTATTCTGGAGGTACTTGTATTTACAAAGTGATAGTTTTCCTTGGCCAAATGGGAGACAAATTTTATTTTGAGGGGAAAACATTTCTCAAGGAGGTATTAGGAAGAGGGAGGATTACATACAAGAGAAAATTTTGTGAAGTTTTCCTGATAGCTAGATTCAGATTTAAAATTGACAAACTAAGGCCATCTTCCATTGATCTTAACATTTTAAGTGCTTCCTGCAATGGGTTTTTATATTCTTGAAAATTTTCCAGAGACAAAGAAGATGATGAGTTGAAGGGAAAACCTTTAAATTGAACTAAAAAGTGCTTGTTCTTTCTCTGTAACAATCACACCGGGTTCTTTATCTTCTAAAGTTTGCTGAAGTTGATTCAGGGCCCATTAATAGTTCTGGTTTTTCTTTTGAGATAAAAAAAAGTCAACCAAGAAACTTCTTGAACAATTGTTTACCCTGGCAATATGAAGAAGGGTAATTTGAAAAATTCTTTCATTTTGAATTTAAATTCCATCATTATAAAAGCAGGGTAATGTTCAAGATGCTTCATGGATTTCACATTTGAAATCAAAAAAAAGGAGTTATGTGACCATCCACATTGTTCATTTTTTAGAAAAAAAGAAGAATTTTTGAGCTCCATTATTAGTGCTTCACTGGCCATTTGGTCATCAAGGGAATTTTTTTGAATTTTTGATCTTTTCTTGCAAATAGTATTGAGATTTTTATGGATAGGTTATGAAGACTTTTTTATAAGAAAGTTGTGAAGTTTCCATGGGGGAAATCCAGCATTGGATAAATTTTCAACCACCTCCTCTTTCTTCCCTTGATTTTTTCTGCGGATGGGATGGGTGGAAGGATCATTTAAAGTTGGATGGTTTCATTTGAAGTTGGATGGTTGTGGTCTGGAAATATAAACTTCACCAGCCTGAAACCCAATATTCTGGAAGATTTCCCAATAATCTGAAAGGACAACTTGTCTTTCTTGATTTTTTAAACTTGGTGGTATCTTTGCTGCTTTTATATTCCCCAGATTTATCACATTGATATTCAAAGATATGCTCCTTGCAATTGGATACTCTGGTAGATATGGAATATGTGTGGGAATTTGCCCATTATTGAATAGCCTCAACCAGAACCTCCTTTTGATTATATGTTAGCTCAGGATGAGGAGCCAGAGGGGTGGAATCAGGAGTTTGATTAAATGAATAAGGAGAAAGGGTAGTTTAATAAATAGTTTGGTTACATGAGATTATTCAGGATGGGCCTGGTGAAACATTTTCAAAAAGTGGGTGGATGTTTTCTTGAGACAGTGCAAAAAGATTCTTTGTAAAGAATGAAGTGAGGATAGGATTTGATAGTTCAGAAATACATTGAGGAAAAATTTATTTAAAAAAGGTATTCAGAGACATGATATGAGAGGGAAAAGAGTTCTTTGTAAGAATCTAGAGTTTGAATTTTTTTGTTGAGGAGTGTTGATGGATGATGAGTGATTTTGGGTGTGGTGATTGTGGTGTGTTGGTGAGTGGTGTGGTGTGGTTTGGTGTGAAATTGAGTATATTAAATTGGTGTGGTGGGTGATTGGGGTGTGTTGTGTTTTGTTGTGTTGTGTTTTGTTGTGTTGTGTTGTGTTGTGTTTTGTTGTGTTGTGTTGTGTTGTGTTGTGTTGTGTTGTGTTGTGTTGTGTTGTGTTGTGTTGTGTTTTGTTGTGTTGTGTTGTGTTGTGTTGTTGTTAAATTGAAGGATTGATTATACTGAAAACTGGGAACTGAAACAACAACGGGAATCAACAAGAAGTATGAAACTAGGAGATTGAGAATCAGAAACAAACATCAGGCACATGGCAGTTGAGTCGAGTGTTCGAAGAGTTGAGGTTGGGAAGCTGAGGTTTATTAAGTTGAGGCTTTGTGAGGAGTGACAGTGACAATGATACGGTGATGAGACTGGATAAGTCATGAAAGAAACCAGAACATTTAACACAAGGAAAAGAAGGAATATTTAAGATGGGAAAAAGTTGTGAGTATCTCACCGGGCACGCAGACAAGGCTAGATGGGTGATCTCAGGCAGACAGACGCGGAGCAGGATATCGAGATGAGGACAAAAGATAAGAAGAGCTGAGGAAGAATGATTGAGACGGTCATAGGTTCAGGTTGAATAAGGTCGAGATGGTCGTCATTATGAGAAAACCATCCCATGAATCCCTGTCGAGTGGTCTACTAAGTAACTCGGTGAAGGTTTGAAGTAGTTCAGAGTATGGAGAGATTAGAAGCGTCCACACTGCTCCCTGTCTGTCTGAGACCCGCGCCCGCGTGTCCGGTGGACAGATGTCACAACTTAACACCCCAACATGCCCGGAGAGATATTACAACTGAGAGTTACAAGAAATGAAAGAAATAAGAAAACAACAAAAAAAAATCACAAAAGACTTGAGTTGATGAAAGGAAGCAGAAGTTCAATACTTTGTAGCAATGATGCCTTAGTTAGTGCATCCACTACCATTTGTGTGGATTTCACGAGGTTAATTTTGATCCGCTGGGCTTGGAGCTCGTCTCTCATTCCCTTAGTCTTTAAGTCTAAGTGTCTGGTTTTGGAGTTCGAGCCGAACTTGCGAATTTTATCATCCAGTCCGCTATTGTCAATTTTGAGGGGTATTTCAGATAATGAGACGTTGAAGATATTGTTCATTAGCGCCTTGATCCATGTGGCCTCGTGATAAGAGTCCACTAGCGCATTCAGTTCAGCATTGGTAGAAGACCAGGTAATGTTCCGTTGTTTGCAGCTGTTCCAAGCTACCAGGCTGCCAAATACTGTGCACAAGTAGCCTGTTTGTGACTTTCAAGTACCAGGGTCATCAGCCCAGGACGCGTCTGAGAAAACCTCCAGGGGCTCTGCGAGAGAGACATGTTTGAGTTCGAGTTTGTAGTGTTGAGTCAATTTGAGATATTTCCAGGTTTTCTTCAATTTGTTCCAGTGCGTGATTCCGGGTTTAACGTTGAACCGCGCCAGACTGGAGACGGCGAAACTAACGTCCGGTCGGGTGTAACATGCTACATGATTCAATAATCCTATTGCTGACCGATAATTGATGTTTAGTGCCCTAAATTTTGAGTGTTCTTCATTGGTGGCTGGTTTGAGTTGGAGGTTGCGTGTAAGCGGCGTTGAAGAGTCTCTGGATTTGGTTAGTCCCAATTCTTAAAGTCCGTGTTGGATGTGGTTGGGTTGGCTGAGGAGTATCCTGTCCTCCTCCACTTCTATCTTCATTCCAAGGATAGTATTTGGATCCTGGCACGTTGACCCTCTGAACTTTTCTTTGAATTTTTGCTCGAAATCTAGACCATTACCAACTAGGATCAAGTCATCTACGTGAAAGAACAGTCTTGACTTGCCGTCCTTTGACAGATAGAGACATGGATCACATTCTGATTTGTAGAATCCAATCTCCTTGAACCAATTAGTCAATGTTTCATACCAGTTCTTTGGTGATTTTTTTAGTCCGTAAAGCGACTTTTTGAGCTTGAGAAATTTTGACGATCTGTTTGAACCTTTGGGAGTTCTGATAATTACTTCCTCGTCTATTGGAGAGTGCAGGAACGCGCTCTTGACATCAAACTGACAAATTTTCTGCGATGATTTCAAAGCATAAACCAGGAGTAAGCGAAGAGTAGACGGTTTACCTGTTGGGGCAAAGGTTTTGAAATAGTCGATCCCTTCTATTTGATTGAAGCCCTGTACGCATAACCTCACCTTGAACTTCACCGGATTGCCATGGCAATTCTCCTTGATTCTGAAGATCCATGTCGTCCGAAGGGGATTTAATGGCTCAGGTCCGTTGTATTCTTCCCATACATCAAAGGATTCTATTGAAGCCAGCTCTCCGTCCAGTGCCTCAATCCATTTTTGGCTTTCTTTGCATTGGACGGCGTCTTCGTAGCTTCTAGGTTTGTAATAATGGAAAAATCCATAACGTTGAGGAGGTTTGATGGTAGCCCGATCTCTGAGGGTTCTTGTTGATCGCGTCACCGCGGTAGCAGGAGGTTGAGGAGGATGAGGTGCATTGATTGAAGTCTGAACAAGGGGGGTCAATTCCGCATCCTCGGAGCCCAATGATTCATCACTTGGGGAAGAGTTGGCATCCGGGTCAGAGCTTGAGTCGCTTCCAGACTCATCTCTGTACTCCATGAAAGCTGGATTGTTCCTCTGGTTGTTTTCCTCTTGACAGAGACCTTCACGTGGGTCCTTGTGTTGAGGTCCTTCTATCCAGTCATCAGTGGGCACTGTTAGAACAGAATTTTGCGGAGTCGGCATTTTCAGAAATTGTACATGCTTCGAGAAAATGATAGAATATGATTTAGTAAGGATACGATAGGAGCGGAAAATAGGGTTGAAGCCTACAAGGATTCCCTCTTCCCCTTTCTCGTTGAATTTGAGTCCTTGAACTCGCTGTGTTAGCAGGTAGACGCATGGACTTCCAACGGGTTTGAGATAAGATGGTGGTAGAGCATACCCATGTATTTGAGACCACGGGGATTCCGGATGATCATCTCTAGCTATCTGATTGAGCATAAGCGCGCTGGAATTGATTACTTCGTGCCACAGATTTGCTGGTATGAGGGCATCCTTAAGGATAGTTCTTGCTGACTCTATAATCGTCCAGGTTCGCTCGTTCCGCCTTGCCGTTGTGTTTGGGGTGGTACGGTTCCGAGACGAATTGGAATATATGGTTTTTATCGTAGAACTCCTGTAGTTTTTGGTTGACAAATTCCGACCCGCCATCAGAACAGACTTGCAATGGATAGTATCCTTGGCGTCTAAATTCTTTTTCAATCAAATTGATGATTATTTCTGCGGTTTCTTCCTTGGAGTGTAGTGGAAAAGCTCCAATGTAGCCTGACATGTTGTCCACTAGTGTAAGTATGAACCGATGGCCACTGTTGGATTGAGGCTTGAGCGGCCCCATGAGGTCAAGATGGATACGTTCAAAAACTCTTGTCGCCTTAGGAGAAGTCCCTTTGAACGCCAATTTGGTTATCTTGCTCTTGACGCAGTGAATGCACTCGAAGCTGTCCTTTACATTCGCGGGGATGTGTTTGGTGACCTCTTTTAACCTTGAGATGGTGGAGTGAACGTAATTGCGATGGATTTCCATTAATTCCTCTTCTGCCGTCCAAGTTACATTCGCCAAATGACCCTTGAGAAGTCCTCGATCAAATTTTGGAGTCTCCAAGGTGTACAGGTTGTCCACAATCAAACCATCGAAAAATTTGCATCCGTCTTTAGATACTTCAAATTGATTTTTGCTTGCTTGAAACTCGCATCCTGATCAATTAAGCGCTCCAGCACTTACCAGGTTGATGACCAGGTTCGGTACATAGAGCACATTAGTCAGGTTGAGAGTGAAGCCACTCCAAACAAGCCGCGCTGTTCCTTTGCCCTTGATCTCAATTTTCGCCCCCTCCTTGCCAGTTTTAATCAATTCCTTATTGCATGGTACCATATCCACGAAGTACCGGCTGTCATTGATCATGTGAGTAGAAGCGCCGCTGTCAAGAATGAATCTGGATTTAGGATCTCCATGATCAATCCATGTAGAGAGCAAAGCTAGATAATGAGCGGTTGGATTTGATTTAGTCTGGGTTTTACAAGATTTCCACTTGGCTTGTTCTTCTAGCCACCAATCTGGAGCTACTTCAGGGTGTAAGTGCCAACAATTGTCTGCTGAGTGGTGCTTATCTTGTTTGGGGTTATGGAAACCTTCCGTGCATCTCCGTTGTTCTTTTGATTTGTCATGAGTATTAGGAGTGTTAGAAGAATTGGTCAACGCCACTTCTGTTTGAGATGATTGATTTCCCCACGTCGTCTGAGCTTGAGATTCGTTGTTTAATTGCGTTAAATGGTTCAGTACATATTTGACGGATAATTCTCGATCAGTGTGCATTATTTGGCGTTTGATGTCTTTCATTGATTTGGGAAATTTGAAGAGAAGGTGGTATGCCAGGATATCATTAGGAAGGATGATACCAACTTCGGACATCTTCTTAAGACAGACTTTGGACTTGGTTATGAACTCTTCAATCTGGTCCGGGGCAAATGACAGGTAGAGGAAGTTGTTGAAAATCCTAGCTCGGTTTGAGGCTTGCAGAGAGGCATACTTATTGATGATGGCTTTCCATAAAAGCTTGGCGGAGTTCTTGTTATCGGGAGTGACAATGTTATCGTGAGTTGAAGGTTCCAGTCTGGAAATGATTAATAGTTTGACTTCATTGTTGACATCAGATTCCAGAACCGAAGAGTCGTCATTGATAGCTGAAGAGCATCCGCAAACATCCAAGATAGCATCCATATTGTCTTTCCATACGCCATAATTATCCTCACTGAGTCTAGGGATTGTATCAAGAGCTGTTTTCAACATCGCCTGCCTGAATCCTTTGGACATTGAGCCAGCCATTGTTTCCCAGTTGTGCTTCGATTGATTTGAGAGATTCGGGAGAGCCCTTTTGGCTTTTAACCGTGTTAAATTGAAGGATTGATTATACTGAAAACTGGGAACTGAAACAACAATGGGAATCAACAAGAAGTATGAAACTAGGAGATTGAGAATCAGAAACAAACATCAGGCACATGGCAGTTGAGTCGAGTGTTCAAAGAGTTGAGGTTGGGAAGCTGAGGATAATTAAGTTGAGGCTTTGTGAGGAGTGACAGTGACAATGATACGGTGATGAGACTGGATAAGTCATGAAAGAAACCAGAACATTTAACACAAGGAAAAGAAGGAATATTTAAGATGGGAAAAAGTTGTGAGTATCTCACCGGGCACGCAGACAAGGCTAGATGGGTGATCTCAGGCAGACAGACGCGGAGCAGGATATTGAGATGAGGACAAAAGATAAGAAGAGCTGAGGACGAATGATTGAGATGGTCATAGGTTCAGTTTGAATAAGGTCGAGATGGTCGTCATTATGAGAAAACCATCCCATGAATCCCTGTTGAGTGGTCTACTAAGTAACTCGGTGAAGGTTTGAAGTAGTTCAGAGTATGGAGAGATTAGAAGCGTCCACACTTCTCCCTGTCTGTCTGAGACCCGCGCCCGCGTGTCCAGTGGACAGATGTCACAACTTAACAGTTGTGTTGTGTTGTGTTGTGTTGTGTTGTGTTGTGTTGTGTTGTGTTGTGTTTTGTTGTGTTGTGTTGTGTTGTGTTGTGTTGTGTTGTGTTGTGTTGTGTTGTATTGTGTTGTGGTTTGGTTTGGTGTGGTGTGGTTTGGTGTGGTGTGGTGTGGTGTGGTGTGGTGTGGTGTGGTGTGGTGTGGTGTGGTGTGGTGTGGTGTGGTGTGGTGTGGTGTGGTGTGGTGTGGTGTGGTGTGGTGTGGTGTGGTGTGGTGTGGTGTGGTGTGGTGTGGTGTGGTGTGGTGTGGTGTGGTGTGGTGTGGTGTGGTGTGGTGTGGTGTGGTGTGGTGTGGTGTGGTGTGGTGTGGTGTTGTGTGTTTGGGGGTGGTGGGGGGTGATGGCAGGGTGGAAGAGGTAAAGGTGGTGGTTTATAAGATAATTGGAGCACTCCAAGATGGATGAAGATCCCAGGAAAGCATTTTCAGTCATATTGAATTTATGCATGTGAAAGGGCTCAAATAAAAGTCTTAGAACCCAAGAGGGGTTTATTGTGATGCTTTTTTGGTTTGGGTTTTGAGGGAAAGGAATTGCCTCAGAAAATACCCAAAAATGATTTTGGGAAAGCTGCAGCGGATTTTTTCAAACCTGCAGGTTCAAATACCAAAAATTATGAGGAATTTAGGTTGGGGGTTTATGAAACCCAGCTACCAGAGTGCATCATCAGAATCCCAAAAAAATGAATTCTTGAAATACCTGTGGAATAAAGTATTCATCCAAGAAGAATCAATGGGGCATGGACTTCACAATTTGTGATTTGAAGGATTGTGTCTGTGAGAAAGATAACACCCTTTATTTTGTCATTTTGTTTTGGCCACAATTATTTAATTTTTTGGAATTATCAATTTTTCCTTTGTATTTATTCATGGGGCCATGACTATTAATTCATGTCCCTTAAGTTGTGAGGTTTTAAAAATATTTTAAAAATTTTTTTTATTTATTTTTTTAATTGTTTTAATTTTTCTCAATTTTTTTGTTTTTTTATTAACTTTTGTTGAAGTTTTTGTTTTTTCAAGGTTTCTTTGTTTTTTTTGAATATTTTTATTTGTATTTATATTTGTATTTGTGTTTGTATTTGTATTTGTATTTGTATTTGTATTTATATTTATATTTGTATTTGTATTTTTATTTGTATTTTTATTTGTATTTGTATTTGTATTTGTATTTGTATTTGTATTTGTATTTGTATTTGTATTTGTATTTGTATTTGTATTTGTATTTGTATTTGTATTTGTATTTGTATTTGTATTTGTATTTGTATTTGTATTTGTATTTGTATTTGTATTTGTATTTGTATTTGTATTTGTATTTGTATTTGTATTTGTATTTGTATTTGTATTTGTATTTGTATTTGTATTTGTATTTGTATTTGTATTTGTATTTGTATTTGTATTTGTATTTGTATTTGTATTTGTATTTGTATTTGTATTTGTATTTGTATTTGTATTTGTATTTGTATTTGTATTTGTATTTGTATTTGTATTTGTATTTTTATTTTTATTTTTATTTTTATTTTTATTTTTATTTTTATTTTTATTTTTATTTTTATCTTTATTTTTATTTTTATTTTTTGCTCAAAACCCTGGAGTTGTCAACAAGTTGGGAATGGCCATTCAGAACTCTGTGGGTTTTGGGGAGCCATACACAACCCAAATGTGTTGTGAACCTTGCCACACCACCTATTTGGAGGCATGTACCAGTTGTGTAGGGTTTTGAATTTATCATGGTTCATATTTATTGTATTTGTTTCAATTTTGTTTTGCAATTTTTTTTAAAATAAAACTCAAGTTCTATTTTCTTTTCATGAGGACTTTGGGTTAATGCCAAGGGGGCTGTGGCTCTGGTAGTTGAGCAGAGCCCCCTGATTTTCTTTTCAGTTTAATGTTCCATTTATCATTATCATTATTATTATTTTCTGTGTTGTAAATAGTTTCATATTTTGAAATATGATTTATATAGTTTCATATTCTTGAATATGTTGTATATAGTTTCATATTTTGAAATATGTTGTATATAATTTCATATTTTTGAAAAAGAAAGGCATATCAGATTTAGAAAAACTACTAATGATTTTATGGTGGGTTTTAGAAAAATACCCCAATTTCAAACATGACATTGAAAATAAAATAGAAACCACTTATATGACACAAAACGTTTCAGAGCTAAGAAAAAATAAATTGCTTTTTCCAAAAACTTTTTATAAAGGTTCATAAAAAATTCAACACATATCTGCCCTTATCATCTACCCCTTGCTTCCCTCTTTGTCTAATCTCTAACCTCATTGCATGTACCATCCCTCTGCTCTTCATCTTTCCATTTCCAATTCCCAATTCAACCCTCATCAATATTTAAACCATTATTCATCCCTCCATTAAAACTTCCCACCTCAAACTTCATCAAACTAATAACTTTATTTCACTTGCACTTATCCCTTGATACATCTTCTACTATCCAAAGGACCCCTCTGCAAACCTGCCCCAAGAAACTCAAAATCCATAATTTCAACAAAAATCCAAATTCATCCCACATCTGCTTCCAAATGTTTCACTCAACTAAAAAAAGGCAATCAGCTGATTGTTTTCAAATGGCTTTAGATTTCTGTCAAATAAACCTCCATTTTCTGGTCTGACACAAAAATTGTGTTTGCCCACCTGCATCTTCTATGTTCAATTGTTATTTCCTGATTCCAAATGATCTGAATAAAAAGATATGCAGGCTTGAAATATCATGCAAAAAAATGAGGGATTTGTTGAAGAAATATTGCTCAAATGATAAAAAAGACCACTCAATGTCAATATCAACTTGATTTGGTCTCACTGATGCTGATAAAGCCAATGGGATCAAATTTTTGGTTGATAAAATGCACTCTATCTTTATCTTTCATGTTAAAAAGGATGAGATCTTGAACTGAAGGCCAATATAAATTTTCCAGCTGATTCTAATTCCCACAGATTGAACTTTGTTAATTATGATGAGATGGTAGCCAATCCTAAGCCAAATGATGGAGAAACCTTTATTGATGAACCAACCTATGCTTTAGAAAACTTTGAGTGGCCATAATATGAAGATGAGGAAGATAGTCTAATAATAACAGGTCTCCTGGAGTTCACATCCACATCAATGTTCCATTGAAATTCATCCTTGGATCCAAAACTTGCCTCTTTGTCTACATCATTCCCACTTAAACTCTACATTCTTCCAGGTGAGCCTTCTGATTGGTGCTGAGAGTGCTGATTAATTTTTTATGAACATCCTGACATAGGAGCAAAGCCCCAAAAATCCCCTAGCTTCTTTCTTGTTCCTTGGCTGGGGCCAGCTTTGAATTTTGTTCAGCTTTCCAACCTTGGAAGAATTTATTTGAAATCATTTTCACCCAGAGGAGGATGAAATTGACAGGCAAAATCCTCCCCAATCATCCAAGCACACTTCATTACCAAAGGTAGATATATTTTGTATTAACCCTAAAGGTGAATAACTGATGATGTACTTTACAAATTGAAACCATTTGTTAGTCACCCAAAATCTTAAGCCAATGAAGCCTCCCACTTCCCTATCCAATGGAATTGAAAGTTTTTAGCTGCATTAATCATTGAGAAGATGAAAAAAAGAGAATTCTAGATAAATCAACATCAAACCAAAAGCAATCAGGGGTGGAGGAGAAATTCCAGCTTTGGTGTTATTGAAGAGATAATTTAGAAGCAAGATTTGAGTGAGAAAATTGAACCATAACTGGAAAATTTATGCACACCAATTCACCAGGTTGCCTTTTAAACCACTCAAGAGGAAGATGAAAGGTTATAAGCTTGAATTGGAAAATTCAAAGCTTCAGTTTGAAAATCAAAAATGGGAGCTAAAATATGAAATGGATAAAGAAAATCAAAGAGTTACACAAAGGGCTGAAGATAAAAACATTTGTGCTCAGTTTAATTTGAGATAAACTAAGATGGAGTTTGAAAAATATAAGAAGGAGAAGTATCAAATGGAAGCTGAAAAAAGGTAAACGTTTTCCTTATATGTTGAATTTGTTGGGAGTGGTAGATCTGTGGAGGAAATGAAGAAAATTTATGAAATAATTGGATTTTTTGATACATCTATTGGCCAAATTGAAAATAGAAATAAACATATTATTTAAATTTAAAAATGTGTTTGATAGTATTTTTAAAACCTCCAATTAAGAAATATTTTCTATTTCTATCAACATGGGCCATGTTAAAGTCATGGCCTCAGGTTGCAAGCAAGTGTGAAAAAATGTTTGCAACCCATATGAGTTGTGAAAACAGGTTCACAACTCAACAAGCTGCAAGAAAATGTTTTTACAACTTTTATGGCCCTCAGAGGGTTTCAAAATAACCCTTTGAAACCAATCTGGGCTGAAAACAAGTATTTTGCAACCCCCAGGGTATATGGGAGCCTTTAATGAGGATTCACATGTCTTCCCTGCCCATTTGGGGTAAAATGGACGCAAATTGGCCATTTCAGGGGGAAATTAGGGGTACCTACACACCTCTGGACCACATTTGAGTGCCTTCAACCCAAATTTTGTGGATTCAGCATACATGGTGGGACTATTACTGAACCACAAAAAGAACTTGGGATCAAATTCTGTCTATTTTAAAAAAAGACTTGTAACAAACCATTCACATCACTTGCTTGTCAGATACACAAACCTTAAACATTACTTGCTTGTCAGATAATTTCATTTTTCTCAACACAAAATTTAGCAGAATTTGAAGTTGTTGAAACAGTTGGATTAAATATTAAATTTAATTGCATTTTTTTTGGTTTATGGGGACGGTGGCAATCCCAAGCCCTCCTGGTTCCAACATGGCTGCATTAAATGACCTCATTAAAAATGTTGTTAACAAAGCTTTGAAAGAATCTAGGGATTTGGGTAGGAATTTGGAAATAAAACCATTGGAAGCCCCAATTTCATCCTCATCTAGTGTTAAAATTGAGGCACAAGATGTTTCATCACAACTAGAATTCACTCAAGCTGGTGGGTCACATTTCATATGCCATTTGACTGAGAATAATTTGGCTTGATAAATACTAACATAAGCATGGTGGCTGTAACTATGTAAATGTGTAAATAAGAGGTAAAAGAACCCCTTGAACTTCATCCTTTGAGATGATTTCCTAGTATTAAAACAGCCAAGAAATATTTTCAAAAATGGGCAGCTATGCATGGCAAAAATTGACAACATTCAAGTCAAAAAGAGACAAATATGTTGACCTAGACTGTGATAGATTTTGAGTATACAAAGTGCCTTTTCTCACCAAAAGTCAAAGGCAAACTCACACAAGGAAGTTTGGGTGTCAATTTATTATCCATGCAATTTGCAAAGTAACAGACCACACTTGGCACCTTGTCATCAGAAATTACCAACACAATCACCAACCATTTTCAAACCCCTCAGTGCATCCACAACTGAGGAGAATCTCTGCTGAAGCCTTTGATCAAATCAAGGAAGGAATGCAAGATGGGATCAATACAGTTCATCTCAAAATTAAATTAACCAACATTGATGGTGGGGGATACATCAATAATACAGCAATCTATAACACTAAGTGCAAATTGAGGAACAGCAAATTCAAGGGGAAACATGTTATGGATATTCTAATGGAAATGCTCCAATCAACTCAGTGGGTTTCCAGGTCAAAGTTCAGTGGAGAGGGTCACTTAGAGGCCCTGTTTTAGGCTCATACTGATTCTACAAAACCTTGCCAAAAAATCCATAATATTGCTTTGTTGGATTGTTCTTATAAAACAGATAGTTACAACATCTCTCTCTTGCATGTTGTAGGAATGAAAGCCAACAAGAAAACTTTTACAAAGGCTTTTTTTTATAAGGAAAGAAACATATGAGTTCTTCAGTTAGGCATTGAATGCACTAAAGGAGTGGCCTTATGATCCATAGAGGCTTCCCAAAGTCTTTGTGATGTACCAGGCAAAAGCTCAGATTTGTGAAATTGAAAATATTTTCCTTGAGTCATACAGACACGTGTGCTCTTAGCACTTGTCTAAAAATATTCAACGTAATAACAAAGTTCACTTCATTAATGAAAATGAAGGATGGAAAAGTTTTGTATCTGTGTGTTGAAATTATGGAGCCTCTAAAACCAAGAGGGAGGCAGAGTTCAATGATGCAGAACTCAGAGTATGCCACTTTATTGCTTCTTCTGTTCATCTCTGCTTGGATTGCTTATTTTGAAACTTGTATACAGTGTTTCTTGAAAGACTGTGAGTATGTTCTTGATCCTATGGAAAAGGAAAGTTTTTTTATCAACTAGATGTTTTTAAAGGCGTGGATTGAGTCAACCCTGATTTTGGAAATAAAAACACATCTTGGATAGAAGGATCCCATGCTAATTTCAAAAAATCACTTGTGCAATCTTTTGGGAACATTTTGGATATGTGGAAAAAACCTGAAGGAACAATTTATAGCCCAAAAAAATAAGTAATTGTGTTGCTTAACAACTCTTTAATAAATTTAGGAACAGTTATTCCGAAATAAATTTTAAATTTGGGCTATAAATTGTCAATTGAGGCAATTCAGCTCATTGGGTAACAATTAAAGAAGTTAAAGTGCAACCATGATGGCAAGGTGTTCTCAAAGTCATATTTGAAGACAATGGGCTTCCCCTGTTCCCACATATTAGAAAATACTAGCATTGAGAGGATCTGTTTTCCCTGAGGATGTTCATCCTCAGTGGAGGTTAGACTATAACCCTTCCAGTTTAGTAAGTTGGATTTTTGTATTTTTCAATTGTTTGAATTGCTGTTGGTGAATGATTTTTAATTTCTGATTCTTATTCAATTTAGTATTCCTGAACATATTGATTGATTAATTATTTTTTTAGTTTTGAAAGCTTTAAATTGATCCAATGCTTTACTTATCTTGATTGTTTGAGAAGTTCAGTTCAATTCTTATGGGACAACCTGAAGAATTTAGAGTGCAGATTTTAAGGTACGTGGTCAATTAAACAACCATTTTGGTTGCTAAACATTCTGAGCCAAGGCAACAGCCAAAGGCCTTACGGTTCAGCCACAGTTGAACCTAATTGAAAGACACCTGTTGTGAAATTTGAAGATTTGAGGATTTGTAAAGGGAACTCAAGTGGGAAAAACAGTTTAGAAGGGCACTAAAAAGAAAAAAAAAAACACCAATACTTTTATTTTGAGAATTGTTCTTTTTTATTATTAAATTAACTGATGCAAAGTGAAAATTTTATTACAAGTCCTTAGGCACAGAATCAAAATTTCATAGTTCAGAGAAAGAGACTGAAAGCCCTTCATTTGGGATCAGGCTCCTCTTCTGAGGAAGAAGAAGAAGTGGAGAAGTCAAACAGAAACTCATCTTCGGTGAGTCTTGATTTCATTAATGCAATTCAAATTTTGGCTAAGTAGGTTTTGATCAAAGTAACCAAAAGTTAAAGAACTCAATCAAATACCTGAAAACTTACATGGGTTCTTGGGTGAGGCCTGGGATCCAGTTGAAAATGGGAATTGCAGATTTGGGATCATTGCTAAGCCACTTGGTTACAATAAAATTACATGTTTCAAAGTGCAAAGTGAAATGAATGAAAAATTGAGGAAACATAACGCATGCTATGCCAAAATACTTGGTGGTATAAATGAAAAAGACTTGAATTTAAAAACATTAATGAAAATATTCCCTCTTCAAAATGGATTGCAAAGATAGCAATGGACAAATTGTATCAGAAGCTTATGGAAGGCCAATTTTTTTCATATAGTTGGCTTCATGTTTTACTTTTACTCCTTTTAAAATGGGTGTAAAGGAACTCTCAGATGGCATGTTCATTTGCTTTTTGAACAATAAACAGTGGGTTCATTTAATACTTGAGGGAGATATGAATACAATCCCTCCCACTTTATCAAAACCATCTTCTTTTATTTCATAGAAAGCATCTGGTTGGTTTGATCATCTCAATTATCTACATTATTTTTATTATAATTTATAATTATCATATAATTTCATCATTTGGGTTTTTATTTAATCATTTGGGTTTTTATTTCTTCATCTGGGTTTTTATTTAATAATTTGGGTTTTTATTTCATAATTTGGGTTTTTTCTAACATCTAAATCTGATGCTGATCTTGTAATTTACTTAATTTGATGGGTTATCCCATTTTTAACATCACTATGCTTAGGTTTTTGAGTTAAAATCATTATTTTGATTATTTTGAATGATATTTTATTGGTAATTCAGTTGAACTTGTCTTGGGCTGATCCCATTGTAAGAAGTCTTTCTACTTTGTATGATAGGATCACCTGAACACAAGTTGAACTTGTGTTCTTTTTGGCTGTTTTAATTTAGGGCTAGTCCATTGAATTTCTTTTATTGTATTTTTGTCAAATATTTAATTTCTTCATTGCAGTATTTTATGTCAATTGTTCCTTTTAATTTTTTTTTACCCATTTTCATTTTTCCAATTTTTTATTTTTTTTTTGACCAGAATTTTTTGATTTTTTAGACTTTTTAATTGTTTTTTTTTTATTTATTCATAGGTCCATTAATGTGCATGCAGGGCCCTGGAGTTGTGAAATCTTCACATTTTTTTAATCTTTTTGAAATTTTTAATTCTTTTTGATTTTTTTAAAAACTTTTTATTTGGTGTTTTTGTTTTGTTGAATTTTTAATTTATTTTAATTCATTTCAATTTTGTTTTTAGTCTTTTGCTCACAATTCTCACAAGCCAGAAGTAGTGAACAGAGTGTGAACAGCCATTCAAAACTCTTCAGGTTTGAAATGACTTTTTGTGGCTCAGATGGGTTGCAAACCACACCACACAACTGGTTTTGAGTTGTGAACGGGTTGTGGAGGGTTGCAAATTGAAAATTCCCTATCAAAATTCATTTTCCTAGATTAGATCTGCCCACTATCTCATTTGATGCTGGATTTTCTTGTCTTTTGATATTTTAATTTATTTCAATGTAAATAGCCATTGTGGTTTGAGTGGATTCCTCAAATGTAGGAAATTCAGAATTATTTTACATTTTAGAAGCCCAAACCATTTTTATAAAACAATTTTTCTTGAAATAAGTTCCACACCTCAATTCAGGGGAAAAAATGAAATTTGAAAAAATACCATTGTTCCAAGCTGCTTATAAGTTATCCATTGGATTTTTCTTTGGAACCAAAATTATAAAGAAATGTGAATATAAATTGTATTTGTCAATATGGGGAGCTTTAAAGAAAATTTTCAATGTAAAATTAAGATGAGTCAAACAATAAAATGAAGTTGGTTTGGTTCAAAATTGTAAGCAGGAGAAGGAGTGAATGTGGTTTTCTTTCATAATTTTATGATCCAATGCAAAGGGAATGTTTGCCGTTTATTTAAAAATTCTACCTAATATCCATGAGAACAATTCATAGTTTCAATTTAGAAACTGGAAATTTTGAGGAGTAGATTTGAAAGAAGCTTTTTTAATATATCAAACAAAAAATTTTGTGGACTGCATTGATTTATTCCATTAAACAGCCAAATTTCTTCCACCCCATGTTCCTGAAGGCCCAATAGTGTTCAAAAACCCTATGCATTGGTGGTTTTTGGCTGTCACCAATTTATATAATTCTTTTTATGAATTTGTGGGAAGATCCAAATGGATTAATTCAATAAGGGCCTCCAAATAGTGATGATTTAAGTCTTACAGAACAAAAAAAGGTCCAGAGATGAAAAAATGGAGGCTCTTGATTCCTTGTTTTGCTTCATGGAGCTTGTGGGGGTGGAACTTTGACTGGTATTTTTCTTTCCAGACTAAAAAGCAGGTCAAAGATTCAATGGTCAAATTATTGTACCAGACCAAGTGAGGTTAACCTTTAGACCACCCTTGTTTACCTCTAAAGAAATTTCATATTATTTCTTTTCAGCCATCTTTTTCTTAAAATCCTTTTTAGTTGAATTTTTATTTATGTTTTTCAATCAGCCACTGCCCATGATTGGTCTTGCCATCCCTATACTTTGATTGGGTTAAAAAAATGGTTTGAGAGTTTTTTTTAACAGATTAAAGCAGCCAAAAACATAGGGTTTTCAATGGAAGAGGGAAAAAAACAAAGCTCAATTCTTTTTGAATTTCAAATTGAGTAAAAAAATAATGCCTAAATAAAATAAATCACCTTGAACCTAATAAAAAAAACTAAAAAGTAAAAATTAAGAATAAATTTGGCATGATTCATCTAAAATTCAAAGCACATTCTATAAAATAGAATAATACAAACAAAAAAAGACAAAAGACTTGAAAATGGGCCAACCTAAGTTTCAGAATGAGAAAAAGAATAAAAATCAGGCTAAGTAAGGCTAAATTCACCATTTTGATGTAAAGATGATGGTAGAACAAGGATTTTAAGAGGAAAAGAAGTATGGGGCCTGGGAATTCTTGCTATGGAATTTCCAGCAGGGATGTCAGAATCAACACAGGAAGGAATTTTTGTGGACTGTCAAAAGTTGTGGCTCATTGCTTTTGTGGTTTATGGAAATCTTATTAAGATTGACTGAACTCAGTAGGGAAAGAAGTAGCAGATTCATCAGTGGCAAGAGCTACTTTGGTTGAAGCATAGCCAAAAAGTTCTTGTGGGAGAGGAGGATTCATAGGAATACATGGAAATCTTATGCCAGCAAGAGCTTTTTTGGTTGAAGCAACATTGGGCATGGTCACAATGGGAGTGGGAGATTCAGAGGAAGATATGGCAATATGGAGACATAAGGGTGGATTTTTTTGAAGTAATGGTGGAACTTTTCATGCTAAAGCAAGTTTTATTCCCACACCGAAATGAATATAATCCCATACTTTTGAAAGTCATTGGGGAAACAGGTACACAAAAACATGGTCTTTTTTGAAGAAAAGGGTGTTTATTTTTTGAACATCTTTGTTTTAGAAAAAGATGTTTTTGATTTTTAAACATATTCTTTTTCAAAAATAAAGGTTTGATATTTTCAGAATATTATTTTACACAAAAAAGGTTTTGACGCTTTCAAAATCTTATTTTTTAAAAAAAGAAGGGTTTGACTTTGTCAAAATTGTCTTGTTTAAACAAGAAGGTTTTGATGTTGTAAAAGTTTTCTTGTTGAAAAAAGAAGGTTCTGATTCTTTCAAACTTTTCTTTTTCAAAAAATAAGTTTTTGAAGTTTCTTCCCATCATTTAAAATAGGAATGTCATTGTAAGCTACTCAATAAAAGCCAGTCCTGCCCCATCAAATTAGCAAGGTAGAGTAACTTGGCTTATTCATGCCGAAGAGTAGGATAAATTGATAAGATGTAAAAACATTTGAAGCTCAAATTGGATGAAAAAATATCAAAACAAGGAATGAAGAATGGGATATAAATCTAAGATTTATGATTCAAAGTAAAAAAAATTGCATGGAAAGCTGAAAATTTCCAAGATGAAGGCCTCAATAGGGCCAAATGAGTCTGATTGAAAATATTAGAAAAGAAAGATGATTGGGTCACAGAGGAAGTTGAAGAATTGGATGAGGAGATATGACAAGGAATGAGAATTGTTTTGGAGATCAATAATTGCCAATAACATTTTGGGAAATGTTTTCTTAGATTTTGGAGCTGGCATTGATCAGTAAACTAAGGTAGGCTTTTATTCATGAATAAAAGAAATGAGGAAAATTAGGACCTCTTTAGATGATAACTATAAAATATGATATTTGGGGGTTTTTTTAGGCACTGGTGCAGTAATGGTGAAGTTTCTCTGTGTGTTTTTATTTTTTGTTGAATGATGAAGAACATTGGGCCATGGACTCACTTAGTTTAATGTGTGACAGATATTCTAAATTAGATTCTTTAGGACTTGTTATTTTCCAATCAAAGTGGGAAAGAAATTCAGTGTGTTCCAGGAATACAAATTTCCATCCCAAATGAATAATTTGAAGGATAATTTATTAGAATTGACCATCAAAGGCTCTAGGATTTTCAACCATTTGTAAAATTGAATGTGTGATCTGATACTATCTATAATCTGATAACCCAGTGTAACACAGTTGTATGTGACACAATAAAGCCTTAAAATGGACTGGTTGTTCAGCAATTCTCATAGCCTTTTATTTTGGCCTTGCCTCTTGAATTTCTTCAGGAGCCTGACATATGACAGTAGACTGGCTGAACCTGTTGTGGGTAAAACTTCCACTCAGGACTAGTTTGCAAGGAGCTTGTTCTGCAAAAATCTTCAGCTTTTCTGTCTTTCATAAGAAAGACTTGCAAGTTGTGGTGGATCCTTATGGCTTTCAGGAGTTTTTCTGAATATGGAACCATGTCTGGAGGAAAATGAATTAGTCACACCATCCATAGACACTTTGGGATAAAGTGAACTCAAAATCAGGGTTACTAACACATGGTGCTATTTGATACAATTAAGTACCTAATTTCATACATCAGGATCCAGAAAGAAATTCAGAGGCATGGCCTAACCAAAAATTTAAAAGACTTGCTGAACAACCAGTCAATTTTCAGATTTCATTGTATCACGTACCACCATTTGACATCCATTCTCAAGTCTTCCACAAGGATGATATTTTCACATGTGAATGAGAGGATGTGTGAATTTTTCAACATGATAGGATGAGAATATTTATTCATGGTACCAAATAAATCTGAAGTAATTAGCTTAGGACTCTTGGGGGAACAAAAATAAAAAAAACTATTCAAAAAAAAGGAAAAAGGAAAACTTTTGAGTTTGAGGTTTGAACATAGATTAAGGATATAATGATTCAAACTGAGAAAGAGTGAGAGGTAGAATAAAATCTCCAATTTCAAGAGATGAGTAATGATATCATAATGGAATTGCTTGAGGAGCATCAGGGATTTCATCTTGAAAGACTTCATCCAATTTATCTTTGATTTTGACCAATAATTTGTGGAGAATAACACAGAATACAATCCATTTTATCATTATAATCATTTCTGTGGAATTTTGGAGCTTTTTTCACATTTTTTTAAGCTGTCCCATCTTACCTTCAGAACTTTTACAGCATGCTCAATCCCAACTCATGATTGAGCAAGATGATAGTTAAAATTGGTGTTGCCTTGATCATGGGAAGGTAGGCTCTTGTATTCTGAAACAATGTATTTTCCACTAGCTTGGGCTGAATATTCCAGAAATAATTGATTTCATAGTAGTAGTAGTGTGATTCCTGTGCAATAGGCACCAAATTGAAACCATAAAAATTTTGAAAAGAACCTTGAAGGCAAATGTGAACATGAATTAAATGATTTTTTTTATAAAAATATAGTTGAAAATAAAAAGAGTATCTAATTGAAAAGAAGAAAGAGGTTGGTCGCTTTCTCATAAAAAAAATTCTAGAATGAAAGAACAGTTGAAATTTTCTTTAATTAAAATAAGCATAGTGGTTTCCATGAAGCTTTTGTTTTTGAATAAAGGGGAGATTTGTGGAATAAACAAAGCCAATATTGTGGAAGTTTTGGCCAGCAATTAGCTTAGTGGCAGGAGGAGCAGTAATTAGAGCAAAATAAATGCTGGAAACCTTGTGTCTATAAAGGCTAATGGACTCTCACAATGGGGCAATAAGTTGGGTGATTTATTGGATGAATTCAAAAGGATGGCTTGGAAAAAAGCAGGGAGAAGGGCTCCTTAAGTACAAAAGATTGACCTCTTGTGGGCCCATGATAAAACAGGGTAAAAGTCAAAATTTCCGCCCCAAAAGGGCTCTACATGCTTTACAGGCCTTGTTAATTTTTTATGGCTAAATCAGCCAACATGGCATTTGCCCTGAGCCCTTTCAACTGGACTTTTATGATTGAATTTGATTTTTCCGTCCTTACAGGGTTGAACCAACCCTCTGCTGTTCAAAAACTTGGGTTGGTTGTCCTTACAACGGGTCATGTTAAACCGTGACCTCACTTAACAGGCTGGTTGCCTCATGCAACCAGCCCCCAGTGTCAACTTGCTACTATTGCAGAGATAGCTGCAAAAGTAACAGAAACAAAATAATAATAATAATAATAAAATGAACCTGAGAAGGAGAATGAAAAACATAAATATTATTGCAAAAATGGATTCTCCACCCAAAATTAGGTAGGGTCACTCACTGACCCCACCCTCTAAATCCAACTCCTTAAATTTTTAAATAATTAAGGAAAAGAAAGGCCAAAATACCACGGCACCACTATTGAACTTTTTTGCCAATTAAATATTTCACATGTATTGTCACGTATAGGTTTCACACCTAAAATTTGGTCAGAATTGAGATGTTGTGTATATTTTAGGTGTTACAGACGGAAATGTGTTCTGTCACAATTCCCGCACGCAGCCGCAGCAGCCAATGCACCCGCGCGCAGCTGAGCTACAGCTCTGTCACTCTTTCAAAGCCGTGTACGCAGCCCTGGGCCTCTGAAAAGTATGCAGCCGCGGGACTACAGGTTGACAAAGTGACAGGCGGCCTGAGAAACCTAGGTACCGCGTAAAAATGCTACAACCTACACGGGAACATTCTACATATGTATTAAATGTTCCAGTGGATAGTAGATAGTCTAAAAATTCATAAAATAATATAAAAATACTTAAATAACCTTTATACTTATTTTACATTAAATATAATTTAAAGTTCCAAAAATTTCAAAAATAAGACAATGACTACTTCTAAAAATATATTAAAATAATTTAATATAATATTACGAGAATTTCTAGACACCAAAATTTTTTTGAAATACTTAGAAAACTTATGATGTAAAAATATTACATGAATACCCATGAATTACATTTTTAAGTAATTATTTTAGTAAATCATTTCGAAAATAAGGAGTAAATTCAATATCATGACTTTACTCCAATAATTTAATACATAATGAGAACCCACCTGACATCAGAATATTTTTAGGAATTTCTATTAAAATAATTATTAACTTACTGGGAACATTTACCAAGGATAATTAATTAAATAATAAATAAAAAGGACATATTAGTGTTATTCACACGTCCAAACATCAATTATAAAGTAGAATAATTCCTATACCCTGGGGAATTAGATGCTACCCATCTTACAGCACCAAGAACACGTGACAGGCTACCACTGGTTATCCTGTTAGCCTCAGTGTCCGTCCCTTTGAGCCCCTGTATCTCTCAGAAGGACAATATTGGGACTCCAAAAGCTATAAATAAAGAGCTCTTTAGAGGATATTGATACCCAGAGACCAAGTTTTATTTACATCCAGAAACCGTGCCAAGGTAATAAAATACTTATAAGAGATAAGTAAGTGATTTATGGCTTTAGTCTGATTAATAATATCCATCCTCAACCCTCTTTTATCAATTTAAACTTCTGAACAACCTTATAACCCCAGTATACAGGTTTAACCCATCAGTGCACATCCCAAAAAGATACCCAAAGGATTTAATAATATACCAGTTAGTCTTATTATCCTTTCTCTGTTGTGGAAGCTTGGTTACAAAGCCCTGGACTCCACCGTGTATTTTATATTATCTTTGGGCAAAATATCCTTTAAACTAAAGGGCCCAAAGTAAACAGGCTTATGTGTTTTCATACTGAATTCCCTGAAGAGAGGTGTTAAAGATCCCCAATATAATTGTGGCCCCTCTATAAAAATATCTAATAATCAATTTATCTATATTGATTTATAACAATAAACCACATCCAAACCAATTAACCTTTCAATAAGCTTTATCCAAATATTTTATGGATTTTTGCTGCATTTATTAAATAATATATTTATTATTTATTCTATCACCTCTGGTAGCTCAAGGATACGAGGCTCTTGGCATCCAGGAGGCTGAAACCTGGCCCCACAAATGGGCCAGGTGGGACCCAGGACACACCTGGGTCTGCTCTCAACACTGATACCATAGGGTGCAGGGTGTAACCAGCGGACATGCCTCCCCCCCTCTTTCTTACCTGGGTGACCAGCAGGGTTTGTCAAATCCCCTGCTGGTTTCCTGGTACAATTTTTGCCCAGGGAAAAACAAAACTAATAGGTGTTCTGGGGGGGATCAGGTCCCCCCAGCCCTTGGCACCTCCACCTGGGTAGCAGGGGGGGGGGGGGGGGGGGGGGGGGGGGAGAGAGCGCTGCGTGTTCCATCCTTGCACAGGTATGGGGGTGATGAAATCCCCTTCACCGCCCATTGGGGGGAGAGCCCCCTGCTTGTTCCATCCTTGCACAGTTGTGGGGGTGATGAAATACCTCCCACCGCCAGTTGCATTGATGCAACCAGCCCTTGGTCTAATCAACATCAAAGTGGGCTGAGGGGGGGGGGGAGCGCCCCATCTGCCTTTGTCAATCTTGCCAACTCATCTGGTGGGGGGGTGATGAAATCCTCTCCCACTGCTGGTTTCCTTGCTGTGAGAAACCTGGGCTGTCCTGGGGCTGGTGGTATTCCACGAGCCCTCCCCCTCCCTCATAATGTTGAGCAATGGTAGGGGAGGGAGCCTGGATTGTTGGTCCCAGCTCCAGCGGCCACAATTCAGCGCAGCCGCCGCAATTGGGGTTGGGGAACTCCATTTGGAGTCCCTCTACCCCCCTTAAACCACCCTGCACAGGCCATCTGGCCCTTCAAGAGGCCAAATGCAAGAAACAGCGGCCCCAAGTGGGCCGCAACATGGGTGATGGCCCCAACAGGCGGTCCTAGCCCAAACCCACCACATGACTCCTTTGGAAGGCCAGCCTGGCTGGCCAAGTATGTCCAAAATGAAAATTGGGCCAAATGATGCCCATACAAGCCCATTTTTCTGGGGTGGTCCATCCATCCCAACGGGCCTGTGGTCACCTGTGTACCAAATAACCTATTTCACGTGTTTTAGGGCCGGTTTCCGCAAATCTGTGACATCCACACAGGCCTGTGTGGTCCATGTGGTTGTCCAATGGGCCACAGAGGCCCATATGTGCATCCCATTTTGATTACACCTATATGTGGCACAAACATAATTGCCTATGTATTTTAACAAGCCTGGAAAACATTCAGTATCCATGAATTGAGATATCTACTTATTATACTCCTTGGTTATCCAGAGAGGGATTTAGCAAAATAATCCCAGGATAGTAATCATAACCTCTTTTTGTATGAGTCAATGATTCCATATCCAACTGAGAAGAGGTTTTCTAATTGATGAATAAGTGGTAAATTTCCATTTTATCAAATTATATAGAGAGAGAATGTCAGCTGGATAGCTGCATAAAATTTATGACTCAAAGATTTATTCTAAAAGATTTGGTGATATTCAATAATTTAAAAAAAATTAATGAATGACACAAAGAAAGTTTGGAAAAGTTGGTGGAAGCTCAATTCAGGCTTTAGATGAATATTTTTTCTATCATTTATTGGATGACAGAGTTAATTTCTTCCAGGGACCATGCATAACGTTTCAAATAGAGAATTCAAGGATAAGAAATCAAATTCCAAGTGAGGGTCTTGATCGTAGTCAAATGGTAGAAAACTTCCTTCATATTTATTCCATTTTGAACATGATCTTGGGAAGTTTGTTTATAAATTTTGAGAGTGATGGGACTGCAATACAGATTGATTAGTTTACAGAGAAATGGGATGATGAGTTTATGATCTTGTGGGATTCAGTGATGATTTTATTTTTCAATGGAGATAAAATATGATTTGGTGATTCAATGTGTCAAGTGATATTAAGTTATGGATTTGTGTAGAATTTCCAATTTGGGGATGTGGATGTTTTTTTTAATTCCATGGATGATGGATGGATGGTGGTTCATATATCTTTGATTTTATATTTGGAACATGCAATTTCCATGAAATAAAAAATTTTGAAAACACCACTGAGGGCGTATATGGTTTTCAGAAACCTTCAATTAAAATGGTGGGTTTTTTCAAAAGTAAATGTAAATTTTCTAATACTGGGTTATCTAAGTCTGATAAGCCCTATTATCTGTTTCATTGTTTGAAAATTTTAATGGAAATTTAAATAAAAATATTTATGTTTAAAATTTATTCTAAGCATGTTTAATGTCTACGGCTAGGATTCACTCTTCACAAGGGTAGTAAGGGACTCTCAACTGATTTTTTCCATCCTCTGCATCCATATCTTCATCACTACTATCTCACCAAAGCCATTTTAACCACCCAAATATTCAAAAATGAAAATATTAAAAAAGATAATTTATTTTCTCACATGGGTCCAACATTGTGCAGACATAGTCTGCTCATGCTAAAACCCTTAAATTTACAGGGTTTAAAAATTTTTGTGTACATTAATATTTGACAGTAAAGCCATGTAGAGAGTATTTTAAAACCTCAAAAAATATTTTTGAGAAGGGTTTAAATTTATTAAGACCCTTTAATCTTCCCTCCAAAATCAACAAATAAACAAATAATGGCAGCTTTCTCTTTGGTTTTGAGCTTTATATTTAAGATTTTTGCTTAGATATTTTTCTTTCTTAAAGTTGAAGTATTTTTCCCAATATATAACAGAGCTTTAAAAATATTTTTGGGGAATTTTAAAAGTTATTTCTTTCTCTAAAAAAATTACCAAATTTTGAAGAATTAATAAAGAATCAAATGTTTTGCAATATGTTTTAAACTCTTTCTGTTGGTTTTTTGTTGATTTTAATATGTAATTCATGTAAATAGCATTAATAGTTTTTTGAAACAAAAAAAGGGTGATTATTTGACTTAACATGAAAGTTTTGGAGAAGAATTTCTTGGAGGAGAAAAATTTATTGGATATGAAGGACTTGTTGAAGATGAAAAAATTCCTTAATTGGAGCTTATAATGCCTCAAAGTTTTCTTCCTTCATTTTATGGAATTTTTATTTGCTCATGAAGTTTTTTTGTTTTGTGATTATTATTAGATTTCTGGAAATCTGGTGAAGAATGTTTTTTTCACATGAGCACAGTCCTGGAACAGTCTAGAGGATTTGAAAAATAAAAAAAAAACTGTTGATCAAAAGGCACCCTAAAGGCCACTGGGGAAAAAAAATACTTTGTACCCAAAGTACCCACTGAAACTGTTAAAATTGAATGTGTGAGTATCAATTGCCACTTTTGATTGAATTTTATCCATTTGATAAATTAATTCTATTTGGAATAAATGTTAGTTTTCTAAATTTTCTATTGATCATCTGGAATCCTCAATGAAGTGGCTATGGATCAAGTCAGCTATAAAATATAAACATTTTTTTTGATCCTGAAATCAACATAAATCTTTTAATTCAGTTTCAATAATTTTTTTTTTACCCAAAAGAATCAATTCCCAATATATCCCATGTTCAAGATGAAATGGGGGATGTAAACTTTCATTTCAGAGCATCAGCCATCAGCTTGGGCCAGAAATCCAAAGATTGGAGTGTAACAATGCAATAAATGATCAAAATAATTCATTCCAACCCAATAGATTATTCTTGTTAAAATTTCTTTGAATTGATTCAACAGGCCCAAAATGTTCCATTACATTTTAACCAATGAGCCATTAAAATCAATAATTCTATTATTGGGCTTGGCAAAATCCCAGATTAATTTGGGCTGAGGAAGATATCCCCAAATTATTTTTTTAGACAGAGATTTTTCTCCAATTAATTCAAATGGGGATAAATTTATTTGTGATTCTCAAGAAGAAAGTGAATCTGATTTAAAATTTGTCAATGAAGTGAGAAGTGGAATTTAAAAACTTTATCATCATAATGTTCAAGTCCTTTGCAATTGGTATATCAAAAAAAAACATATTGGAAAGATGCAAAAGGTTTTTAAAGCCTTAGGGAATTGGAGATTCATTAATTTTTTGTTTTAAAAAATGTTCTGGTTCAAGAAAAATCAAGGAATATGAAGATAATTGGTCAAAATTTGATTCTTTCATGAAATAAGACCCTGAGATTTCAAATTACATTTGGAAAGTCTGGGTTAGGAATAAGAAAAGGTTTGAAGCCCTTTGGACTTCCTAAAATTTAAATTTGGGGAAAAAAACTGGTTCAAGGGCTGAAGTTTCTCATTATTCAAAATATAATCCTTGGTTAATTTCACAGGTGCTATCTTTACATTGAATAAAAATATCACAAGGAAAATATTTAATCAAGAAAAAGAGATAAACAACACCATAAATAACCAATGCTTGAAAATATTTGTTTTTTCCAGATGTAGTTGATAATTTTCTTAAGAAAATCTCACATTTTGAAATGATAAAATTCAAAGAACAATATTCAAATATCCCTGAAGAAAGAACCAAATCATGCAAAGAAATATTTTTCTGGTCTTTGGGAATTCCTTGGTAAAATAAAAAGGCACTTACATGTGTGCAACATATGAGTTTAATTCAAATTGAATGCAAATATAGTCCTCTGTGACCCATTGGAAAATCACACAGACCATGAAGTCCTCTATGTATTTCACTTATTTGGGGAAATTGACCTCAAAATGCATAAAGAAGTAATTTGAGACACAGGCCTACAGGGGAAGGCTGGGGAAACGGGCTTGAGGGCCCATCATTTGGCCTCCTCTTTATTATTTCAATACTTGGCCATCCAGGCTGGCCTGCCAAATTATGTTAGAATTGTAATCCTATCAGGTAAATTACAGTTGGTATTATTATATTTAATAACTGTAAAGTTGAAGATATCTGTGTGATTACTCAAGAAGTATCCTTAATGGATAAATAATATCATTTAGACCATGGTAGGAAAAAGAATAAACACAATATGATAAATCATATTGGAGTTATTGAGGATTCAATTCCTACAAATTATGGCACAACAGTGTCACAGGTATGAAAGCACAAATTAGAAATAAGGGTGAAAGATAAGAATGAAGAAGAAATAATTTAATAGATTCTTTTCTCAAAGAAAGGAAAATAAAAATAAGGAGGAATGCTTCAAATAAAATCCAGTTAAAATCTAAAATCTGGAATAGAGCCATGAAAAGAAAGCTCCACCACAGGTGGACACCGGAAGAAAAGTCAAGAAAAAAGCAATTGAAAATTTAACATTCATTGCACTTCCATTTTTATCACCAAGAAAACAAAATTTAAACTATGATTCAAACAAAATCATCAAGAGAATGAAATTCACCAATTAGGGTGTATCAATTTTAGCAAATAAAACATTAGAAACCACCATTTTCTTTGACAAAAACCACCATTTTTAATGGCGTTATTTGGAACTACACATACCCCCTGACTGGTGTATTTCAAAATGGAATTTTTAATGAAAATGGAGGATTTGAAACATCAAACCCGCCATTTATGCACCATCATCCATCCACCATCCATCCCATGCAAAACACCCATCCATGCCTACACCTCAGAAAATCCATACTGATCCCATCTCCATTGCATCACACACATCTCATTTCCATTGCTTCACTTCCACATCCACCTCACCCACCACCTCCCCTCCTCCTTTGGTCAGAACCCCTGGCAAGCCACCCCTCCTCCTCATCCTCCTCCTCTTCCTGCCCCTCATCAGTTGCTGATCCTTTGATGATTCAACCTCTAGGCCCCCCCACCTCCTTTATCAATTTGCCAGGTATGCTGCCCCCCCTCCTCCTCCTCCTCCTCCTCCTCCTCCTCCTCCTCCTCCTCCTCCTCCTCCTCACCCTTTCCCTCCCTCCCTCTCAATCAATTTTAAACCAATTGCTCAATTGATTGAAAAATTTATTGCCAATCAATTCATTGAGAAATTAATAGCCGATCAATAAATTTGAAATTGATTGAGCCATTGATTTCAAATCAATAAATTTTAAATTGAATGAGCCATTGATTTCCAATCAATTGAGAAATTGATCTTCAATTGATTGCTCAATAAATTTTGAATCAATAAAGGGATCTATTGCAAATTATTGCAAATTTATTTCCAATCAATCACCACTTATTGAGAAATCAATTGGCAATTTATTGCTCAATTGATTCAGAATCAATCAAGCAATAAATTTCCATGGGGTATTGATTGAAGTTTGTGATGAGCAGATGGTGATTTGGGATGATCATTGGGATGATAATTGTTTGGAAAGGCACATTGGCCAATCAAGAAATGGCACAATTAGCTTAATGGTTAAAGCATAACTTATTAATGTTGAGGCCATGGTTTCAAATCCCATAGTGTGCAAACTTTTGGTTTTCCAAAATGCCACTGCCTTCAAAATGTTTTAAAATAAATTGAATTGCTTCTTTATTCTCACCCAAATTGTAGTATGTGGATGGGAGGGAACAAGATGGGAGAATATGATTTGAAAAACATACAGAGACATGGTAATAATAGGGTTTCCAACCCTCAAAAGTTTATACAATGAATTGAATCCCTTCATGTTCCTCACCCCAATTGTATTATGTGGATGGGAGGAGATGATGTGAAAAACATACAGAGATGTGGAAATAATAGGGCGTGCAACCCTCAAAATTTGATACAATGAATTCAATCCCTTCTTTATCCTCAGCCCAATCTTAGTAGGTGGATGGTAGGAGATGATTTGACAAAAATACAAAGACAGGGAAAGAATAGGGCTTTTCAGCATTGGCTAAAGGGGAAATGTTTGGATTGATAGTTATTGAACTTCTCCCGCATATGTTTAGATGAAAGATCCAGCCTACCTTTGGTTTTATTCTTCAATTAATTTTCCATCAGTAGATAACAATTAACCTGAGAGGATGGAGGTTGGCCAACTCTTGTTTCACTGTCAGATCCAAAGAAAGCATCATAGTTGGTGGAAACTTTGAGCCAGTTCACCAGGATGATGTGATCAGTTCTCTTGAGATGACTTGAGCCTTTGGAAGCTGCTGGGGGAGAATGGTTGGATGTTGAGTTCCTGGGGAATGTTTGCTTTGGTCCATTGTATTTTTTATTGGGCTTGTGGGGTGAGTTTTTCTAAGGGTCCATTTAAAAAGATTAAACGGAATGAAGGGATGAAAAAATGAAGCAATGAAGAAATGAAGTAATGGAGGGGTACAATGAAAGCAGGGACAAAGTGATCAAGCAATGAAGCAATGAGATTTAAGATGTGATGAAAGCGGGGATGGAGCAATGAAGTAATGAGAGGATGGATGTGATGAAAGCAATAATTTGATGAGTGTTAAAATTGTGAGAGTGATGAAGTGATGCGGGGATGAGAGTGATGAATCAAAAAGGATAGGAATAGATGAGAGTGATGAAGTGATGACAGCAATGAATCAAATTTTTTGCATGAGGTTGAAGGTAGAATTTTTCCAATGACCTTGGAGGTTGAAACCAGGGGTGATGATGTGGAATTATGCATGATTGAGGCAGTGAAAGCCTCTAAACACTTTATCTGAAAAAAACCATTTATTTTATGGAAAGATTGTCTGGGCACACTCCCCAGTCTCGCTTGGCACAGTCCCCAGCAGGCTTGATTTGCACATCTGTTTGTGCTGCGGGTCTTGGCACACAGCCAAGTTCTGCTTGGCCAAAGCCAAGCTGTTGGCACCCGCCCCCCCCTCACTTGCTCCCTCCTCCCCACTTTCACCCTTGCTTTATCCTCTCTCCCTTGCTCCTCTCTCCATTGACTTTTCCTTTGACCCAACCAAAAGAACCATGGGTAGTCCATTTTCTTTTCTTTTTTTCTTTTTGGTTTGCTTTTTCTTTTTTTTTTTCTGGAACAGGTTAAAATGATCAAAAGAGATTTCAAAAACCCCAAAGGCAAATCAAATGGAGGAAATTAGTCTGAGATTGAGGCTAACACAGAACATGCACAAGAACTCCTCAAGGAGCTCTGATAATTTAATAAAAGCAGCTTTACTGTCCATGCACTGACTTTCAAGAAAGTACAGGGACAGTTTTCTCTAACCCCAATTAATCTTATCTTTTTATTTTTCTTTCTTTATTTTTTATTTTATTTTTTTACTTGTGTTTCATTCAAAAAAAATTTTCATTTTTCTTTCTATTTCAAAAAGGTTTTATTCAAAATTTTATTAAAGAAATACAAAAATTGGTAAACAATTTGACCCCAATTATTGATTTGGCAGGCATTCTTTGGTGTGGCCAAGCCAAACTTTGTCCCAAACCACCCAAACTTGGGTGCTTGTCAAGTTGCTCTTTGCTATTTGCCAAGAGGACTTCAGGTGGTGCCATGGGGGCTTTAGTGGGTGCCCAGCACGCTTTAGCAAAAATATGGCTAATTTGGCTGGGAGCCCAAACAAGCTTGATATAGAATATGTTAAGGTAACTCTGACACATCTGATGTGAAATAAGTGGGTTTTTTGATTTTTTAATTGCTGGTTTGAAATTGCATATTTGGATTGAAACCCAACATTAAAAAATGGAGGGGTTCCTTAACTTGGATACACCCCATTGCTTTTATAACATTGTTGAGTAGAATATTATACATTTTTACCTTATGGAAAAGATGGGAGCTCATCATTATTTGAAGGGCCCATTGTGCCATCATTTAGTTGATTTTTTTTTTGTTTTATCACCCTTCTATTTCATAATTAAATCTATCAATATTTTTCAATCAAATAATCCTCTACCATCAAAATTGCTTATTGCAATAAATTAGTAAATCCTCAAATTCAGGCTGGGATGGCCCATTGGGGCCATTTCCCATGTTGGAACCCACTTGGGGCTTCTGTTTCTTTCACTTGGCCTGCTTTGGGCCCCAATGGCCCACATGGGACTGTTTTTGGGGGAAGAGGGACTCTTTTGGAGTCCCTTCACCCCAGAAGTGGGGAGATGCTTCAACCAGTCTGGTCCTGGAAGTGTGGCAGGGAGTGTTTCTGAAAAGTTTGCTCCCCCAATACCCTCACCTCCATTTCTGAAAGGGAGAGGAAAAAGCAAAAAGCCTGGTTGCATTGATGAAACCAGCGGTGGGGGGGGATCCTGATCACCTCCTCCACCATACAGGAGCCAAGTCCCCCCCCCATTACCAAGGGGGAGGATGACCAGGCTGCAGGGATCTGACAACCCTCCATTCCAAATTCAAAGGGATGCCCTCATTGACCCCCAAGCCCCCTGGAAGGAGATTTTTTCACCCCCCCCCCCAGGGAACCAGGTGTAAAGAGGGGGGGAGGAATGTCTGCAAGTTACACCCCCCATGGTGATATTTTGAGACTGGACACAGATTCAATCTAGGTCTTTCCTGGCCCATAATTAGGGGGTGGGGTTGGTTGAATGAGGAAACCAGCCGTTTAAGTAAGGGATGGCAAAGGCCAATCCATTAAAATAAATGTAAGCAAGCTTTAAGGGCTGGGTGTAACAGATAACTTGCCAGGGTTAGAACGGAAAAGTAGCTTTTTAAGCCCTGCAAGGGTAGAAACAACAAATTTGAGTGTTAAATTATGGTCAGGGGTCACAGGGAAAATTGCCATGTGGGCTGATTGATCCCAAACCTATTAACAAGGCCTGTGGAGCCTGTCAAGCCTTTTTGGGGAGTAACCTTTGCATTTATGTTGTCATTACATGAGGTCACCTGAGGGTCATACTTTTTACTTAATTCCTCTTTTCCCTGCTGTTTTCCCATCATTCATTCAAATTAATCCAATCAATTTTCCAAAGAATTTGCCTATTGTAAGCACCCATTAGCCATTATATGCACAAGTTTCCCATAATTTCTTTTCCTTTGATTACTGCTTCTCTTTTCACTAAGTCTAATCTTTGGCCATAATTATCACATTCCTTTCAGTCATATTTTAGATGAATTCAGGAACTCTGGGAGGCTACTTGAGCCCAATGAATTCCATGCAAATTTTAATATTCATGTGAAAACTGACTATTATGATTCATGATATTCATTTCTTTTCCAAATGTTCAAGGATGACTCAAATTAATTTGAGGTAGTTCCATAAATTTTGCAGAAGATAGGAAACTCCAACTGTTGGTAAAAAATGAAACTTTCTTTTGTGGAAGATTCCAGTTAAGAATAGTTAAAATTCATGAGTTTCTGGAATTTTCAAGGGGAAGTCTCTTAGCAAAATTTCAGAAAAATAGTTTGTATTGAATAAGGAGGGAGCCTTCATTTTCTAAAATTGAGGAAAAGAGCTTTCAATATAAATTGGGCAAAAAAATGGAAAGATAAGTTATGAGGAAGGAAGAGGACAGGGAGAGGACCACAGATTTGAGATTCAACTGAAACTTCAGAAACAGAAAAAAATTAGGTGGAAAGTTTATGAAGCTAATTATGAAGAAATTTACAGAAAACCTTAAATCCATAAAAGATGAGACAGGGAGAGGAAAGATTCTGAAGATCAGAAGGGAAAATAAAATTTAAATCAGAAATATTTTGAAGATCTGAAGTTAAGGAAAGATTTAAATTAAAAAAAAAAAAAAACACTGAAAATCTGAATGCAAGGTAACATTTAAAGAAAAAAATACTCAAGATAAGGAGGAAATAAAGGATTTCAATCAAAAAAATGCTGAAGATATGAAGGAAAGGAAAGATTCAAAGCAGAAAGAAGATGATGAAAAATCAAAGAGGGATTTTGGAGGGAATGAATAAATTACATAACAACAGAATATGAAGCTCAATAAAAAAAATATGAAAAACTAAAACATGAATCAGAAAAAAAGGAAAATTCTAGCCTTTAAAACTCAACGTGCAAGTTCCCTTTCTCCTGAAACAAACATGCAGGCTTAATCAAATCAAAAACCGCAATTAGTTCAATCTTCTTCAATTTCTTTTATGCAAGCCAAATATTCTTCAAATTATTCTATTAATTCTAAAAATTAATCTATTTCTATGAGGCAAAAATGGAGTAGATTGATCTCTGAGATTTCAGGTGATTTTTCCAACTATGAGGAATCTGTTTGTAATACCCTATGTGAATTTAATTGGGTTTAGTATGCTTTGGCTCATCCTTTTGGGGAAAACTTCTAATATTTGAGGAATAGATTAAAATTTGAATTTAAAAGAAAAGGGATTTTATTCATGTCTTTGGAAGATCATTTGTGATCCCTTGGATTTTGATCAATTTCTAGAAATCATTGATTCTGACAGTGTGAATTTTTCCAAATTTGGGTAATGTTCTTACCAATTAATATGATCTCCCAATATCCTGGATCTCAAAGGAAAAATAATTGGTAATTTTCCCTTTTGGTTTTCCTGTAATTTAAAATAACCCAGTTTTTATTGTTTTGTTGACAAATTTCATTTCATAGCATTGAAAATGATTAAAAAGGGAGTTTTCTTCAAGTATGATATATTGATTTCACCTGCTTATGAGATTGGAAAGGATATAGGTACAGGAGGGGTGAAAGGAACTTGGAAATAGAATATGAGAAATCCTTGAATCAGTGGAAAAAATTACATTCCCCATTCAAGCATGGTTTTATTGAATGGGATTTAAAGGCATTTCTTTTTTATATATCATTTTTTTATTTTAAGAAAAAACTGTGGTTTTAATTTAATCTTATTAAAATCATAATTGATAATTCTTTTTTTTTGGAAATTTTACAAAAAAAGCCAATTCATATAATTCAAAAGAATCCAAAATGATTATTTGCATAAAGTGAGAGGTCCTATTTGAGTACTTATATTTATATTCGTCTCCAAAAGGATTCATTTCAATTGAATGAAATTGGAAGTACTTCTAAAAATTGTTTCTTCTTGGATTAAAAAATGTATTTCATGATTATCAATTTGAATTCTTATTCAAATAAAGCATTTTTATTTTTTTTACCTGGCAAAGCTTTTGTTAGATTATTTTAGCATATTATAATTCTGATGAAATATATATATGTAGAATATTTCTATTTTTTATTATTTTTGGCACAATAGGGCATATCAAAGTTAACAAAACCCCCCATTTGAAACCCGCCAATTGTTTTGACCAAAACCGCCATTTTTAATGGAAGTGTTCTGAAATAATCATAATCCCTACCTTGTGTATTCCAAAGTAGCATTTTTCATTCAAATTGTGGGTTTCAAACATCAAAACTGCCATTATCATCCATCCACTATCCATTGCATGCAAAAAACCCACCCACAGCTCCACCTCAGCAAATTCATACCAATACCATCTCCATTTCATAACACACATCTCATCTCAATTGCTTCAAATCTCCATCACTTGACTCACATCACCATCTTTCTCATCATTTCCAATCAAACTTCCCAGCAGCAACTTTAAAATGCAAAAAATCTGACTGAACTTTTTTTATTATTTGAATCTGATTAAGATTCCAATTCAGACTTCAATTTAGAATCAACTTGTTTACCTTTGAATTCTCTATTGGAAAAGCAATAAATGGTTCCAATAATACACACACTCCATAACCCCATTCATGATAGGCAAAAGCTTCCTCTCCTCCCCCACTCAAGCTTCCAGCAACTGTTCAGAACTTCAATTATCTCCAAAAGTTTCATGAATGAAGGAAATACTCCATTGCTTCAAATCTCCATCACTTGACTCGCATCACCATGTTTCTCATCATTTCCAATGAAACTTCCCAGCAGCAACTTTAAAATGCAAAAAATCTGACTGAAATTTTTTTATTATTTGAATCTGATTAAGATTCCAATTCAGACTTCAATTTGGAATCAACTTGTTTACCTTTGAATTCTCTATTGGAAAAGCAATAAATGGTTCCAATAATACACACACTCCATAACCCCATTCATGAAATTCAAAAGCTTCCTCTCCTCCCCCATTCAAGCTTCCAGCAACTGTTCAGAACTTTATTTCCTTCATTCATGAAACTTTTGGAGATAATTGAAGACCACCACATCTTCCAGAAAAATTCTTGAATTCCTCAATGCAATCCAGCTATCCAAATGGCCTTTTCTCTTTGTATATTGGGATAAAATAGAAATGGAGCAGAAATTCATCAATTAGAAAATGTATTCTCAGTTGGTTATTGAACCATTGACTTATAAACCAAAAGAGTCATGATTGATATACTATCTTTCCGTTTATCAGTCCTTTCTTGCAAAACCAAAGAAGAACACAAGTAGATATCTCAAGTAATGGAGACTGAAGGCTTTCCAGGTTTCATTGTTTTTGTTGATGGAACCACTATCCCCTTGAGTCAAAAACCCAAGCTAGATGGCAACCACTATTTTGATTTGAAAAAATGCAATTTATTCATTTCTTTTCCAAAAATGAAACACTGGCAATATATGTTTTATATGTTTGTATAGATATTCTGCGTCACTACAACTTTTTTGTGATAAAAACAATTTCATATACATCCTTTCTGGCCTTCTAGGTTCTTTTGATGATTCCTATGTTTTCAATTGGATGTGGATTTCCCAACAACCAGAGAACTAATTTGACCAAGATCAATACCTTCTGGAAAATTCAGCTTATGCTAGCGGGAAATATGTGGTTCCAGAATACTGCAATTTTTCATCCAATGATCAAGCCAAAACCAATCTCAAATATCATCTTTCCCAATCACAAGTTCTGATTGACCATGCCATAGGAATCCTGAAAGGAAGATGGGCCACCTTACAGGAGATGCAAAACCAGCTTCAAAATTCCAAAGACATGAAGATCATCATCAACTGGATTATCAGTTGTGTAATCCTTCACAACCTTCTGGCAGAAATAAAACATGAATGGGAAGAGATATTTGAAGACAATATTCCTGATCCTCCTCAATGTTGGAACTCACGCAAGCTCTTACCCAGTGCTTTTACTTCAGACTTGGAGTACCCGCTTGATCATACTCCTCTCACAGGATAGGCTGCTCCAGATCAACACCAAGAACTTGTTCATTCTCATCTCAATCTCTTTCTTATTTCTCATCCATTCTTCTCATCATCATCATCCATCCCTCAAGATCATTGTTGTTGTTGGATCAAGATCATTCATCCAAGTCTCCCAATGAAACTCAACTGGTAAAATCCTGTAATCAGTGATCCAATGTCCATCTTCAATCTGCCGACATCCATTCTATTCAGATTCATTTTCACTTGTCATTTCTCATCTGTGTTCATAGATTTCTAACTCTTCAAGCCCAATCAGACGTACAGATTCTTCACCTCTCTCCTTAGAATTCCCTCACTCATATCATGATTTTTTTAGCTGCCACGTTCCTGTCATCAAGCCAAGTCCTCACCTGTTCTTTAAAATTAGAGAATCATCCACCTAATACAACCGTTGGTATTTCACATTATGATTATTCTGCTCTTTTTCTCATTTCTTCCTCAAGCTGCTGCTGTCAACCTCACAACTCACATATTTGCAATGAACTGGCAGTGGTCCTGGTTTCACATAATCATATAAACTTTTCAGGGTTAAAAGCCAAAACTCAACCAGCTCACCAAAATGGAATCACCTTTGCCAGGACCAGGGGGCAACTCCTCCAAGAACATGGCTCTCAAGGGAATCTAGGACTCAATCCCATTGCTTAATGAGGACAATTACTCCATCTGGCGGTCTAAATTCCAAAATATTTTCTGGCTCGGGCAAATTCTCCCTACCATGACATCTGAAAACACCTCGGATCAGCTGGACTCCAATGTAAATGAAGAAATAACTGCTTATCTTCTTTCTTGTCTGGAACCATCCACCCACTCCAACATCATCAACTCTGAAAATGAAGAAAGTGAGAAAGCCATATGGGTTGCAGCTAGGACTCATTTTGCTTCATCTCAATCTGCAAGCAGAGCCCGGATATTCAACAACTTTATGTACCTTTCTTTCCCAGAGAATGCCATTGAGAAATTCATCACTACAGTCCAAGTCCATCTCAACAAACTCTTGTTGGTTGGCATAGAACTCCCATCTGACATTCTCGCGTATCTGGTCTTGTTCAAATTCCCTCCATCTCTCAAATCAATGCAATCTCAAATCATGCATGGAGTGGGGACGATCACAGTCAAATATGTACTTAATCAACTTACCCAACATAAGAACAAAATCAAAGCCACCAAAGAGGAAGCCACCTCTAAAAGCAAAATCTCCCTTTACAATTGGGATTTCCCCAGATGCACAAATGGTGTTCACAAAAAAAAAGTTTGAAATCACAAATGAGAAGAATGTTGGTCTGAATTTCCTCACCTCAGGCCAGTCAATCCTAATACACAAAAGCCAGGAAAGAAAACGGAAGAGGAAGTGGCGCATTTCTTCTCTCTCTTCTGTGGGTCTACACACTCAAACTCCTTGGGACCAAAAAGCTTTGTGCTAGACTCCGGATGCTCTGTTCACTTGCTTAATGAAAAGCCATATTTCTCAGATATATCACCGGAAGAATGCACGGATTAAATCAAAACCGGCAAGCCTGGAGCCACCCTGAACATCAGAGGTCGAGGCACTGCAATCGTGACTGTTGGGTCAAACCAGATCACGCTGAACAATGCTTTCTGGGTCCCTGAAGCTAATATCAATCTTCTCTCACTTGGCAAATTCCTTTTTGAAGGATTCTCCCTGCTTGTAGACAACACCAAGGATCCTTCTTGGTTCCAACTCATTCTTCAAAACAAAACCTGTCTTTCCGTTCAAATCTCTCACAACATTCTGAAGATAGATGATCCGCATCCTCTTTTTGCCTTGCAAATGACCATAGGAGAAGTTCATCACCTACACAGAACCTTGGGACATGCTAGCGTTGACCAAATGGAAAAATATCTGGTAAAACCACTTGGCCAAGAAATAAAAAGCAATTTTGTCTGTATGGGATGCAACCTTGGAAGGATAAAAAGAAAATCCATCACAGACTCCTCCAACCCAGCCAACAAAGTGTTTGAACAAATTCATCTTGATCTTATTGGACCAATATCTCCCCAGTTGAAAGGCCATCACCAATACTTGCTTACCCTTGTGGACAATTTCTCTGGCTACATTGGTACCTTTCCTTTGAAACTCAAAAGCAAAGCTGCCAACCTTCTTATCTTCATTCTCACAAACAAACATCACAAACGGGGCTACTTTCCTGCTGAAGTCTGCTCCAATGGAGGAGGAGAGTTCATCAATGATAAACTCAAGGATTTCCTTGAATCCAAATCCATCAAGCGAATCGTCTCTGAAGCCTACCATCCCCAGCACAATGGAAGGGCGGAAAGAGCAAACAGAACACTTTCTGAAGCTGTAAGAGCGACTCACTCATCTACCAAACTCCCTCAAAACCTGTGGCATGAGGCCATCAAAGCCTGCGCAGTGGCCCTAAACCAAATACCTAAAGTATCCGGTGAGCCCTCTCCCTGGGTGCTCATGCATGGAAGCTCTCTTCCTAATCACTACTTAAAGCCAATTGGATCCCACCTGACCTACCTGAACCTCAAAGACAAGAGCTCCTTTTCCAAATTCAAAGAAAAAGGTAAATCAGGAATCCTGATTGGATATGTACCAAGGCTTCACTCATATTGGGTCTTAAACCAATCTGGATCAATCTTCAAAACCAAGCACGTCAAGTTTGGAGCCACTAACCCAGACTTCTCAATTCAATCAAACAATTTGACTCCATTGGATGAGTTGCCGGAGAATACCAGATTGTCTTGTACAGCCTTGGATCCTTTCAACTCCGAACCCAACACCCAACAAATTGAGCCAGGCTCTCCAACAAGTTCCACCACTCCAGAAATCAAAATTGAATCCAATCAGTCTGATGAGAAATCCTCAAACAGCATCAAAGAGTTAAACAATCACCTCATTCCACCCTTCAACACTCAAGCTCTTTAAGATTGAAATGCTCTCCAAAAACCCAATCAATTTGGTTTCATCAATCTCATCGTCCCAAAGTCTGTCTCCAAAGCTCTGAAGATACCCAAATGGTCAATTTCCCTAAAGAAGGAAAACAACACCTGTGAGGCTCTCAGAGTTCGGTAAGACTACTTTGGTTTCAAACCATCAAATATCCTAAACACTACCTACATCTTTTGACAAAAGGGGAATGCACATGGCAAACCTCTTACTTGCATATCCAGGCTCCGCATCCAAGGGTTCATGCAACAGTAAAGTGTTGACTGCTTCAACACCTACGCTCCAACGGGTAAAACTACTTCTCTTTGGACTCTGCTGCTTCTATCTCTGGAAAAAGGCCTTGATATTCTTCAACTCAACATATAAGTTGCCTTTCTTCAAGCCAATCTATATGAAGAAGTATTCATCCACTGACCACCTGCCTGCGACAGAAAATCTCCAATCCTCAAACTAAAGAAATCATTGTATGGACTTCAACAGGCTCCAAGAAATTTTTACTGCACTCTCTGTGACTGGATTGTAAGTCTTGGCTACATTCCCTTGGATGCAGACCCTTGCTTGTATACCAACAGGTCCAAGGATTCTGCGCTTTTCTTTCATGTGGATGATCTCCTGGTGTGCAGCAACTCCCAAGACTTTGAGAGACTGTTTCTAAAAAAATTCCCAAACTCATCTAGCCATTGTCCCAACACTTTCTTGGGTATGAAATTAAATCAATCACCAAACAGGATTGGTCTCTCACTGCCTCTGCACATTGATAAGGGTTTGGAAGCACTGAAAAGCATAAACCTCAATCCCACTTCAACACCCTGCACCCCAGGACTCCAGCTCACTCCAGCCTCAGAAGAAGAACGCACCCAGTTTGCCAATCTCAATGAAAACTACAGAAGCCATATTGGGAGGCTCAATCACATTGCCTCTCTTGCTTGTCCCAACATTTCTTTTGCTTTCTCCAACCTTGCACCGTTCAATGACAAACCAGGCATCTCCCACTGGAATGAACTCATTTGGGTGTGGAGATATCTGGCTGGAACTAAACATCTTGAGCTCATTCTCTCAAAAAAGAAAAACTCTCCGGCCTTAATCTGCTACAGCAACGCAACCTGTGGAGATGATCCATAGACTCGCAGATCCCAAACTGGGCTCATCTGTAGTGTTTTTGGTGCTCCCCTGTACTAAACGAGTCAAAATCAGCGCAACATAACATTCTCTTCTACCAAAGCGGAATGTAACGCTCTCAGCAACTCCCAACTTGAGGACCCGTGGATAAACCACCTGATTGAAAAACTCTGGAATTGTTTGTCAATGCCTAGCATTCATTTGATAGACAACAAGGGATTGGACAATAAAGTAAAAAAATTTGGAACCAACTGAAAACAAAATTCGTTGATATCAAAACCAAGGGACTGAGAGAAGACCTCATCAACAGCAAAATAGAAGTTCTTCTGATCCCTTCTGATCAGATGGTGGCCAACGCACTTACCAAGCCGGCTAGAAAAGCCTCCATAGACAGGCTAGTCGCACATATCAGTTCCTGAGTAAATCAATCCAATGGACATTGAATCAAGAGGGTGTGTTGGAACTCACTCAAGCTCTTACCCAGTGCTTTTACTTCAGACTTGGAGTACACGCTTGATCATACTCCTCTCACAGGATAGGCTGCTCCAGATAAACACCAAGAACTCAGTCATTCTCATTTCAATCTCTTTCTTATTTCTCATCCATTCTTCTCATCATCATCATCCATCCCTAAAGATCTTTTTTTTTTTTAGATCAAGATCATTCATGCAAGTCTTTTGATGAAACTCGACTGTTAAAATTCTGTAATCAGTGATCCAATTTCCATCTTCAATCTGCTGACATCCATTCTATTCAGATTCATTTTCACTTTTAATTTCTCATCTGTGTTCTAATAAAATTGAAGAATGGATTGAACATAAAACTGGAAACTGGGATGAGCAAACAAACATCAATAAGAAGCCAGAATTGAATAGAACAACCGCAGGGTGAGGATCACCAACATTCAGCGTAGAAAGACAATGTTGACAAGGTTAAACAGGCAATGAGTGTTTGGTGACATGGACGGACAAATGAGATTGAGTAGGCTAACAATGAGACAGAATGAAGAAGGTTAGATCCACGAGGTGAGAGATATGAAACATTAGGTTGATGAACACAATATCTCACCAGGAACACTGACAGGGCGTACTATGATGAGAAAGATTGAGTCAAGCGAAGAAAGGAAAGAGAGATGAAAGATGAGAGAGAGATGAAATGAGGAAACTGGTCAATGGGGGTGAAGGTCTTGTGAATCAAAGTGTTGGGATGAAGTGCCAATGCCTGTGTTGAGCCGAGTTCCACCATGACCAAGACAGACCAGAAGGAAGCTGAACCGGGTACACTTCAATTTTAGGAGTGAAGTGTCTTCACCCGCGCAGTGCCCGTGAGCGCGGCTGTAGGCATGGCTGGAGACAGAACTTGGCAACAAAACTTAACACCCCTCCATTCCCAATGAGATATTGGAGACACCACGAGAAGAAACAAGGAACAGAAATAACAAAAATATGCTTTGAATGGAGGAAGCTTTAGTTAGAGAGTCGGCTTTCATTTCCGTAGATCTTATGAGCTTAAGCTCAACTTTCTTATTGGATAACTCGTCCCTCATCCCCTTAGTCTTTAAGTCCAAATGTCTTGTCTTCAAGTTTGACCCAAATTTTCTAATTTTATCATCCAACCCGCTGTTGTCAATGTGAACTAGTATGGACTCAGGAGAAGCTGCAAATATCTCATCCATCAATGCTTTGATCCATGTCGCTTCATGATATGAGTCAACCAGTGCATTTAACTCTGCATCCGTGGAAGAACACATTATGTTCTTCTGCTTACAGCTGTTCCAAGAAACCAGACTGCCAAACGTCATGCAAAGAAATCCGGTTTGAGACTTTTGAGTGTTTGGATCATCCGCCCATGACGCATCTGAGAATACTTCCAGAGCGTTTGATTGAGAGAGGTATTTGAGCTCGAGTTGTTAATTTTGCGTGGATTTGAGATACTTCCATGTTTTCCTTAATTTGTTCCAGTGCGTTATGCCTGGTTTAGTGTTGAATTGGGCTAAACTTGAGACAGCAAAGCTGATGTTGGGTCTTGTGAAGCAGGCTATGTTGTTTAGCAGCCCTACAGCCAATCTATAGTTGATGTTAAGAGCCTTGAATTTTTTGTGCTCCTTGTCTGAGGCAGGAAAAATTTGCAGGTTGCGGGTGAGAGGGGTGGACAACCCCTTGCAGTCTTTCAGGCCCAGTTCTTTGAGTCCATGCTGAATGTGGTTTGGCTGGCTGAGAAGAATTCAATCAGTTTTGACCTCTATTTTCATTCCAAGTATAGTGTTTGGGTCTTGACTCGCCAATCCTTTGAAATTGTCCAGGAATTTCTTTTTGAAGTTCTGGCCGTCACCTACCAAAATTAAGTTGTTGACATGGAAGAAGAGCCTGGATTTTCCGTTGTTTGACAAATAAAGGCAGGGATCACATGCCAATTCGTAGAAGCTGATTTCCTTGAACCAAGCCATCAACGTTTTGTACCAATTTTTGGGAGATTGCTTTAATCCATAGAGAGATTTTTTTAATTTGAGGAACTTTGATTTTCGCTTCAAGCCTTTTGGAGTTTGAATGAAAACAACTTTGTATATTTGAGAGTGTAAGAACACGCTTTTCACATCAAATTGCCGGACTTTTTGAGAGGATTTCAGCGCGTACACAAGTAGGAGTCGAAGAGTTGATGGTTTTCCCATGGGGGAGAACGTTTCAAGGTAATCTATTCCTTTGATTTGACCACATCCTTGCACGCAGAGACGGGCCTTGTACTTGACTGGGTCACTGTGACAGTTTTCTTTCAGCCTGTAGATCCACGTAGTTTGAAGCGGATTTGAGGGATTGGGTCCGTCCTATTCTTCCCAGACGTCAAATGACTCAATGGACATCAGCTCTGTGTCCATTGCACCGATCCACTTGAGGTTTTCTTTGCATGTGACCGCATCATTGTAACTTTTTGGTTCATAATAATGGAAGAACCCGTAACGTTGAGGTGGTTTGATCAAGGATTGGTCTTGGAGGGTTCTCAGAGGTTGCGTAGGATGTGCAGGATTGGACTGCCCAAGTCGCGACGTTGGCTGGCTAGCGATAGGCTTGTGAACAGAGTTTTCCTGGGAGTGACCTGAATCTTCAGACTCTGGATCTTGGGGGGAATTGCCGCAGCTATCCAAATCTGAGTCTGAGACTTTGGGCAACACCAAACTGAACCTTGTGAATGCCGGATTGCTTTTTTGCTCTGACTGCTGATCCTCCGAACTTTCTGATTCCATGTTGTGAAGGTTTCTCTCCACGTCCTCCGATGCGATTGAAAGATTTGAGTTTTGAGGGTTGGACATTCTTAGAAATTTGACATGCTTTGTAGAAATAACAGAGTTAGATTTTGTTAAGATTCAATATGAATGGAGGAGCGGATTGAAGCCTACTAGGATTCCTTCCTCTCCCTTTTGCTTGAACTTATAACCTTTATCTCTTCTTGTGAGTAGGTAGACACACGGGCATCCTATGGGTTTCAGATATGAAGCCGGCAAGGAGTGCCCATGCACTTGGAACCAGGGGGATTTGGAGTTTTTATCTCTGGGAATTTGATTGAGCATGAAGGCGCTCGATTTGATGACCTCATGCCATTGATTAGCTGAGATTTGACTGTCCTTCAGTATGGTTTGAGTGGACTTGGTGATGGTTCTGTTCGCCTGTTCTGCTTTTCCATTATGTTTGGGGTGATACGTTTCAGATACTACCTGTTGAATGTGGTTGGCCTTGTAGAACGTTTGGAGTTTGCAATTGACAAATTCAGAGCCTCTGTTGGAACATACCTTGCAAGGATAGTATCCGCGTTTTTGATTCTCCTTTTCAATTAGGTCAATGATGACTTTGGGAGTTTCCTCCTTTGATCCCAAAGGAAACGCTCCAATATATCCCGTAGCGCTTTTGACTAGAGTGAGAATATACCAATGCCCCCCCTTTAATTGAGGCTTGAGCGGTCCCATGAGATCCAAGTGAATCCGTTTGAACACTTTCTTTGCCGCGACAGAGGTTTCCCTGAAAGACAATTTAGTTATTTTACTTTTGACACAGAAAATACATTCAAATCTTCTCTTCAATTTGGGAGAGATTTGTTTTGTGAATTGTTTGAGTCTTGACAGCAAAGCGTGACCATAGTTTTGATGAATGTCCATGAGTTTGTCATCCTGAGTTAAAGCCAGATTTGCCGAGTGAGAATGAATCAGGCTTTGGTCAAAGTTTGGTGTTTCTAGGGAGTAGAGATTGTTTATGATTGTCCCGCCAAACATTTTTAAGCCATCCTTGGATACCTTGAATTCATTCCTGCTAGCTTCCAGTGAGCATCTGGCTCAATTGAGAGCCCTGGCGCTTATCAGATTGATGGTCAGGCTTGGAATGTAGAAAACATTTGAAAGCTCAAGCGTGAAATTCCCCCAGACCAGTATTGCCGTCCCTTTACCTTTTATCTCAAGTTCAGCTCCTTTCTTTCCAGTTTTGATTGCTTGGTCGTCACAGGGAGATAATTCCTTGAAATATTGACTATCATTGATCATGTGTATTGACGCGCCGCTATCTAGGATGAATTTGGTGCTGGGGTTTCCGTGGTCGATCCACATTGACAGAAGAGCTAGGTAGTGAGCCACGGGGTTACTCTTAGCTTGTGTCTTGCACGATTTCCATTTCGCTTGGTCTTCTTTCCACCAATCGGGCGCAACTTCTGGGTGGAGATGCCAGCAGCTCTCGGCCAAAGGGTGCTTGTCTTGTTTGGGATTGTGGTATCCCTCGGTGCATCTCTTTCTTACTCCCTGTCTCTCAGAGTGGTTGGTTACTGTCAGTCTGAGGTTGGCAAGGGCCACTTCCGTCCTTGACTGTTGAATGTTTTGAGAAGTTTGCGCTCTAGATTCATTGTTTAGTTGAGTGAGATGGTTCAGCACGTATTCCACTGTGAGTTCCTTGTCCGTGTGCATAATTTGGCGTTTGAAGTCCTTCATAGAATTGGGAAATTTGAAAAGCAGATGGTACGCCAGGATTACTTTAGGAAGAACAATTCCAACTTCCAACAATTTCTTGAGGCTCACTTTTGCCTTGGTGATAAAATCCTCTATGTCGTCTGGCTTAAATTGCAAGTACAAGAAGTCGTTGAATACTCTAGGCCTGTTTGAAGCCTGAGAGGATGTGTATTTGTTGATGATTGCCTTCCAGAGTAGCTTCTCCAAATTCTTATTGGTAGGTGTGAAAATTTTGTCATGAGTAGCCGCCTCAAGCCTGGAGATTATGAGTAGTTTGATTTCGTCGTTGACATTGCTTTCCAGAGTAGAAACGTCATTGTTAATGGGTCCGGAGCATCCACAAACGTCTAGGATGGCATCCATCTTTTCCTTCCAAACACCATAGTTATTGTTTCTCAGCCTAGGGATTGTATCAAGAGCCAACTTCAGCATAGCTTGCCTGAATCCTTCTGACATGGCCGAAATTTTCCATTTTTATCGTAGAGATTTGAGTTTGAGTTGAGTCGAGACCCTTCAGCTTTTAACCGTAATAAAATTGAAGAATGGATTGAACGTAAAACTGGAAACTGGGATGAGCAAAGAAACATCAATAAGAAGCCAGCATTGAATATAACAACCGCAGGGTGAGGATCACCAACATTCAGCGTAGAAAGACAATGTTGACAAGGTTAAACAGGCAATGAGTGTTTGGGGACATGGATGGACAAATGAGATTGAGTAGGCTAATGATGAGACAGAATGAAGAAGGTTAGATCCACGAGGTGAGAGATATGAAACATTAGGTTGATGAACACAATATCTCACCGGGCACACGGAAAGGGCGTACTATGATGAGAAAGATTGAGTCAAGCGAAGAAAGGAAAGAGAGATGAAAGATGAGAGAGAGATGAAATGAGGAAACTGGTTGATGGGGGTGAAGGTCTTGTGAATCAAAGTGTTGGGATGAAGTGCAGATGCCCATGTTGAGCCGAGGTCCACCATCACCAAGACAGACCAGAAGGAAGCTGAACCGGGTACGCTTCAATTTTAGGAGTGAAGTGTCTTCACCCACGCAGTGCCCGTGAGCGCGGCTGTAGGCATGGCTGGAGACAGAACTTGGCAACAAAACTTAACATGTTCATCAATTTCTAACTCTCCAAGCCCAATCAGACGTACAGATTCTTCACCTCTCTCCTTAGAATTCCCTCACTCATATCATGATTGTTTTAGCTGCCACGTTCCTGTCATTAAGCCAAGTCCTCACCTGTTCTTTACAATTAGAGAATCACCCGCCCAATACAACCGTTGGTATTTCTCATTATGATTATTCTTCTCTTTTTCTCATTTCTTCCTCAAGCTTCTGCTGTCAACCTCACAACTCACATACTTGCAATGAACTGGCAGTGGTCCTGGTTTCACAGAATCATATAAACTTTTCACTCAAGTCATCCCTTTCTCATCTGGTCCCTCATCTTCTGCCATGAGAGAGCAGATTCTACCCCTCACACTTTCACTTTGATGAGTAACATTTGGTTTGGAAATAGGTAAATAATCATATCACTGTATCTTTTTGTTCTGGTTTTGAAACCAAGAATCCAAGGCTGACTCAGTGTTTTTTTTTATCTTTTGGTGGAATGAGATAAAAAAGCCTCCACATCATACCTCACCACTCACAAAACTACCCACCTCACCCCACCAACTCACAAGTCCACTCCTTCCACCTCCTCACCCAACCACTGCTCCATTCCTTCCTCCTCCTCCATCCACCTCAAATTCACCCCCCTCCTCCTGCAACAAGTACCCTGCGTAAGCTTCCCCCCTCCTCTTTCTCCTGCTGATTGGTTAAAAATTGTTAACAAACAATCAATTTTTGATCTAGCCCCCCCAATTCTCCATTGAAAAATTGTTTGCAATTGCCCCCTGCTCCTTGCTTGACTAGCCAGGCAAACTCCCCCCCTCTTCATCCTCATCCTCATTGCCTAAGGATAATCCAAAATTGGAACAATTGTTAACAAACAATCAATTTTTGATTTAGGCACCCCCCCAGTATCAATTCAACAAAAAATTGCAAACCACCCCCCACTCCTTGCTTGTTGCACACCCAGCCCCCCAAGCATCAATTGGAGAAATCTTCCTCCCACTCCTTGCTTGTTGCTCAATTGGCCCCCCCTTCATTGAATGGACAAACAATCTCAATCACCCCCCAACCTCCTTGCTTGTTGCTTGAACAGCCCCCCCAGAATCTTGCAATCCCCCCCCCAACCTCCTTGCTTGTCACTCACCCAGCCCCCCCCCCAGCATTGATTGGAGCAATCCCCCCCCCCCCCACTCCTCAATCATTTCTAAAGCCCCCCCCCAGCATTGATTGGAAAAATGATAATGATCCCTGGCCCACTCCTTGCTTTTTTATCAACCGGCCCCCCAGAGTCAATCAGACAAAAAAACACAATCCCCCGCCCACTCATTGCTTTTTTCCCAGCCAGCCCCCCCCAGCATTTATTGGAGCAATCTCCCCCCCCCCCCACTCCTTGCTTATTGCTTGACCAACCCCCCCAGTTGAAATCTCCAAATTGATTGATTGTCAATATATGTCAGTTACTCTTTTCTATCTGGCATTGGATGCTCAAAATTGGTGAAACACATCAATTCCAATCCCTCTCCCCCCATACAAATTGATCCTCACTGATTCTTTCATCACCCCCCCCCCAATTCCTATCTTTAACAAAACAAATGTCATCTCATCTCATCTCTCTGGCCTTGGTTTATCTCATCCTCTCATCCTCCTCCACCTCATTCTGACCAACCATTCTTTTATTTTGTTGGTAATCATCATTTACTCATATTTATTTTTCTATTTATTTTGATCCTCCACAATGATTGAAACATGGCTGATGATGATTTTTTCTTTGATTTTTTTTTTTGCATTCCACGCAATGCAACCCCACTTTTAACCCCTGGTTCTCTTGATTCCTACCCTTTTTCTGCATTAACCATTCTTCTCCCACCATGCTCCCAATGCTATACAAGAAATCAAATCCCATCTTGATCCTCACCCCAACCAAAGTAGTTGCATGGGAGGGAAGAAGATGGAAGGAGACGTGTTGAAAAACATCAATGGAGGTGGAAAGCAGAGTGATCTTTTGCAAAATAAGGCTCAAATGAGAGAAATTGAAATCTCTTTGGAAGTGGCTGAAGAAGGGTTTGATGAACAGATTCTATGGTCTAGACAAAAACTGAAACCTTTGGATTTTTACCCTGCTCTTGCTGCCAAAAATAAAAAGGACAATAAAAAACCCTCCCCTGAAGAGTTTGAACAGGCCAAACAGAAGATCCAAGAGTTCCATTTCTTCAATTCTGGAAAAGTGGAAGTTCTTGAACAATCCAACCGCAACTCTCTGGTTGCAACAATTGAATTTGTCCCTTTGAATGAAACCTCTGAGCAAGATAAGGGGGACATCAACTTTGTAAAGAATCTCCTTGACCAATCAAAAAAATTTGTCAGAAATGCTGGTCCCTCAAGATCTTGGGGTTAAAAAATGTGGGTGATTGGATGGCAAAAATCAATTCACCCATCTGAGTTATTTGGAAAATATTTGAAGAAAGGTGCCATTCAATCTTCCCCTCAAGAGTATACTTTGATCAACCTTAGGTTGGACAAAGCCTCTCAAATCCTAGGTCAAATTTTCCAAAAATTAGCCAGGCTGGCACATGATTCCAACCGTGAAACAATGATTGGAAACAAAATCCCCTCTTTCTCTTCATTGTAATTTGGACCCCAGATCACTCCTTTTAATTTTTCCCCCAAGATTACCTTCACTTCAAATTTGTTCTAAAACTCTCCCCACATTGAAAAAGGCAACATCTCTTCCTATTCCTTTCCACTGGTGGTTCCAACCAAAAGATTGAATGGAAAAATTATTGACAACAAGGAAAAATATCAAGTATCCAATAGCAAATTTCTTTTTCCTGACTTGGGTTTTGGCATTTACTTCAAACAAAAAGGTATTTTGCGAATGGTTTGAGCAGCAAAAAATTATGATCAATGTAAATTTCCTGCTGTGGAGACTTCTGCCCATACTAGGATGGCAATTTCTTTGCAAATTAATGAGACTACTCTAAAAACTTTCAAAGAATTGAAAGGCGGTCAAATATATTCTAGAAAAAAAATTTAAATAAAAATAAAAAATATTTTTTCATTGGTGGGGTTAAAAATAGTCTCAAAAAAATTTTTTATTTGAAAATAATCTTATTTTTTTATTTTTAAAATTTTTATCAAAGCAAATATTTTACAAGCCAAGCAATGGAGCAATTTCCTTGATTTCATCAACAGTTCTGTTGCTACCAATACATGCCATGGCTATTCATAACCTATCTTTTTTTCCTGTGGCTAGCCTTTCCCTCTCCTTTTTGAGTTTTTCTCCCTTTTGATCCTTCTCCTTTTCCTATTTTTAAAACTCCAGCTCAGCCTGTTTCATTTGCCACTCAGCATCTAAATTTTTTTGATCAGCCAAACTCTCAGCTTTCTGCTTTTGACAATCCATTGCCAGTTAACCATCCCACTTCTCCTTTTAATTTTTTTTTCAGATTCAATTTGTGATTTCACTGTTTTTTGGAGGGTAATAGGAATTAGATTGATTTTGAAAGCAAGGAGAATTCAATGAAATTACTTGAATCTTGCTTCTCCATGATCTCCTCAAAGCTAGAAAAGTTTGAAGTTTTTCTCCTCTTTTGACGGCTATTGGAGTTGATGTTGATGGAATTTGAGGCCTTTGCTTTCCCTTTGCAGAGGAGGTTTGTGTAGGAACATCACTGCTCTCATTTGAAGGGTATGTGGGAGGCCCCATCGGCTTGAGTGTTTGGCCATTCAGGAACAGATGAGCCTGTTCTTTTACAATCTAAATCAGTCAGGATTAACCAGACAGAAGAGAAAAGAACTTGGTTCCTTACTTGAGAAGATATTGATTCCAGTGGCAATACAGGAATAGCTTGCTCCTCATTGGCCAAGTTTTTAATTTCTTCAACCCCAGGAAGAGAGCAATCCAAAGAAGGAATTGAGGGGTCCAAGGAAGGGTTTGGATTGTTGATCAATGATGATGTAGATGTGATTGGAGCTGGTTCTGTTGGAATATCCTCCTCCACATCAGATTGGGGCCACTCATAGGTTTCATTGGGATCATCATGGCTAGGCTGAGCATCCACAAGCAAGTCCTTGGAAGCTGCTCAATCAGATTTTTGGGCATCAAAGGCAGCTAAGGGGGTAATGTTGGCCTCTTTCCAAAGATTTCATCCATATGAATATAAAAAGGAATAATTGAGTCCAACTTATCAAGCAATGAGTTTGTTCCCTTGGCTTTATTGGAGTCAGTGATACCAAAGCCAGTGGAGATTGAAATGAATTGGGCTTTTTTGTACTTGGATCCATATTTCTTGAATTTCTCCTGCATCTTTTTGGATGAAAGATTTAGCCTATCTTTGGTTGTATTCTTCAGTTGATTGGGCATCAGGAGATAACCATTAGCCTTGGAGGATGGAGTTTGGCCAACTTGTGTTTCTTTGTCAGATTCAAAGCAAGAATCATAGTTGGAGGAAGTTTGGATCCATTTTCCCAGATTTATGTGATCACCTCTCTTGAGATGTGATGAGTCTTTGGAATCTGATGGGGGAGGATTTTTGGATGTTAATTTCCTGGTGGATTTTTGCTTTGGTTGAGTGGACTTGCAGGGGGAGGTTTTCTGAGGGGCCATTTAAAAAGAGTTAGAGGGATGAAGGGATGAAGCAAAAAAGTGATGAAGAAATGTGATTAAAGAAGGGATGAAGGGATGAAGCCATGAATTGATGAAGAAATGAAGCAATGAGAGTTAGGATGTGATGAAATGGGGGATGCAGTGATTAAGGGATGAAGCAATGAAGCAATGAGAAAATGGATGTGATGAAAGAAATAAAGTGATGAGAGTGATCAAGCCAGGTTATAGTGATGAAGTGATGAGGGGATGAGAGCAATGAAGCAATGAGGATAGCAATGAAGAGAGGAGAGTGATGAAGTGATGAGAGCAATTAATCAATTTTTTGTATGAGGTTGGAGGCAGAATTTCACCAATGAGGTTGGAGGTTGAAACCAGGGGTGATGATTTGGCATGATGCTTTGAGGCAGTGAAATCCTTTCAATACTTTGTTTGAAAAAACCCATTTATTTTCACATAATTCTGACACATCTGATGTGAAATAATTGGGTTTTTTGATTTTTAACAGTGGGTTTGAAATGGCAGATTTGGGTTGAGGCCTCCCATTGAAAAATTATGGGTTTGGTTAACTTTTAAACACCCTAATGGTATTTTTGTTCCATCAAAAATCTTAATATCATTTTAAAGAAATAGGTTCTTTTGTATTTTTTATAACCATTTGTGTACTTGATATTTTTTTTCAAATATTTAAAAAAATTGAATTTCCAGAATCAACTAGGTATATGAAGTGTTTTTCTGTTTTTTTTTATGTTTGATACAAATTTATCTGAAACCCACTGGGATATTCCATTTTTTAAAGAAAATAAATTATTATCATTTGTATCAAATTTTTCAAGTTCCTTTTGATCAAATCTGAGCTCAGAATTGAATTAATTGCATCTAATTAATATTTGATGCATTTTTAAATTTCACATTGACCCAACTGGTTTCCATATTTAGATTTGCAAAGAGATTCTACAGCAGAGGGACTCCACAGGGAGTCCCAGGCCTTATTTTGGCCCCCCAGGGCCTTAATGAATGTTTAGAGATCTTGTTGGGCCAAAAATTCCCTTGAATGGTGCCCTATCCTACCCCAGGCACTCCTGGAAACCTAAAAAAGGTATGTCAACCGTAAGTGTATATTCACATACTTTTTGTAGTCAAACATCTTTTTAAGGTTGAAAGGCCTTAGTGGGGTGGCCGAACATTCCAGAAGGTGTGATTATAGTAAATTGAAAACTAAAATCATGCCAATCACACCTTTTGGTATAAACTTTGAAAAGAAATTCCTAAGAATGATGTGTTCTTTGAAAAAAGGCATCATTTTAGTGATTCCTTTGGAATGAATTCAGCCTGGTCCTCATGAAGCTAATGGTTTTTAACATGTTTTTCAACATTGATATATTGTGTTGATGGTAGAAATTATCCCACTTGATGAATAATTGAATAATTTCTTGAATATCTTAAATATTTCAACCAAAAATTGCAAGTTTTTTCACCATGGAAAATGTGATGTAACTTTCTACCAATTCACATTTATGAATCTCTGGTTGAAGCTCTCTCCAATAAAAAGTTTATGGAATTTCAATTATTCAACAAAATGTTTTGTGCACAGTCACTTTGCAGTGGATCTTTATAAAATCTGGGACTGAGAATGGATGGACCTGGTTCTTTGCTTGGTCCTAGCTTGTGCCTGAATTCCTTGATACCGCTGTCTAGAAAGTGCAATCAGATTTTTTGTGGTGATGGGTTTGAAAATTTGGTAGCCCTTGTATGGTTGAGAAAAAAGAACTTCCTGTTCTTATTGAAGTTAAGATTGGAAAATTCAACTTCAAGGAATATACAAATTTAGAAATTCCAAAATTTGAAATTTAAGACCAAAAAAAGGAGCTTTACAGTTCAATTTAGCAAAAGGGGAATCAATCTATGATTAGAATGAGAAGTAAACACGTTTTATTGTGTTTTCCACTCAAATGAAGTTTGTAAAAACCTATTTCAATTTGAAAAAATCATGCATGATTTTTCCAAAAATTAAAAAGGGTTTTTGAAAATGGGTAATGTTAAATTCATGGCACCAACCGTGTGGTAGTTGTTGAGGGCCCTACACAGCCTATTTGAGCTGTGGGGGCCCATAGACAACTACAAAAGGCTGTTCCAAACATGCGGAACCCTTGGGGGGCTGTATGGGAGCTGTTTACCCCCCAGGAATGGCAATTTTGAGTTTTTTACCCCCATAACCAGCTTGAATCTGCCATATTTGGGTTTTCCCAACCCCCTGGAAGTTGTGCCAGAATTTTTGGCACCGCCTGGACCACACTTGGGTTCCCTCAACCCACATTTGGGATCAATGTATACTATGTGGGACAATTGGACCACACCTAGCAATACCAAAGCATAATTAAATTGAAATCAAAGTGAAATAAATTGAAGTATCCTAGATATTGAAGTGAAATTTCACAAATCTTTCTTAACTCAAAAGTGAGCAAACTTTGCAGTTGTTCATTTTAAATTTGGATTGAATACTGAAGTAGCATTGAAGTTTTTTTGCATTATGGGAACAGTGGCAAGCTCTCCTTTCCTTGTGAAATGGCTGCGTTGAAGGACTACATCAATAGTGCTGTTAACAAAGCTTTGGAAAAAAATGATTTGGTTAATGAAACATTGGAAGCCCCAATTGCATCCTCATCTAGGGTTAAAATTGAGGAACAAAATGTTTCAAAGTTGGATTTGACCTCTGGTTGTGAGTAACATTTGATTTTACTGAGGTCTTTGCCTGATTTAATTTGATCAAAACTAATTGAGGGATTTTAATTATGAAACTATGAAACTATGAAACTATGACACCTATGAAACTATGAAAATAACAAATGAATGTTTACAAAATCCCCTTGAACCACCTCCTGTGAGAGCGTTTCCTACTAGGGAAGAGGCGCAAGTCTATTTTCAAGCATGAGCTATGAAGCATGGTTACCCTCTGATGGTTTTTAACTCAAAGAAAGATAAATATGTGCATTTGGCCTGTGATTGACATGGTTCCTACTCATCAAAACTCCCTACCAAATGGTCTTGGAAAACTCACACAAGGAAGTTTGGGTGCAAGTTTTTAATCCATGCAAGTTTCACAAAGGAAGACCCCTTGTGGAAACTCTCCTACAAAAAAACTCAACATAACCATCAACCATCAGAAAATCCCTCTGTGAATCCTTAACTGAGGATAATAATTGGGGTAGCCTTAGAAAATCTAATAGAAGGCATGAATGATTAGCTCAATACATTACAAATTACAAGAGAATTGAGAAATTTTGATGGTGGCGATTATTTTGATGACTGAACAATCTATAACACCAAGCAGAAGTTAGCCCTTGAAGAATTGAAGGGGAAAAGTGTTATGGACGTACTCTACAAACAGCTTGAAGAATCAAGTTGGATTCATTGGTCAAAATTCAGTGGAGAGGGTCACTTGGAGGCCTTATGTTGAGTATCCCTTCCCTGTTCACCACCCTCTGCGCCTCAGTGCGCGGGTGCTCTCTGAGTCCACAACGGGGACCCCAACAACATAGCTCTATTCATGACTCTCATGACACGGTGTCTATCTTCTCCGATGAATCTCTAGCTCCATATATTTCTAATCATCTCTGTCCTCAACCGTCTTACTTGTCTACAGTCTACCTTTCTATTTTCTTTTTCTTTCTTATTTCATTTTCTCTTCTTCTTTCATTTCTTTTGCTTCCATCCGCTTGACTATCAACCACGTACCAAACCAATCCAGTCGCCTCTCAAATCTCTGACTGGTAAGATGCTTAATTCTCCAATAAAGCTATCAAACCCGGTCTGACCATTCATCACATCTAGCGGCTATTTCTGTCTTTGCCCAAATAACATCACTCTTGTCTCGTCAACCTGTCCTCACGTTCTAACATCACTCTTGTCTTGTCAACCTGTCCTCACATTCTTAAACTCTCACTACTTGAAACTGTCTTTTTGTCTATCCTGATGAATCTACGCTGTAGGGCTCTACTTTTTTTATCTTTCCATTTCTTCTCTTCTCTCTAAATTCCTCCTCTGATTTGTCTTGTTTATTCTCATAGCCTCAGCTGGTTTTATTTCTCAAGAAATCCAATAGAATCTTATTACGGTTAAAAGCCAAAAGGACCTACCAACAAACTCTAACCATGAACGAACCAGCCGGAGCAAACAATTACTTTCATCAAGTTGCTCTGAAAGCATCTTTTGACGCCATACCCCCTCTAAATGAAGAAAATTACTCCATCTGGCGGGACAAGATGCTGATGCTCTTTGATCTCAAAGACATCAAGGACACCATCACTCAAAATTTGGGACCCTTTTTGTTAAAACAGGATAGAGAAATCAGGGCAATAATTTTATCCAAGCTTGACAGTACTACCCATGCAAACGTCGTAAACTCCACAAATATCTCTTCCTCAAAACTTCTATGGGCCAAAATTACAAAAAGATTCTCCTCTTCAGAGACAGCAAATCCAGCAAGAGTGTTTAACCACTTCCTCCATTCAGCCTTCCATGAAAATGCCATTGAGAGTTTTTTCACAGAAATGAGAGAAGCCATCACAAGAATGACAGATGTTAAGATTGAACTTCCAAAGGATATCCTGTCATATTTGCTATTGTTCAAATTTCCTCCAACTCTTGAAAATCTAAAACAACAGATTATGCATGTGGAAAAGAACCTAACAATAGACGTGGTTTTCAATCATCTTACTCAATACCTCAACAAGAGAAAGGCCCAAACGAATGTCAGTAAGTCAACCACAGATGTATCACTAGTCTCTACTAGGACAAGGGCCTTCAAGGATGAGAAAAAGACAAAATTGCGATGCCGCAAAGGATACCACAATCCTAACGCACCTCATGCCCAATCTTCCTGTTTCCATATCCATCCTGAAACTGCTCCTCAGTGGTGGATCGAACAACAAAACAAATGGAAAAGTAAGACTAAGAAGAATCCAACCATCAATTACCATGCCTTACTAACTCTCTGGATCAATGTGGACAACAATCCTAATTTACTTTTGGACTCCAGAGCCAATGTCCACATCTTTAACGACTTGAAGTTTTTCTCATCTATAAATCTACAACTTGAGAAGGAAGAAATTAAGACTGGAAAACTGGAAGCCAATCTCAAAATACAAGGAATTGGAACAGTGAAACTTGAATGGAACGATTTGGTGATCACGCTTGAAGACTGCATTTACGTACCCAATATTGTCGTCAATCTGATTAGTCCTGGATTACTCGCAAAGAAAGGATGTAACCTCACTCAAACCCGCAACAGATTCAAAGTCTCTCGAGGAGACCAAATAGTGTTGAAGGGCTTGATAAGGGACAATTTTTTTGTTATTGAAAGACCTCTATTGGCTGGCCAAAATAATTCTGTAAACTTCAATAATCTTCATTCTTATACTCTATTGGATTTGCACAAGATGTATGGCAATGCCTCTATTTCTTCGCTTAAACCTCTCCTCAAAGATTGCTTCGCCAACAAAGAACTCCAGAACTTCCAATGCAACAACTGCATCAAGAGCAAGATCACCAGATCTCCTTTCTCTAATGTCTCTACTCCTGCCCGCAAGCCTTTGGAGCGAATACATCTCAATCTAGTTGGGCCAATTACTCCCCAATCTAAGGCTGGAAACCACTATCTACTCACTCTTGTTGATAATTACACAGGTTATCTTGCATGCTTTCCTCTCACTTCCAAAGATCAAACCCCTGAAACAATTATCAGTATTCTGGAGACGGAATACAAACGTCTAAACTATTACCCTTCTGAAATTTTCTTGGATCAAGGAACCAAATTCACTAACTCAATTCTGAAAGACTTTGCCAAGAAGAAATTCATTAAACTTCGCACCTCCAAACCTTATCATCCTCAACACAACGGACGAGCTGAAAGAGCTAATAGGACAATCATCAAATCAGCCCAATCCACCTTCTCTTCGTCTCGCCTAGCCAAGAACTATTGGCATATAGTGACTCGTAGTTGCTGTTTCATGCTAAATCAGATTCCTCAAGAAGGTAATCAGTCGTCTCCCTGGGAACTTATGTTTGGTAAGGTCCTCCCAGCTAATTATTTAAAACCCGTAGGTTCCTCTGTTATCTACCTTGCCAATCGCCTTCAAAAAGGAAGAAAATTCGATGAAAAAGGCCTTGAGGGAGTCTTGATCGGATTTAACACGACTTTTCATTCATATCTAATTCTGAATACGCTTGGAGCTGTGATAGAAACCAAGCACTTCAACTTCCTCAAAGATCAACTATCCGAATTTCCTTTCTTCGAGTCGCCTGGCATGGATATCTTTTCTCAATCAAATTTGAACTCACACAAAACGGATTTTTCCACACACGAGAAACAATACTCAATTAGAGAACCCACTCTGGAATACTCTGAGTCTGATTCTTATCCAGAAGATGCCCTTCACTCAACACCTCAACCTTCATCTCCTTCTCCACCTTCTCACTCGGAACCTGAACCGCCTCCTCAAAGGATCAGTCTACGTCCCAGACACGAACTTCAGAAACCTCAAAGATATGGCTTCCACCATTATTACAAGCCTCCCTCTTACAAGGCCGCCCAAAAATGCTCAGAATGGCCTAAGTGGAAAGAGGCTTCCAAAGAAGAACTCAACTCTATCAAAACTCAAGAGGTCTGGGAGGACTATTACAATGAACCGGATAATATACTAAACACAACATGGGTATTCAAGGTGAAAGAAAACTGTCACGGTGAGCCCGTGAAATATAAGGCTTGTCTATGTGTACAAGGATTTGATCAGGTCGAAGGTATAGATTTTTGAGGAGACTTGGGCTCCAACTGGAAAAATTGGATCCCTCCGCCTCACTCTGGTCTATGAATTGAAGAATAATATGACCTTTACCCAGTTTGATGTAAAAGGGGCCTTCCTTCACGCCCCCCTGAACAAAACAGTTATAATCAAAACTCCTGAAGGTTCAAATTGGAAATCTCCCTACCTCAAACTAAGAAAATCTCTCTGCGGTCTACACCAATCACCCAAGAATTGGTATGAGACGCTCACCACTTGGATCAAATCTCAGGGATTCCGCGAATCCACCAGCAATCCCTGCTTTTATCTTAATTCTAGTTCTGGGGAAGTCCTCTACTTCCATGTTGATGACCTGATCTTAGTAGGAAAATCCAACTCTTTTGCGACTAACTTTCTAAAAAGATTCTCGAATTTGTCTTGCCATGCACCTAATACAATCCTTGGAATGCTAATGGAATTTGACGGTGTGGAAACTTTAGAGAGCAACCCCCCCGAAGTCGTCCTCGAGTTCCGGAAGTTATTGATCAAAGCGTCTGTAAGGAGATTGGATGCAGCCGTTCAAGAGAAAAAGGAGGGAAGAGGAGAGGGATTCTGTTTTCCTAAGTCCGCTCCCCCGCCTCCTGATGATACAATGATACAATAATCCGATGATACAATGAGATCCCCCCTACAACCCGGAGTCAAGGGGAAGGGTATTTGAGCCCTCCCCCTCAACCCTAACCTAAGTACAAGCACAAAGACAGACTGGCAACCATGAAGAAGGAACCCTAGACCCAGAACCCTGACCCATCCACCAACCCATACCCTATCCGTGTCCTATTCCGCTTGCTTGCCTGCCATTACACGCATCCGGTTTGTCCCCGCGGCGCAGCCCTCCGCCGCGCACTTCTTGAAGTTCACCGCGATTGCCCGTATCCGCCCGACGCGCCGTTGTGAATTTCCCGTCCCGTGGCCGGCCCGCGCTTGCGCGCGGCTGTCCACGGGTATAGCCCCGCGATCGCTCCGTCCTTTCCTTCCCTAACTAACCGCCCGAGAACCTGATCGGCCCGGCTCCATCCCTGGGTTGAACATCCACGCGGGTCACGGCCCGCCTCCCTTAGTCAGGCCCGGCCCGCAGTCGCGTGCTCGATCCCGCCGCGTCCACTGCTGAGCCCGCAGCGGCCGCTGCTGAGAACGCGCGCACCCCAACTGCTGAGCCCCGACCTACCAGATGCTGAGCGCGCAGGCCGCGACGCAGTTCCCAATCCGAGGCTATATATTGACACCACATCCCCCCCCCAACTTGAGTTCTGTCCCCAGAGATCCTCCCCATTGTCACCTCTGCCGTCCTTTGCGCCCTACCCCCTCTACCAACTTTAAACTCCGCTCCGCATCCCTATCCCTCCACTCCATCGTCATCATGGTCCGCTGCAACTTCTGCGCCCGAAACGGGCTTGAATGCTCTATTGGGTCCGGCCGCCGCGCCTGCTCCGCGTGCCGCCGCGGACACCGCCGCTGCTCGCTTAGCAAGGGTATACCCTGTGGCCCCAACCAATCCGGTTCTCGTCCTCGACCGCGCAAACGGGCTCGTCCAGACCCGTTTGTGGTTTTGGATGACAACGCTATCTCGGAGGACTCGTGGACTCCACCCGGATCACCTCCCCGCCGTCCTCGTCCGAACTCCGACCGCGACTCCTCTTCTCCGCTTCGCCGCGCGGGACCACCGCGTAAGGATGACTATCCGGACTTCGCGGCTTATCGGAGGGCATTGCGATTTTGGGCGGATCGCGTCCGGGTTACGCAAGGCGCGAGGGACCCGCGAATCGACGGAATCCTTAGGCGACGCGCTACTCCGGCCCCGGCTCCTCCTCCACCCCCTGCTCCGGCTCCTCCGACTCCACGAGGCCCTACTCCTCCGCCCGCTGCTCCGACTCCTCCGACTCCACAAGGCCCTACTCCTCCGCCCGCGTCGCCGGTGGTCATCTCGTCATCGCCTCCTACCGGACTGGACCCTCCCGTTGGATCCCCTGAGCGCCCGTCCGCACCAGCCCCTCCTCCCACCGACTCTCCCGAGATCCCGGAGATTCCGGTCGTGATGGCGCTCCCGGCAGCCAGCTTCGAAGTTTTCGCGGAAAGGTTGACTACGATGCTCCGCCAATACCTTGCGACTCCCGGAGCCCAATCCTCGGAATCCCGGCGTGAACTCTTGGCGTCATTCCGGGCTCTACTGGCGTCGTCGAGGGCGGAAATGGAGGAAATGATGAAGATGGCTTAAGCGCCTCGGCCTCGTCCCCTCTTCCCCTTTTCTTTTTCCCTTTCCTCTTTTATCCGCTTTTTTGTTGTACCGCGTTCCCTATTCATTGAGAGAAATACACGTCTCAAACGCGAATTTGTTTTACCAAGAAAAAGCCGCGCCGCGCGCATCGTGAAGGCGAGAATGAGAGCCAGGTCCGCGCCTGAGTGAGAACTAAGCCGCGAGGTTGAGAAAATCCGCGCCGCGCCCAAAAAATGAGAAAATAAGAAAAAAAGTGACGAGTGAGAAATGATAGAAAAGGTGAAAGATTTCTTTTTTTTTTTTTTTTTTTTTTTTTTTTTTTTTTTTTTTTTTTTTTTTTTTATATATACCATCGCCGCGCCCGCGCCCTATCCCCCAGTTCCCCCCCAAACTTAGCTGCTGTCCCCAGCTGATGGCTTCAGCCAATGCCATGAGGGTCGCGTCCGTCGCCCGATCTCCCTGCATTCCTCCAAACCATGCCGTCGGTGCCTGATCCGTCCAATTCTCTGCCCCGGCGCGCTTCCCTTTCCCGTTCGGCGTCCGTCTCCTCCGCCGTCGAAAGGGTCTCGCCTCGGTTACGATCGCCCGACACATGACCTGCTCCCACCACCGCTTGTCCCCCACCTCCCATCAGATTTATCCGTCGTTCACCAACTGTTGAACCGCGCGGAGTATCCTCTTCTTGCTTTGTCCTCGCTCGCTTCCCGTAGTTAGACTGAACCGGTCCCGCCAATACCTGCTTCCCCAACACGCACCCCGCCTCTGCAGGCCTCGGATCAATTGGGTTTGCCGTCCGACTCTTGTGTCTTGTCCGCCCACCATCACCGTTGCTTCCACGCGCGCCCGTACTTTCCGTTGCTGCCACTACCCTTTCCAAATGCGCGCTCTCCGCCGTCAAAGAGGTCTGGCTCGGGTCGCGATCCTCCAACGTGTGGTCCATCTCTTCCGCCGCCGCGTGTACCTTCTTCGCAAGATCCGTCTGCCGCTTGCCAATTCCCAGTCCGCACAGAGCATCAATTTCCCGTTCCGTTGTCCTCGCCCGCTTCCTGTCAGTAGGCCGCACCGGTTCCATCAAATCCCGCTTCCCCAACACGTTCTTAGCCCCCCCTGGGGAAACCAATTCCGCGTTTGAATCCGCTGTCCGGTCCCTTTGTCCCGCCCGCCAACGGTTGTTGTCCTCCCCATTTGCGTACACGCGGGACGCAGAAGTGCTGGGGGTCTGAATACTCTCCAGATAGGCCTCGAGGCCCCTTGCCACCTCCGTAAGTTCGCTAGCCCAAGAGATGGTTGCCGGTGGTGGGGCCGGAAAATACTCTGCCCTGTAGTACTCCGGTTCCGCATGGTCCACCTCTGCTTGCATCTGGGTCCCGTCGCGCGCCCCTGCCTGATAACCCCATTCCGCGGATGATTTGAGATCGTCCTTCCGAAAGCAAGAACCGCGCCTCCCCCATCTTTCCAGCATGTCCTCCTTCAGTTCTGGCCAATCCAGTTTCAGGTATCCTCCCATCTCCTCCACTTCCCGACGCGCTTCCGCGTCCTTGATGAACAGGACGACATGGCGCACCTTCTCAAAATCCAAAACGCCTTCAGAGTCCGCGATTGTTTCATAACGTGAGATGAATCGCTCCACCTCCGCAATGTTGAGTCTAATATGCGGGTAAATCCATGGAGTAGCGCGGAAGCCGTTGGAGGAGGAAGGAAGAGAAGCGGCTGTTGGTAGCATCCGTGAGTACCTTTGAGAGACTTTGACAAAAGATTGTTCCCGGCCAGACCCCCAGATGTGGAAACTTTAGAGAGCAACCCCCCCGAAGTCGTCCTCGAGTTCCGGAAGTTATTGATCAAAGCGTCTGTAAGGAGATTGGATGCAGCCGTTCAAGAGAAAAAGGAGGGAAGAGGAGAGGGATTCTGTTTTCCTAAGTCCGCTCCCCCGCCTCCTGATGATACAATGATACAATAATCCGATGATACGATGAGATCCCCCCTACAACCCGGAGTCAAGGGGAAGGGTATTTGAGCCCTCCCCCTCAACCCTAACCTAAGTACAAGCACAAAGACAGACTGGCAACCATGAAGAAGGAACCCTAGACCCAGAACCCTGACCCATCCACCAACCCATACCCTATCCGTGTCCTATTCCGCTTGCTTGCCTGCCATTACACGCATCCGGTTCGTCCCCGCGGCGCGGCCCTCCGCCGCGCGCGTCTCGAAGTTCACCGCGATTGCCCGTATCCGCCCGACGCGCCGTTGTGAATTTCCCGTCCCGTGGCCGGCCCGCGCTTGCGCGCGGCTGTCCACGGGTATAGCCCCGCAATCGCTCCGTCCTTTCCTTCCCTAACTAACCGCCCGAGAACCTGATCGGCCCGGCTCCATCCCTGGGTTGGACATCCACGCGGGTCACGGCCCGCCTCCCTTAGTCAGGCCCGGCCCGCAGTCGCGTGCTCGATCCCGCCGCGTCCACTGCTGAGCCCGCAGCGGCCGCTGCTGAGAACGCGCGCACCCCAACTGCTGAGCCCCGACCTACCAGATGCTGAGCGCGCAGGCCGCGACGCAGTTCCCGATCGGAGGCTATATATTGACACCACAACGGAGAAAGTATTTACTTAAGCCAACCAAAACATATCGACAGAGGTCTGGAAGAATTGGGCCTTGCCAAATGCAAAGATATCAATACACCTCTCACTCAAAATCATCACCTTGAACCGGCATCCAACAAAGACCATGCACAGTTCTGTTGACTCAATCTCAATTATTGATCCGCTATTGGATTGCTCAATCACCTTTCTCAATACACCCAACCGGATATTTCCTTTGCCGTTTCCAGCTTGGCGAGATTCAATGCAAAACCAGGTCTAAACCATTGGAAAGAAGTACGTAAAGTGTGGAAGTACCTCAAGACCACTAAGGACTTCAAGTTAACTCTGAAATACGACTCATCCAAGGACCGTATCTCTGGCTATAGTGATGCTACTTGGGGAGATGATCCAACCTCCTGTAAATCTCAAACCGGATATATTGTATTACATTACAGCAGTCCTATCCTCTGGAACTCCTCAAGACAACGGAATGTAACTTACTCATCTACCGAATCTGAACTTAATGCTTTACTAGATTGCTACCTAAAATTGAAGTGGATCACCCACCTTGTGAACGAGATATATGAATCTTCCTCTACCAAAACAACTATTTATGTAGATAACAAAGGATTAGATGATAAGATAAAAAAATTCAGATTGCACTCCAAGTCTCGACACATTGACATTAAAACTAAAGGTCTGCGCGAAGACTTTTCCTTCTCTAAATTTATTCTCAATCTGGTTTCCACGGATAGAATGCTGGCAGATTCTTTAACTAAAGCCACCTCCGTTGGGACCCTCAAACTTCTTCAACAAGCCGTATTTAATAATTAACTCTTGATCAAATGTACTCCTCTTACCAGTCACAAGGGGTGTTGAGTATCCCTTCCCCGTTCACCACCCCCTGCGCCTCAGTGCGCGGGTGCTCTCTGAGTCCACAATTGGGACCCCAACAACATAGCTCTATTCATGACTCTCATGACACGGTGTCTATCTTCTCCAATGAATCTCTAGCTCCATATATTTCTAATCATCTCTGTCCTCAACCGTCTTACTTTTCTACAGTCTACCTTTCTATTTTCTTTTTCTTTCTTATTTCATTTTCTCTTCTTCTTTCATTTCTTTTGCTTCCATCCGCTTGACTATCAACCACGTACCAAACCAATCCAGTCGCCTCTCAAATCTCTGACTGGTAAGATGCCCAATTCTCCAATAAAGCTATTGAACCCGGTCGGACCATTCATCACATCTAGCGGCTATTTCTGTCTTTGCCCAAATAACATCACTCTTGTCTCGTCAACCTGTCCTCACGTTCTAACATCACTCTTGTCTTGTCAACCTGTCCTCACGTTCTTAAACTCTCACTACTCAAAACTGTCTTTTTGTCTATCCTGATGAATCTACGCTGTAGGGCTCTACTTTTTTTATCTTTCCATTTCTTCTCTTCTCTCTAAAGTTCTCCTCTGATTTGTCTTGTTTATTCTCATAGCCTCAGCTGGTTTTAGTTCTCAAGAAATCCAATAGAATCTTATTACCTTATTCTTGGCCCACCCAGAGTCATTAAAGCTTTCCAAACCATTCCATCATATTGATATGTTGGATTGTACTTAAAAAACAAATAAGTACAAAATCCCGCTATTGCATGTTGTAGGAATGACAGCCAGCCAGAAAACTTTCACAAAAGCTCTTGTTTTCATAACAAAAGCAAAGTTTGAGTTCTTCAGTTGTTCTGTAAATGCATTGAAGGAGTTGGCTTATGATCCTGAGAGACTTCCAAAAGTCTTTGTGACAGACTGTGAAAAAGCTCTGATTTGTGCAATTGAATCTAGTTTCCCAGAGTCATCAAGACAATGTTGCACTTGGCACTTGTCTAAAAACATACAAGCAAAATGTAAAGGGCCTCTTTTTTAATGACTTTGAAGGATGGAAAAGCTTTATGACTCTATGGGCAAATTACAGGGCCTCAAAGACCAAGCAGGAGGCAGAGGTCAATGATGAAGAACTCAGAGTAGGTCCAAATCACTTCTTCTTATTCTTCCTAGTTTGGGGTTCTGACCTTTTGACTTTTATAGTGATTCTTGAAAGACTATGAGGATGTGCTTGAGTATATGGAAAATAACATTTTCCCTATCAAAGAGACATTTGTGACGGTGTGGACTTGTATAAACCCAGATTTTGGAAACAAAACAACTTCTTGGGTTGAAGGGGCCATGCCACTTTCAAAAAATTCCTTGAAAACCCTTTTAAAAACATGTTGGATGTTTGGAAAAACCTTGAAAGAGAAGTTTTGAATCAAATTAAATTGGTTCATGCATCACTACACAACTCTTGAATTAAGTTAGGGACAGTTCTCCCACCTGAACTTTTACCATTGGGATACCAATTGTCTTTAGAGGCAATTCAGCTTATGAGGGAACAATTCAAGAAGTTCAAAAATGATCATGATTGCAAAGTGTGCACCAATTCATCCTCCAAGACTATTGGTTTTCCCTGCTCCCACCAAATAGGTGACTTTCTAGCATTCAGAGGATCCGTGGTACCCAAAAATTTTCATCCTCAGTGTAGGTTGGACTATGAACCTTGCAGTTCTAGTTCTGTAATTTGGATTAAGTTGGATTGTTCAAATCACTATGTGATTAATGCTTTTTTATTAATTATTTCTAATTCACTAATGGTTGATCCTTTTGAATTTTTGAAGTGCAACATGGAAAAAATTCTGAGCATTCCTCAGTTACGTGAAAAAGTGAATGCAATGATCTTGGAATCTCCAGATCATGAGCAAGGCCACCTATTGAAGTATATCATTTGAAAGATCAAAAAATATTTATTGAAGCAAAGAATTGAACCTAAATTATTACAATCAAGTAGGGGATGGTCAAAACTGATAGATACGCGGAGAGAACCATCTTGGTTTGAGAATGTTGAAAAACAACTCAAGCAGGAAAATAGGACTGGAATGGTGACAAATAAGAAAAGAAGAAAGATTGTAAGTCTTTTCTTTTGTAAAATGTTCATTTTTTTGGGTTTAATTAACTAACTAATGATTAATTGTTGGTCCAAGTGTGCAGGATCAGAATCTGATTTCATAGTTCAGAGGAAGAGTCTGAAATTGAATTGGGATCACTTAATTTTGAATTGAAATAATCTTAAGAGGAAGACAATGTGTAGCAAATCTCAACCAGAAGCTCATGTTTTGTGAGTTTTCTTTTCATTGATCTGATTAAAGAAATGAATAATAAGTTATTTTTCATTATAGGAAAAAAACATGAAATACATCAATAAGATACCCAAGAAATTCCATAAGTTCTTGGGTGAGGTTCGGGATCCAATTGGAGATGGGAATTGCGGATTTAGAGTCATTGCTAAATCTCTTGGTTACAATGAACATGGATGGTTTAAAGTGAGAAAGGAAATGATTGAAACATTAGAGAAACATAAAGCTTGCTACATTAAGATGCTTGGTGATGCAAAAGAGGTGGAAAAAATTAAGAAATGTCTTGATGTTGAAGAAATCAATCAAAAAATTCCCTCCTCAAAATGGTTGGCTAAACTACATATGGGAAAAATATTAACAGACACATATGCCAGACCTATATGTTTCATTTCATTGGAGTCATGTTGTTCTTATAATCCAATGAAAAATGGTGTTACAGATCAATCAGACCCTATTTATTTCCTTTGTGAACAATAACCACTGGGTTCTATTGGTACTTGAGGGAGAAATGATTCCAATCCTGCCCATTGAAGCAAAACCGCGTTCCTTGATTTCTAAGAAAGCCTCTGGTTGGGTTGATAATCTTAAAGATCAACTGCAAATGTATTTTAGATTATAGAGCTTATAGACTGTGACTTTGTTTCATAATTTGGTTTCATATAAATTTTAATTCTAATGCAGCTAACAAGTTCTATTAATACAAAGGGTTATCAAATTTTGAACATCATTATGTTGATTTTTTTGAGTTGACATCATTATATTGAGTGTTTTGAATAGGAGTTTAATGGTAATTCAGTTCCACTTGTCTCGGGCTGATTCCATCATAAGGAGTATTTTACTCCTTATGATGGAATCAGCTTAACACAAGTTGAACTGGTTTTTTTTAATTTAGGGCTTGTCAAGTTACTTGTCTTTTTTTTGTTGTTTTCAGTTTAGGGCTAGTCCAGTTACTTTTTTTTTGTATTTTTATTTTAGGGCTAGTCCATTGGATAGTAGCAGTTTTTTTTTTATTTTTTTATTTTTTTGTTTTTAACCAAAAAATGAACATTTTTTGATTTTTTGGTTGATTTCTTTTTTTTGGAAGGTTTATTTAGTTTATGGGTTATGTTAGTACCCTTCAATTCCTTCTTTTTTTTTATTTTTTATTTTGGCTCACCACAATCCGTTGGTGTATTCCACACGACTACATTTGAGCTGTGTGGAGTCTAAATGGCTTGAATGTAGTTGTGCAGCATCCCACACAAGCCTGGACCGTTGTGTGGGGGCAGCGCGTTTTCCACACAACTAAATTTGAGCCGTCTGGAGTTCTACAAGGCTGGAATGTAGTCGTGCGGCATACCACATAAGTCTGGATCATGGTGTGTGGGCTGGGCGGTCCTTTGAGCTGTGTTGCACGCAGCATGGCTTGAATATGGTTGTGTGGCATGCCACACGACTAATTTTGAGTTGTTTCCACAGCTCGATGATCCCTGAGTTTAAAATTACCCTTTGAAAATTTACAAAGAATTTTTTGTGGGTTTTCTGGGTGTTCAAGTAAATTTTAAGCCCCATTGGAGTCATATGGAATTGCTTCTAAGAATGCTTGGAGGAACCTGGTAGGAATAAAATCCACTGGAGGGCCTGTGTAAGGATTGAAATTATTGAATGACGCCACCATTATTCCTCAAAGCATCCATAGGTTCTTGTAAAATTCTAAGAAATAAATAACAGAAGATGAAATATGAAAGAGAAATAAAAAGGGCCCGGGATAAATGGAAACACTTGAAATTACTAAATTTACAGCTCCTTTTAAAGAAATTCTTAATTTTATCTTTTTAATTTTTTTGAATAATTCACACATTATTCAAAGGAAGGATGTGATGATGATAATTTGTTTCTACTCCATTCAGGCCTTCTGGCAGATTTCCCCATCCCAGGTAGTCATTTGTTAGGCATGTGTACATGAAAAATCTTCACCAGTACAAATAGGCATTCTTTACACTTTGAAGTTTTGGCCCCCCTTCTTAAGATTTAAAGAGGGGCCTGGGGTGGTAAAACATGACCTTTCATGAAATAAAAACCCCAGAAATTCCTATAAATATTTTTTTGATTTTTTGAGGCTAAAATAAGGCACCAAGACCCCCTATGGGGTCTGTTGAGGGAAGAATATTTTTGAGATTCCAATGATGAAAATAACTTTAGTTAATGTGACATTTAAGGATCCAATCTAGAGGAATTTTTTTTCAAGGGATTAAAATATGAGTTATTATTTCAAGAAAAAACATTATGCATTATAAAAAGAACAAGAAAAATGATAAAAATTAGTTTTCCTTACACAAAATGGTATATTCTCACAGGAATATAAATCAATTCCTAACAAAAATAAAAAAACATAGAACAATTCTTTTTATAGATGAGTGAGTTCAAATATTTCCAAAATATTTAACACATTTTTTTGAAGGAAATTCAAGATTTTTGATGAAATTTCAACTAATTTTTACCAAAAATGAAGAAAAAAAATAAAAAAATCATACAATTTTTTTTAATGAGAAGAATTCAAATATGGTGAAAGATCCCAGAAAAAGATTCATCAATTACAGAAATAAAATCATTCAGTGTAAAAAATCAATTTCATCAGATAAGAATTTAGATTTACAGTTGGATGTAAATAAACCATACCAAACATGAAAATACAAAGAAAAGACATAGGTAGAACTATTTTATAAGGGGAATCAAAAGATTTTTCAATATTTCAAAAAAGGAACCTTTGATTATGATACAATGGTTCCTTTTTTAAACTTATTTCTTTCAATAAAAATAAATATAATAGGGCATATCAGATTCAGAAAACCCACAATTAGGAAACTCCCATTTTTCATTGACCAAACCTGCCATTTCAAGGGTGGTTTTCCAAAATAAAAATCCTAACCAACTGGTGTATTTCAAAATGGTGGGTTTCAAAAATAAAATAAAACATTTATGCATCACAATTCATCCATAATCCATGGAATTCAAAACACCAACCCACACCTCGACATTATCAATCCACACAAATCTAATCACCATTACTTCACACATCAAATCCACAGATCCAATATCATTTCCATTGCATCATCAACTCATCACTCCCTACCACCAAATAAGAACCTCATGATCCCATTTAACCATAAAATCCTTGCTCAAAATTGCATTTGCATCACTCTAAAAATTCCAAAAAACAATTCCCAACATCAAATTCAAAGTGGAATCAATTTTACTGAAAGTTTTATACTATTAGACAATGATTCAAACCCCAACTTGGGATACACTATGTTATCCTCAAATTATTTATTTGAAGGGAAAAACATGGTACCCAGAAAACAGAATATCCACCTTCCACCTTATGAAAGTACAAATTTCTATCTCATCCCTGGATTGGTACTCTACCAACCTTTAACCACTTATATTGTGACATTCCTATAAAACTTCAAGATCATCAAATACCGTCACATCTTTTAGAAAATATTTTGTAATAATGAATTGATCAAAATATCAGGCTTTTAGTTTCTCTCTTTAGAATGGGATTAAATGTAAATGGGGAAGCTTTTCATGAATCAGGAAATCCTTTCTCAGTTTTATATGGAAAAATTGAATTTCACAGGGGGTTAATTAAGTCTGCCTACTGATTTTTTAAATGCAGCATCCAGGAATTTTTTTTTTTTTTTTGGAAAAGAATCTGAAATCAAAAAAAATCAATTAAAATCAAAAATAATTGACTAAAAAAATGAAAAAGATTAAAGATGACTTACTCTTTATTTTTAAATATAGATGACTCTCTTGCTTTAAAATCAAAAAGAGGAAAAATTCTCAGACTGTTTCAGATTTTTTTCTCATTCATTTTAAACATTTTAAATTCCATTTAATTTCTCTTTTCTATTTGTTTTAAGGTTCCAAATCATTCATCAGATAATGAAACATTATCAATTAAAGTATTTTATTTGATTGTGAAGTTTTAATTTATTTTCAAGCAATGGCATGGGCCCCTCATCCAAGCAAACAAAACCAAAATAACTCCAGAAAGTCTGGGAAGCTCTAAAAAAAGAATATATCCAAATTAAATCATAAAAAAAAAATAGCATCAAAAATACTTTCTGATTGAATTTTGTGAGTTCTCAGATACCCATCTTCATTATTTAGTAAAAATATCATCAAACCCACAAAAGTTCACATTTATCTCACCACAAAAAACTTAGTGTCACTTGCTAGAAATTTCCATCAAGGCGCTCAGGTTCAATCTAAATCAATCTCAGGTAAAGCTCCAGAAAAGCTCATTTCAAGCTTTATCAAAGCTCCAATGCACAGTCACTGTGCATTTTGAACAGTAAATGTGCACCAGAAGCCTGGTTGGAGCATTAGAATAGCTTCAACTAGGGATTGAAGAGAGCTTCAACCAGAGCTTCCTTGATTGCACCTGCTTCCAAGTGTCATCAAATTTTTCTTGGTGTCTGATTTTCTTTTCCCATTAATGGAAAAATTAAATTTCACTATTTCAAATTATTGACAAAATTTTTTTATTTTATTTGACAATTTTAATTATTTTTCAAACATTGGGATGAGAACCTCCACAAAACAAACAAAATCAAAGAAATTTCAAAAAAATTCTGGAAGCTCTAAAAAAGGGAAATATTCAAATTAAATTACAAAAAAGTATTCAAATAGCATCAGAAATACTTCCTGCTTCAATTTTGTGAGTTATCAGATACCCATCTTCATCTTTCAATAGAAATATCATCAAAGCCACAAAAAATCACAATAATATTGTTTTCTTTCTCTATGAATGGAAAACTTAAATTTCACTTGTTTTATACTTTTTATTGCTATTTCAATTCTTAATTAAAATCAAATTATTTGAAAATAAAACTAATCAAAAAAACATGGTTTCATTTATTCTTTTTCTGGAATATATATTTTGGTATTTTTTTTACCTTTCTGTATTATTTTCCAAACTTCAATTATTTGACTCATCAATCAAGTTTAACCTTCAATGAAAGATGCTCAAATAAACTATCATTGAATTCAAAATAAATTATTGGTTTTTTTGGAATTGAAAATTTGGCCTTTAAAATTTGTTCAAAAATAAAACTAATTTTTTGGCCAATCAGTGGGAAGACTTAATCCAAACCCCTCCTTCCCCCCTGTACAAAAAAAATTATGATTTCTATTAGTTTCTTTCATTTCTAAGTTCTTTGCTGGTAAACAAAGGAAGTTTTAATGAATATATCACAGGTCATGTTTAATTAGGGTTTTCTTTGTTGGATTGGAATTGTTGATAGAAAAACCATCCTAATGAATGAAGACCCAAAGCTTGATTTCAGCCAATATTTTGATCGTCAGAACAGGAAATCCATTCTTTTATTTTCAATGATGTTTCATGAGACCCCAAAAAAGCACGGTTGTTTTGTTTTAATTATGCATTCTTTTTCTATTCAACTGGTTTTTTATAAGAACTAGGAGTTTATTTCCATCCATTCTGCCCTTCCAGGTGCCTTTCATGATTCATATTCTTTCATTTTGATAGTTATTGCATAATAAAATTCAAAATAATTTGAGGAAGATCAAGAATTTCCAGCAGATTCAGATTATACTATTGGAAACAAAAATTTTCCCAAATACTGAAATTTTTCTTCAAATGATCTCTGACTGGTAACATCTAGGAAAACAGCTAACTCCCTCATCAAAAAACAAACAACTCTCTTTCTCTTCAGATGCAACTAATGTCTTCAGTCATGCTTTTCACCTGAGAATTCCCAATGAATCTTTTTTATTTTCATCAAAGGATACTCTCTCCTAATCCTTTCTAAAATATACTCTTTCTACTTCCTTCTCCTACACCAAATTCCAATTTTATGTCTCAGTAATATTTGATCAAATTTTCTATGATTTTTTACTATGGTACCTCTAGCAAACTTACACTCAAGTCCAGAATAATCTTATGCCAATATTACAAGTTCTTTGAATAACAAGCTAGAACACACACTGTTTATATTGAAACATTTGGTATAATTTTACTTCAGGCATCTGTTGAATCAAGGATGTATGGAAAATCTAGCCCCTTCCTTTGGTACAAGTGAAATGTAAAACCACTTTCAACTCAAATGTAGATATGAAATGTTTCTTTTATGAATTCATTTAATATTTACTTGGTAACATGAGTTTCTTCTTTGCTTAATTTTCATATTAAACTCTGATTTTTGCTCCTCTCATTGTTTGGAAATTTCAGATCCCACTTATGCTTCCAATTTTTCATCTATTATAAATCAAATATTTATTCCTCTGAGCTTTATAAAATCTTCCCACATTTACTGCTTTCAAAATTACATACTCCTAGTTCCTTTTTTGTTGAATCTTTTGAGCTCAGTCCCAACCTTGTGCAACTGATAATTCCCCAAATTGTGCTCAAAATTCCTCAAAATTCCTCAGATCAACTCTTACGTTTATTTAGCTTCTTGTGATTCTTTTATTATTATTAAACTTGAGTGTGGGTCATTGAAGTGGTATGGTGTTTTCCACCAACACTATTATTGATTTTTACATAGTTCCTAGTTCTGCTGATATTCTCACATTTTATTCCAAATCCAAAAATGGCTCTTCCTTGTACTCCTGTCATATGAAAGTTTTGACACTCCTTCAAATAAACCAATCAAACCTTTCATTAGATTCACTCTCATCACAAAACCAACTTCACTTACTCTTATAAATTTCACTGGATAGTACTCCTGCATATCTTGCAGAATCCATGTTCTTCTACCAGTTTCACCCTTTCCCTGTATGTGATAATATCTATGTACTTGTATACCATACCACTTTTTCATGTTATTTAGTCAACCTTCCCAGGATCTTTCCCTCTCTCTCTCTATTGCTTTTTTAATCCTCTATCTCTCCTCAACATAGTTTGTATATGAGATAGTACATATCACATAATTTGTATATAAATAGTAAATGCTCTCCACTTTATTTTAAGCCCATCATACCAGGACTCAATATCACTATATTTCAAAACTTCCTCAAAAGGCCCATCATACAGTAAGTCAACTAAAGATTCCAGCCCAATCAGTGAACATTTGATACCATGGGAACTTCAACCTGCATCACCAGCCACTCATCCCTCAAGGCCCCCTTGTTGGGTATCACATATACTGGCCTCTCATTCCCTCCTGGAATAATTCCCCCTAAGGAATTAGTATACCAGTTCTTACTGGTTATTCCCTCAGCCAGTAGGTGTCATCTCAGCACAAGAAATCCCCCACCCAGCCTGCTAAACTCATATCATTTTTCCCCTTCTTGGTTTTCCTCTGATAGGATCCAACAACTCCTCCTTCAACATTATTCTCCTGGAATGCTCTTCCCTTCCTTCCATTTATCATCATTTTCAATACTCCTCTCATCTTTCAAATTAAAATTTCAATCAATCATCCTTGATTTCTATGATTATTAGTGCCAGAAAAAACCCGCATCTTGCATGCCAGAGCAGTTGTGAAATTTCACTGATACCTTCCTCTCAATTAATACCCAATCTCTTCCTCTTTTAATCATCACCATCAACAGACTCCAATACATTCCATCCCATATTCAAACTTTGATAACACTGCCCATGCATGTTGTGGACAAGTATGTGGCCATTTATGTTCTCCAAGGGAGTTCCAAAAATTTTCTGTCTATCCCCACAGGAACTATCCTACCTACTTATCCATTCCTCATTGGCAAATACCCTTGAATTTCCCCTTCTTTAAAATCTTCAAACCTCTTTCTTGATGCTTGCTAAAGAGGTTTTTTGAAAATTATTTGATCATTCTTATGCATCTCAAAAAAAACCTTTCAAAGAAATAGTGGCATCCTGTGACACTCCTTTGCACCCTTTGACCCCCTTTGCTGCTTTGAAATTACTTCTGTGCCTCAAAACTGCTTTGAAACTGCTTTGGCCTGCCTCCAACATTTTTTAAAAAAATTTAACATGCCTTTGACTTATCTTTGATGCTTTCAAAGTGCCTTTGAAATCTCTTTGATGCCTTCAATGCACCCTTAACCTTCCTCAAAAACATTTTGAATATTCTTCAAACCTTTTTTAATGTTTCCTCAATGCTTCATGGATTCCTATTTTACACCAGTTTTAATCAAATCAAATGCCCTTTGAAGCCCTTTGATAACCTTTTGGTGCCCGTTCCTTCAAAATTTCTGGGAAATTATTCATCAAAAATTTGTCATTCTTTTTTCAAATCTTCTCTGGGTAATTTTTTTTGGTTCATTTCTATTCTCTGAAATATTTGGAACCCATGCAAGAACAATTTTCACAAACTACATTCATTTCCAGTTCACCTCTCATCAGAGCAGCAAGAAGCAGAGGTTCTGTCATTGAAATATCCACACAGGACCAGTCAACTGCTCAATCTTGTGGAAATAGGAGTAATTCTTTTAACATTCCAATTCCAGTAAGCTACACTTACATGGACACTTTTTTCCTTCCTCCAGCTACTCCTGGGGCTTCTCTTTCTCCTACCCCACCTGCACCTAGTCTTATCACAAATTGTGTAATTGATCAATTTCCTCAAGCAGGAGTTGGATTAAATTCTTCATTTTATGATCCCAGCATAATTCCCATTCTGGAAGAAAAGGGCAAGGAAGCAATTAGGGACTCATGCTTTGAAACAAGTATCCTAAGTAATCTCAATTCATCAACTATGGTAACTCAAGACGTATTCCCACCTTTGACCTATACTGCAATCCTTGAACCCCCAACCCAACCTAAACTGCCAAAATGTGCTGTGTACCAAACTATCTTAGCCCTACTCCAGACCATGAATTCTGCTGTGGAAACGGTTTTTCAACCTCCATCAACCAGTACTTCTTACTCTGGCACCTTAAAGTCTCCTTCTATGAATTCTCCAGAGTTTTGAAGGCAACAACCCCAGAATAATTTGGCCAGTTCTCCCATCTTGTGAACTGATTTTTTTGAATGATGAAGGAAATTTTAGTGTGGATTGGAAGAATGTACTCTTTGAAGCTTCCTACCTCTCTGGAAGTGCAAATAAATGGATAGAAACCTATTTTTATGATTATGGTCAGAAATTAGCTTTGGTAAATGAGCAGTATTTAAAGCAAAATAAATGCTGGAAACCTGGTGTCAATAATTGCTAATGAGCTCTCACAATGGGGAAATATTTTGGATGATATCAGTGATGAATTCAATTGGATGATGAATGAATGATGGAAAACAGCAGGGAGAAGAGCTCCTTAAGTACAAATGATTGGCCTCTTGTGAGCCCATGATACAACAAGCCAAAAGGCAAATTTTCCGCCCCAAAAGAGCTCTACAGGCTCTACTGGCCTTGTTACTTGGTTTGGGCTACATCATCCCGCATGGCATCAGTCCCTGTAGCCTTATGACCAGCCTATTCTGGTAACTTCTGGTGTTTCCACCCTTATGGGGCTGAACCAGCCCCTTTACTGTTCAATCCCCTGGCTGGTTTTCTGTTACAACTGGCCCTGTTACCTCACATTCTGGCTGGTTTCCTCATGCAACCAGCCCCTGGCCATACAAATGGCCAGGTGGGACCCAAAAGACACCCGGGTCCAGTCTCAGACTCACCTGGGGGGGGGTGTGACTGGTGGAAATGCTGTCTCCCCCTCTTTCTCTCAGATCCCTGGAGGGGGTGGTCAAATCCTCCTACCAGGGGCCCTGGAGGTTGATACCCCCAGGGCATTGTCATAGGTAAGTGGGCTGGGGGGGTGGTCAAATCCCCTCCAGTCCATTGCTCCTCCCCCTTGGTAAAGGGGGGGGGGGAGAGTGCCCCTTGGACCCATTTCACTTTGATGGTGGGGGGTGATCAAATCCCCCCCACCGCCGGTTGCCTTGCTGCAACCGGCCCAGCCATCCTCCTCGGCAAGGTGGTGATGAAATCCCCCTCACCCTGACCGGTTGCCCTCCTGTGGCCGGTTGCTGGCTGGTTCAACCCAGCCAGCCATCTCCTTCCCTCTCGCAATGGCAAGCAAGAGGAGGGAGGGGAGCCAGGGTTGCTGGCCCCAGTTCCCGCGGCGCTGAGCACCGGTCAGGACTGGCTGGGCCCGCGCGGGATCCCTCAGCCGCCGCAACTGCCCCTTGCGGGCCATTGGTCCCTTCATGGGCCAAATTGAGGGAGACAAGTGGCCCCAAGCGGGCCGCAACATGGGCAGCAGCCCCAAATGGGCTGCAACACAGGCGGTGGCCCCATTAGGCCGCCCCAAGCCCAAAATGTGAGTTTAACATACTTTGGCAGGCCAGCCCGTCTGGCCAAGTATGTCCAAAAAAAACCTTGGGCCCAATTATGCCCATACAAGCCCATTTGGCTGTATTTGCTCATATACCCCTTTGGGCCCTATCGGGCCCGTGTACCAATAGGCCTGTTTCACACGTTTTGAGGAAAGTTTCCCCAAATCCATGATATCCACACAGGCCCATATGGTTTGTGTGTGTGTCCAACGGGCTGCAGAGGCCCACATGTGAATCCCATTTGGATTACACTTATACATAGCACACGCATATGTGAATACGTATTTTAACACCTATCTGGCTCACCTTTCCAACCAAGAGGCCTCTTTCCTCCTCAAATCATGGTCATGCTTTACAGAGCAAATTCACATCCTCTTTGGCAAAATAGTTGAAGTCTTCAAGGCTGAAAAGGAACTGCTTGACTTGGAGTATGGCTATGCTTCAACCCACATAACTGATTTTTGATCACTTGTGACCAAAGTTTCTGGATGGGGTAATATAGCCTTTAACTTCCATTTTAGACAAAGCCTTACTTCACGCCTTCTGGACCAACTATCAGGTTACAATGGCTCTCAAGAAAATATCCAGGATCTTAAAGAGGTATTTTTGGACTATGATTTAATTTATCATGAAAGTTTCAAGTAGTCAAGCGCTTCTCCCACCTGTCACTTCTTCCTCTCATCTTCATCTCTTTAATCAAATTCAGCGTGCACACTTGCTGAAACCTTGATTTAAGTCATTCCAATTGGTAAAAATTGAAGGATTTGCAAGCAATGGCTCTTCTCAACCATTCTGAAGAAATGCTTTCTTAAATAAATACAAAACAAATCACCACTCAAACTCAAGTCTATCATCTTCAAAGTCATCCAGAACTAATATATTGACCCTTTACTTTTCTATTTATTCAATCTTCATCCCTTTTTGAATAAAATTCCTTCACATCTCAGTCTCCTGATCAAATTTTCTCCTTCTTATGTCAACAAGTATTTCCGTCTGCTGAATGAAGCTATACATATCTGCATTCTTTCCAGCCTGAATTAATGTTAGTTATTCTCTGTTTCCTCCTATTCTCCTCTTGTTATACTTACCTAAATTTTTCTTTTTTCTAGACCTCTTAAATTCTTACCCTCTAAAAGTCTTACCATCTGAAATTCAAAAAAAAGTTAAAAGAAAAATCTTCTCTCCTTAATCAATCCTGACCCCAAAGCTCTTCCAAATCTCAGTATACCTCTAATCATCCTGAAAATGGTAAAGGTGAGGGTAGGCAGAATGACCAGTCACCAGAAAATGAAAATTCACATATATCTTTTATCAGACCCTCTTTGGTCCTTGGTCCAGATGGAAAACTCAATGAATGTTAAAAGGCAAGAAGAGAGAGGGAAGGCTTATGCTTCTATTTTGGTTGTAAATAAAAGACAGAGGACTTTTGAAAGAAACCTGTCAAATCAACCACCTCTTTTCCTACTTCATCAAGTTTCATTGTTACTCCAGAACCAAAGAATATTAGGCTCCCCCCTTTTTCTTCTTTGGTTGATGATAAATTTACAGCCCCCAGTTTTTTGGGAGTTGGGTAAGGCCCTACACAGCCCATTTGACCTGTGGGGGCCCATACACAACTCCAAAGGGTTGTTCCAAACACCTGCAACCCCCTGGGGGTTGTATACCCCGTGTAAATGGTGTTTTTGAGTTCTTTAACCCCGTGTACAGTGGTAGAAAACCCCCCAGGGGTTTCTCCAGAATTTTTGGGACCCCCTGGACCACATTTGGGTTCCACCAACCCAAATTTGGGATAAATTCATACTTTTTGGGACTTTTTGACCACACCTAGCAATCATAAAGTGAAACAGAAAACAAAATCATTTCTTTTGGCACACCAAATCAGTGAAATATTCCCTGTCCCACAAATTCAACTCTCAACATTCCTGTTGGACAACAGAAAAGTAAATTTTTACTGCCCATTGGTTAACTTGATCTTTCTCAACTCCAAAGTGAGAAAAATTTGTAGTTGTTCAATTGAAATTTGGATTGAATACTGGAGTACCATTGCATTTTTTTGCATTATGGGAATATTTGAAAGCCCATCTTTTTATGACATGGCTGCTTTGAAGGAATAAATTGATATTTCCATTAAAAAAGCTGCGGAAAAAAAGTATTTGGGTAATGAAACATTGGAAGCCCCAATTGGATCCTCATCTGGGGTTACAATTGAAGATCAAAATGTTTCACACATGGATTCAACCTCTGGTGGTGAGTAACATTTTATGTTCCTCTGGCCTTTGCCTGATTATATTTGATGGAAACTGATTGGCAGCTGGTAACTATTTAACTATGTAAATATTATGTAAACATTTAATTGGTGCCAGATCCAGTTGACCCACCTCCTGTGAGAGCCTTTCCTAATAGGGAAGAGGTGCAAAATCATTTTCAAAAATGGGAAATGAAGCATGGCTAAGATTTGAAAGTTTTCAACTCAAAGCTTGATAAATATGTGGATTTATCCTTTCATAGATGTGGTTTCTTCTCTGGGAAATTGCTCTCAAAACAGTCAAGGAAAACTCACACAAGGAAGGTTGGGTGAAATTTTTTAATCCGTGCAAGTCACACAAATGCAGACCCCTTGTGGCAAATTTCCTACAGAAATTATTAACATAACTATCAACTATCTGCACAACCCTCAGTGCATCTTAAACTCAGGAGAATCTCTGGGGTAGCCTTAGAGAATTTAAGAGAGGGCTTGAATGATTGGCTCAATACAATTCAACTCAAAAGAAAATTGAGCAAGATTTATGGCAGCAAGTACGCTGATGACGAAAAAATCTATAACACTAAGCAAAAGGTAGTGCTAGTATAAATCAAAGGAAAAGTTTTTATGGAGGTCTCCTGTGGAAAACTTGGTGATTCAGGTTGGGTTCATCAAGCAAAGTTCAGTGGAGGGGGACACTTGGAGGCCCTATTCTTTGTTCCCCTGATGCAGAAAAGCTTTTCAATCAATTCCATCAGATTTCTATGTTGGATTGTACTTATAAAACAAATAAGTACAACATCCCCCTATTGCATGTTGGAGGAACAACAGCCAACCAAAAAAATTTCACAAAATCTCTTGTTTTGATAACAAGAGAAAAGTTCAATTTCTACAGTTTTTCTATAAAATAACTAAAGGAAATGGCTTATGATCCTCAGAGACTTCCCATAGTCTTTGTGACAGACCATGAAAAAGCTCCGATACATGCCATTGAACCTACTTTCACAGAGTTAACAAGACATTTTTGTTTGTGGCACTTGTCTAAAAACATCCTAGCAAACTGTAAAGTTTGCTTCAACAATGACATTGAAGGATGGCAAAGCTTTATGTCTTTGCAGGGCAAGTATGGGGCCTCTAAAACCAAGGAGGAGGCAGAGTTTAATGATTCCAAAATCAGGGTTAGGGCCAAATCACTGCTTCTTCTGTTAAAATTCCTATTTTTGGGTGCTTATGTAATGATTTGTATAAATTGTTTCTTGGGAGACCATGAGGATGTTCTCAAGTATTTGGAAAATGAAATCTTTGGTATCAAAGAGACGTTTTTACTGGCTTTCAATTGCAAAAACTCTGTCTTTGTAAATAAAACCACGTCTTGGGTGGAAGGGGCCCATGCTACCCTCAAAACATTTCTTGCAAATTTTTTGGGAAACATGTAGGATTTCTGGACAAACCTCCTACAAGGAAAAGTTCAAATCAAATTAAACCCATTCAGGCATCCCTTTAAAACTCTCAAATAAAGTTAGTAATGGTCCTTCCACTGAACTGTTAACATTGGGATCCAAGTTGTATTTAGCGGAAATTAATATTGTTGAGGAACATTTAGATAAATTGAAGCAGAACAATGATGGGCAAGTATGCACCAACTGATACTCCAAGACAATGGGTTTGGCCCTGTTCCCATCAGATGGGTGAAATACTAGCATCAAGAGGATCTGTTGTTCCTGAGGATGTTCATCCTCAGTGGAGGTTGTATTATGACCCTTGCAGTTCTATTTCTGTAAGTTGGTTTAAGTTTAATTGTTGTATTTTTCAAAACAATTTGTGATTAATGCTTTTTGATTAATAATTTTTGATGATGATTCCTAATTTACTAATGTTTGATCCTTTTGAATTTTGGAAGTTTGATTTTTATGAAATGCTCAAAAATTCTCAGTTACATGAGAATCTCAATGCAAAGATGTTTGGATATCCTGAACAAGGTTAACGCAAGCTGTTGAAGTACCTGATTCAGAAGACCGCAAATTTTTGATTAAACACAAAACTTGAACCCTAATTCTTGCTGTCAAGTAGACTGCGGCCAAAATTGACAGATACACAGAGAGATAATTCTTGATTAAATAATTTTGAAAAGGAACATAGGTGGCAAAAGGGAATCAGACAGGCGCCAAATAAGAAAGACAAAATATTTTAAGTCTTTTCTTTTTTGAAATGTTCATTTTTTTGGTTTAATGAACTTATTATGATATTATGATAATTTTTAGTTAGATTTTGCAGTATCAGAATCTGAATTTCATAGTTCAGAGGAAGAGACTGAAAGAAAATTAGCTTCACTTTATTTAGAATCCAAATCCTCCTCAGAGGAAAAAGACATGCAGGAAGATTCAACCAGAAGCTCATCTTTGGTGAGTATTGATTTATTTAATGAGATTAGGATTTTGGATAATTTATTTTTGATTGTAGGAACCAAAAGTGAAATACCTCAGTCAAATATCTGAGAACTTACATAAATTCTTGGGGGAGGTTTGGCATCCAGTTGGTGATGGGAATTGCAGATTTAGAGTCAATTCTAAATTGCTTGGGTATGAGAAAGATGGTTGGTTTAAAGTGAGAAAGGAAATGATTGAAACATTGGAGAGACATAAAGGATGCTAAATTAAAGTTCTTGGTTTGGTGAAAGATTTCAAAACAATTAAACAAAGACTTGATATTGAAGAAATCAATGCACAAATTCCCTCTTCAAAATGGCTGGCTAAGTTAGATATGGGTCAAATAATAGCAGACACATATGCAAGGCCTATATTTTACATTTCATTAGAGTCACTTTGTACTTATACTCCAATGAAAAAAGGTGTAACAGATCAATCAGAGACTATTTATATTTCCTTTGTGAAAAATAACTACTGGGTTCTATTAGTACTGGAGGGAGAAATGATTCCAATCCCACGCATTTTAGTAAAACCCTCTGCTTTCATTTCAAAGAAAGCTTCTGGTTGGGTTGATCATCTCAAATATCAACTGACTGTCTATTCTATATTATATAATTCAAATATAGACTTGATTTCATCAATGGGTTTCCATATAACTTGTAATTCTAATGCAGCTAACTTGGAATTCTATTAATATATATGGCTATCACATTTTGAAAATCATTATGTTTAGTGTTTTGAGTTAACCTCATTATTTGGGTTTTTCAAATGAAAATTAATTAGAAATTCAGTTCAACTTGTGCTTGGCTGATCCCATCATAAGGATTTTTTTATTTCTAGTGATGGGATCAGCTTAACACAAGTTAAACTTGTTTTTTGGGGGGGTTACTTTAGGGCTAGTCAATTTTAACTTGTATTTTTTGGCACTTATAATTTAGGGCTTCTCCATAGACTCTTTCATTGTTTATTTAATTTTTGGTTTTTTTACGTTAGGGCTAGTCAAGTTGAACTTGTATTTTTTGATTCTTTGTCTTTTTTATTTTTTTTTTCAATTTTGATCAATAAAACCAATGGTTTTTGATGTTTTGGTTTCTTTCATTGTTTTTTGTTTTTTATATATTTTCATTTATTTTTATATTTATTTTATTTTATTTTTTATTTTATTTCATTTTTTTAGGATTATGTTAAATTCACAGCTCATTTAAGCCATGTGGCATGGCTACATGGCTACACCTGAGCTTTGCAGACCCCACACAATTTGAGTGTGGTCGGGCTGTACTCCACATGGCACCGGACCACTGTGTGGTGGCTGCACAACCACATTTGAGCCATGTAGAGCCCCACACGGCTCCAATGTAGTTTTGTAGGCGTGCGACATGGCTACAACTCTGGTGGGAAAAAAATAAACATAAAAATAAAAAATAAAGGGTATAAAATAAACCAAAATAAACTAAATAAAAATACAAAAAAAACAGAAATCAACCAAAATATTAAAAAAAACTGATTTTTTGGTTAAAAAAACAAAAAATAAGAAATGAAATAAAAATAAGTAAGAATAAGTAAAAATAAATAAAAATAAATAAATAAAAATAAAAACAATAAACACTGAAGACAACCAACAACTTTTCTTCAGATTCAAGTAAAAAATTCAAGTTCAACTTGACTAGCCCTAAATTAAAAGGGCCAAAAAATGCAAGAAGTATTTGGAAAAGCCCTAAAGTAAAAGTGCCAAAAAAGATACCAGTCTTTTGACCAGCCAAAAAATACAAGAAGTTTTTTGACCAGCCCTCAAGTAAAAGTGCCAAATAAAATACAAGTCTTCTGACCAGCCCTAAAGTTAAAACACCAAAAAAGAAAACAAGTTCAACTTGTTTTAAGCTGATCCCATCACAAGCTTAAAACAAGTTAAGCTTGTGATAGGATCAGCCCAACACAATCTGAACTGACTTACCATTAAAATCTCATTCAAAAAACTCATCATAATGATGTTAACCAAAAAACTCAATATAATGATGTTCAAAATGTGATATTCCTTTATATTAATAGAATTACAATATCAGAATGTTAAAAACAACCCAAATGATGAAATTACTCTATCAGTTAGAATAAACATCAAGTTGATCTTTGAGGTGATCAACCCAACAAGCTGCTTTTTTAGAAATAATGGAACATGCTTTTGAAACTATGGATGGGATCGGAATCACATCTCCCTTAAGTACAAGCTGGACCCAAATGTTATTTTTAAGAAAGCAGATGAAAATAGGAACTGATTGTTCTTTTGCACCAATTTTCATAGGAGTGAAAGAAAAATATGATTCCAATAAAATTAAACATACTGGTATTCCATAAGTATCAGCTATTATTTGACCCATGTCAAGCTTTGAAAGCCATTTTGAAGAGGGAATCTTTTCATTGATATCATTGAAATCAAGTATCTGTTCTATCTTTCCAACATCTTTACTGCTGCCAAGGATCTTAGAATAGCACCCCTTATTTTTCCTCAATGTTTCTAGCATTTCTTTCCAAACTTTAAACCATCCATCCTCATCATACCCAAGTGATTTGACACTGACTCTAAAATCACAATTTCCATCACTAACTGGGTCCCAAGCCTCACCCAAGAACTTATGTAAGTTCTCAGGTATTTGATTGAGGTAATTTACTTTCCAAAATCAAAAAGTAGTCAGCCAAAATTCTAATCTAATTAAAGGAATCACCACTCACCAAAGATGAGCATCTTTTTGAATCCTTCATTGTGTCTGCTTTATCCTTTGAAAAGGAATTGGATTCCAACGGCACCAAACCCAATGAACTTTCAGTTTCTTCCACTTAACTATGAAATTCAGATGAAGAGCCTGACTTGGACTATAAACATTCCGCAATCAGTTCATCAAAACAAAAAAATAAACCTTTCACAAAAGAAAAGACCTACAATAATTTGTATTTTCTTCTTTGGTGCTCTTCTAATTCTCTTTGCCCGCTTAAGTTCCTTTTAAATGTTTTCAAATTGAGAAGGATCTTCCCCATTATGTTTCAATTTTGGACGTCCTCTGCTTGATTGCAAGAATTTAGGTTCAAGTCTTGGATTTGATTGATTATTGGTCGTCTCTTTCATCAAGTGCTTCAACAGCCTGCAATATTCTTGATCATGAATATTCAAGATCATTGCATTGAGATTCTCATGTAACTGAGAATTTTTGAGCAGTTTATCAACATCAAAATTTAAAAATTCAAAAGGATCAAATATTAGTCAAGTAGGAATCAGCATTTTAGTCAACTATTAATCATCATTCAAAAAGAATTTATCAAAAAGAATTAATTACAAATTGATTTGAAAAATACAACTTAAACCAACTTACAGCACTACAACTGCAAGGGTCATAATCCAACCTCCACTGAGGATGAACATCTTTAGGCACAACGGAGCCTCTTGATGCTAGTAGCTCCCCTATTTGGTGGGAACAGGGAAAACCCATAGTCATTGAGTATTACTTGGTGCACACTTCCCCATCATGGTTCCGCTTTAAACTCTCTAATTGATCCCAAACAAGTTTGATTGCTTGTAAAGTCACCTTGTATCCCAATGGTAACAGTTCAGTAGGAAGAACTATTCCAATGTTTATTTGAGAGTTGTAAAGCGCAGCCTGAACCAATTTAATTTTATTGGAAACTGTGCCCTCTATGTTTTGCCAAACATCAAAAATGTTTCCGGAAAAGTTTGCAAGGAATATTTTGAGAGTAGCATGGGCCCCTTTAACCTGAGACTTTTTTTTATTTCCAAAGTTTGGGTTTTTGCAAGTTCAAGCTGTCACAAAATTCTCTTTGATACAGAAGATATTATGATCCATATACTCCAGTAAATCCTCATGGTCTTCCAAAAAACACTTTATACAAGTCATAATGTAAGCCACCCAAAACTAGGAAGATTAACAGTAGAGGCAGTGATTTTGCACTTACGCTAAGCTCCACATCATTAACCTCTTCCTCCTCCTTGGTTTTTGAGGCCCCATACTTATCCCACAGAGAAATAAATATTTTCCACCCTTCAATTTCATTATGAAAGCACACTTTACAGTTTGCTTGTATGTTTTTAGACAAGTGCCATTGACAGCACTGTCTTGTTGACTCAGGGAATATTTGTTCTAGAGCACGGATCAAAAATTTTTCACAGTCTGTCACAAAGACTTTGAGAAGTCTCTCAGGATCATAAGCAAAATCCTTTAGTGCATTTACAGACCAACTGTAGTTCTCAAACCTTTTTCTTGTTATCAAAACAAGACATTTTTTGAAAATTTTCTGGCTGGAATTAATTCCTAAAATGTGCAATAGGGGGATTTTCTACTTATTTGTCTTATAAGTAAAATCCATCATAGCTATATTATGGAATTGCTTGCAAACCTTTAATGACTCTGGGTGAGCAAAGAATTGGGCCTCCAAGTGACTCTCTCCACTTAATTTTGCTCAAGGAACCCAACCTGAATTGCCAAGTTGTGCAAAGAGGACCTCCATACCACTTTTTTCCTTCAGTTCTTCAAGTGCTACCTTATGCTTAGTGTTATAGATTGTTTGGTCATCAAAATATTTTCCACCATCAATCTTGCTCAGTTTTCTTTTGAGTTGAGTTGTATTGAGCCCATCATTCATGCATTCTTTTAGATTTTCTAAGGCTACCCCAGGGATTCTCCTCAGGTGCGGATGCACTGAGGGTTGTGGAGATGGTTCATGGTTATTTTGATCATTCTTGTAGAAGATTTGCCACAAGGGATCCGCCTTTAAGTGACTAGCATGGATTAAAAACTTGCACCAAACCTTCCTTGTGTGAGTTTGCCTTGACCGTTTGGTTAGCAATTTCCCAGAGTCCAAACCATGCAAGAACAGGCTAAATGTGCATATTTATCAAACTTTGAGTTGAAAACTGTTAAAGTGTAACCATGCTTCATTGCACATGTTTGAAAATACATTTGTGCCTCTTCCCTAGGAGGAAAAGCTCTCACAGGAGGTGGGGAAAGTGGATCTTTCATAGTTACATAGTTATATTGATTGCATGCACTCCATCAGTTTCAATCAAATTAAATGTGGCAAAGACCAGTAACATCAAATTTTACTCACCACCAGAGGTCATTTCCATTTGTGAAACATTTTGTTCCTCAATTTTCACCCTTGATGAGGATGCAATTGGGGCTTCCAATGATTCATTACCCAAATCCTTCTTTTCCACAGATTTTTTCATCTCATCAATGTAGTCCTTGAACGCAGCCATGTTAAAAGGAGGGCTTGCCACTGTTCACATAATGCAAAAAAATTCAATGCCACTTCATTATTCAATCCAACTATCATATGAAAAACCACCAAGTTTGCTCACTTTCAAGTTCAGAAAGATCAACTTTGAGGGATGTTTTATTTGTAGTTTCCCATAGTGTCACTTTAATTTCACTTGATTTCACTCTAATTTCATTTTAGTGTCACTTTATGATTGGTTTATGTGGTACAACAGTCCCACATAGTAAGCATTGATCCCAAATTTGGGTAGATGGAACCCAAATGTGGTCCAGGGGGACCCAAAAAGTTTGGCAAAACCCCCGGGGGGCCGCGTAACCCCAAAAATGGCTCAAAACCGCCAGGTACAGGGGTACACGGCTCAAATACGCCATTTATGGGGTGTATACAGCCCCTGGGAGTAGGGCATGTTTGAGACGACCCCTTGGGTGCTTCTAGACACGTGTTTTTGACTGCAAGCGTTTCTTGGACGTGTGTATGGGCCCCCATGAGTCCATTGGGTTGTGGAAGGCCCTAAACAACTTCCACACAACTGTGAGTAATTGTGAATTGAACATCACCCTTTTTTTCAACCAAAAAATCAACATTTTTTGATTTTTTGGTTGATTTATGTTTTTTTTGTATTTTTATTTAGTTTATTTTAGTTTTTTATTTTTTGGCCCACAATTCTTTTGGTTTTATTTCACAGAATGCAACTACATTCAATTTGTGTACAACCCCACTCAACTTGAATGTAGTCATGTGTTGTGCCACACAAAACCAAACTATTGTGAACCATTTTGTGGGGGCTACACAACTAAAGTCTATTTTTGAAGAGGCTACACAACTCAATCTTAGTTTTCTAGCGTGTCACAAGGCCCATTTGAGTTGTGTAAACAGCTCAAATTAGTTGTTAATTCAAAATTTCCCTTCTTCTTTTTCAAGGCTTTTCTATAATTTTTATTTTATTCAGGTGAAAATCAATCTTTAATGGTGAATTCCATGATCCAAAATTGTCTATTCCCTAAAGCCCATTCCTCTTGGAAAAAATATTCATCTTTTCAACATTAGCTCAGTGAATCAACTTCCCAACTAGTTTCACTTCATTCATTTCCTACCTTTAAATGGGAAATATTTCTATTCAATAAACCATTCCCTGATGACATCAACCTGGTAATTGACTGTATTCATCACTGTGATCAAGAGGCAAACTGAAAGATGGGGATGATCTCCTCAAGAAGACAACTAACCACTGAACTTTCCTCAAATCCTCTTGAACTCATTCTTGCTACAATTCCTACAGCTTTCTTCCCCTCAACTCAGCCTTTGCCACTGCAGTCCAAAGCAATCTCCCTCACTTCAGAAACTTTGCAGTTTCCCCAAAACAACATCCAATTCTTTTTGAGTTCAACACTCTTCCAAATTTCCTGGATACTAATTTATCCTTTATTTATTTCACAGGAGGAAGATAAATTTGATTCATCCGTGCATATTATGCAACTGGTTAATTCCTCTTATTTTTCTATTTTTTAGTGATGAATTCCATGAAGAATCAGAAACCATCTTAAAGAAAGTTACTTCTGATTAAAAATTATTCCTTCCTAGTTGTTTTCCTCCCAGTTTAAGGCAGACCAACTCTTTTCACACCACACTTGAAACCACCATATTGGACTGGAAGGCCTCATAACTCCAGTTTAACTTGTCTCCTCACTACCTCAAAATTATCATTCAACCCTAGAATCCTACACGGCAAATAATTTAGAGAAAGGTTTCATCAATCCCCAGAAATTCAAGCACGGGAGAACCTGTCCTTTTTTATTTCAATAAGAGGATAGTGTTCTAAAATTATGTGTTCATTTTCTCAAACCTGATTCTTTAATGAAGGAGAACCTTCATCCAATTACTGCAATAAATTTCTTACTGAATGTCTTTTTAGGTTCTGCCATCCTCACCAAAATTACCCTCAAGTTGCTTAACTCTTAAGCAACACTGTCCTTTTGAATTACCAACTTATTGTTCTTCCCTAAAGGATTTCCAGGTCTTTCAAAGCTCTTTCAAGAAGACAAGGGAATTATATGGAGATCCTATCTTGCTTCAACTCAGTTAAAGCCCTTGAAATTTATTCATTTAATGCACAAGACCTCCTTTCACATTGGGCCACCATGTATCCAAACAGGGGAATACTTACTCTAAACAGAATCCTGATTGATTCAAAACTTCTGAATTTTTTAACCTCTATTTGAAACTTCTTGAAGCAAAACTGAGTAAATGGGCCTCAAATCAACAATCTGACAGTTTCTCCAAGAAATTATGAAAAGATTGAATAAAGGGGAGGAATTGAATAACAATTCTATAGATTCCTACAGTGGCTTCCTGCTTTTCATATTTAAAGTTGGTATACCCAATATGCTGTCCAATTGAAGCTAGGAATACTCCTCCAATCAACAAAACTTCCTTGATCAAGTTCAAAAAATCCTATGCATAATTACAGGAACTATTCTGAACTTGATATAAAACAAATTCCAAAATTTTTAAATCCTGGAAAAAATGTATTATTCTCTGAAAAGAAAATACTTAATAAAAGACCTTCCAAGATAGCTCTTTCAGTGTTGGCTGGGAAAAGTTTTCCCTTTGTGAAAAAATACGTACTCATCCTTCAAAGTACAAATCACTGATCAACTGATCCATTGAACCATTGTTTAATCTCACTAACTACTTTCTGGAAATCAAAATCCTCCTTCCACCTCAACTGGAATTCCCCTTTCCATAGATTCAATTCCATCAATGATTCCAAACCCAATTTATCCTATCATTTCTTTCCCAATTCAAATTCCAATCACCCTGTCATACTGACACATGATTCAGTCTAACCTCAGAATCTAACCTCAGCAAACCCAATATAACCCTCAGGCCTGATCTACTTTCCAAGGAACTTCAACCTCAAGGCTTAGGAGACTTATATCAATATGCCTCCAGTAACTATATACCTCAGGATCTTCATGCAGTACATACCTACATATAGTATAACCTCATACAAGTATACAGATAGAATCCATAGGCTTACACATACTTAATCTCCCAGGTATGCATATACTCTAACTTTATTAACTCTGTCCAACCCATGCTCTTTCATGGTTTATCCTTTTGGTGATTGTTGTGTACATCCTCTTGCAGATTCTATTACATACTCTATCTAATTAATAAATAGTGTCATGTCATTACCTCCATGTACACTTTACATCCTTTAACTGTGCACCCCCATTTTAGACAGACCAGACCTTTCACCTTTCCCAATGTAGAAGCAGCCTAACATAATGTAGTAGCATACCTGATCAGCCCTCTCTGTTACCTAGAATGCTCCCATGAAATCACATATGTAGTCTGAGCCCCAATCACTTGTACCTCTGTTGTAGTTCCAACCTCCTGTCTATTTAAAATTTTCTCCTCTTCCTCCTTCCTGATTGTTCCCCAAGAAATCAGTTTACTACTTCTTTCTAGTAATTCATCCTAGCAAGTGTCAACAGAACCCTTTCTTCAATTCAGTGCTACTCTGCTACTTGTAGCAATTTCCAGTGTCCTTTCCCCCAAGCCTACTGAGAGTAGATTCCCCTTTGTGCCAAGCCCTTCTTGCATGTCAGAAGCCCTTTTTAAATTAAACTGATTTCTTCCCCAATAATCCCTTCTTCACCATCAACAATCTCTACCCTATTTAAACAGCATCAAATATTTCTATTTATTTGTGGCAATTATTGTTTTCTTTATTATCTTCCCCAACCTTGAATTGTCTATTGAGTTTTGGTCATTTTCATTTTACCCCTTATGTTGCTATCAATCCTTAATAAAACCCCCAAATTTTGATTTTCTTAGCCCCTCCTCAACGCTTTGACCCTTTGAAATTTTTTCTTCAACATCTAATTTGATGTTTGCTTTGAAGCTTTGACGCCTTCATGCTTTGAGACTTTGATGCCTTACTTCAATGCTTCAACACCTTACTTTGGCGCTTTAAGGCCTTAATTTTATGCTTTGAAGAGACTCTTTGACTTCTAATTTGACCAATAATTAAGGTAATCAGGGTATAATATTTTTAAATCATTTTTCTTCTTGTTCTAGGTGAATAAATTCCTTTGGGTAACTAGTTTTTTATTAGAAATAAGAATGCCTCCACAACGTGCTTTCTTTTCCCTCATCTCCACCCCATCTGTCACCCATAGCTCCAGAGGGAGAGGTATCACTGAACCTACTGACCCTTCTACCCCCAGAGCTTGTGGAACAGGTAGAAACTTTTCTATCCTGCTAGCACCAGTGGCTACCACTTCCACTCCTATGGATACTGCCTTATTGGAGCCTATTCCCCAAGTATCTCTTTCTACCATTCCTTCTTCTGATAATGCTAGCCTCCAAAGAGTTACAGGAAATTTCCCAATCCCATGCTACAATAGTTTGGATTCTCCTGCTTATGATGCCAGCATGGTCCCAATTCCAGTAGAAGATGAAGAAGATGATGAGGATGAGAACTCAGGATTTGATTCCAGAATCTTGAGTGGCTTGGATTCACCCTCCCCAGAAGGTAATCCTAGCGCAACTTCTACTGCAACAGAAATCCCTTCACCTTGCCCAGCTACTAACCTTCCTTTGAACTCTCAGGGTCCTTCAACTGACCCTGTGCTGCTGGCAATTCTTCATAAAATTACCACCGCAATAACCCATCTCTCTAAACCGGCTGACTATGGACCATCTTCTAACTTTAAATCTCCATCTATCAATTCCCCAGACAATTTTGAAGGGACAAAACCAACCAGGCTTAGACCTTTCCTCCAAGCTTGTGAACTCATCTTTGCTAATGATGAAAGGGTTTTTTCTAATGACATAAAAAAAGTATTTTTTACAGTCTCTTACATTACAGGAAATTCCAGTCAATGGATCCAGCCTTATCTTGCTCACATTGATGAGCCTGATTTTCTACTTAACTCTTGTTTTTTGTTCACCAAGCAGCTCCATACCCTTTGTTGAGATGCGCGCGCTTCCTTTTTCCCTCATGTCACAAATCTTGTGAAACCCGGTCTCAATCCTTCTCCGTACTTCTCCCCTTATTCCCTCCAATCCTTTCTCCCTCTTTGATTCCTCTCATCGATCAATCTTGATCGATTGTTAGGACCCACCTTAACCTTTTTTATCCATACCGTCATCTCCCTCGTCCTTCCTACCTGCTCACCTTCCCATCTGTCCCTCAACTCCTTTACCTTACCCTACCTACCTCAATCATACTCACTTCAACATCCGACCCACTTGAATCCTCCACTTATCATCGCACTCTTCTGATGGTTATTTGGTATGAAGATCCAAACCAACTTCTTTCTTTCATTTCATCTCATTTCTGTTGAACTTCCATCTCATCTCATTTTTTCTGAACCTACAGAGCGTGTCAATCTTATTTTAAAATCAACAGTCAGTCCTATCCTTGTGGGGACACTGCTCGGTATGATCTCATCTGTCTTCACTCTTCCCACTCTGTTCTTCTCTTCCTTTTTTATTCTTTTTCTTATTTTCCTTATTTGCATCCACCATGTTCCTTTTATTCATCTTCCTATTCTTTTGTTTTTTCTTTTTTTCTCTTCCCTCTAGTCTTGGTTCTTGATCTGGAATTATAAAGAATAAATTCATCACGATTAACAGTCGAAAAGAAAAACAAATCGGACAAACCACTTCATAATCCAATATGAACCAAGATGGAGCTCAATCTAATGATCCTTTACTACAGACTATCCTCAAAACCGCCATCAAATCCATACCGATGCTCACCCAAGAAAATTTCTCTCTCTGGAGAAATCAAGTCGAAAATATGCTCGACATCCAAGGAACGCGATCGGCACTCTGCTCTGAGGACGCCTTATTATCCATGAAGGAAAAAATCTACATCAGATCTACCCTCACTTCCAAGCTCGACCCATCAGTACACGCCAATGTGATTACCTTTGAGAATGAAAAAGATGCTAAGCTTATCTGGAAGGCAATCATCAAGCACTTCGCCTCCTCGGAATCGTCTAATTGAGCCAGAGTTTTTGACGCTCTCCAAGATCTTGTTTTCAACGCCAACAACATTCCCTCATTCATCACAGCAGCAAAAATGGCAATTAGACGACTCCACAAGGTTGGAATTATTTTACCCAGAGATATCCTCGCCTATATGCTCTTACATAAACTCCCTAGCTCACTCAAGGTTATCAAACAACAAATCACTCATTCTGAAATAGGAATCAATCCCGAACTCGTCCTGGACCATCTCCAAATCCTAGCGAACGATTTCAGAAACAAAGAGGAAAATAAGATCCAGCTCACAGCTCTTCAAACTCAGAACGAGAAGGGTCCTTTTCCGAAATGCACTGGGGGGAAAAATAACCCCAATTCCTATCATTCTCCCGCCAATTGCTGGGCCCTTCATCCTGAGCTTCGCGACATCTACTTAAAAAAGAAATACCCCAATGGAATTCCAAGCACTGTTAGTTGCTTTCATACAAAAAACAACTCATTTCTGCCAATTGATGTCATCCTCGATTCGGGCTCCTCCTCCCACATGTTTTGCAATTCCGATTTTTTTATTGCAATTGAATATAAAGAAATAGGACATGTTTGAACTGTATCCGACTGCGAACTGCTAGAGATCACAGGTGTTGGGACCGTCAGGATCGAAGGGGAACAGGAAATCATACTGAAAAACGTATTCCTTGTACCCAATTTAACTGCCAATCTTCTCTCCGTTCGATGTCTTCTGTTGGATGATTTCTCAGTTTCTTTCATAAAGAACTCCTTTTCTGTCTTCAAAAATAACCAAACTGCTCTTGTCGGAAACTACCGGAATAACATCCCTGTTGTCAACCCGTTGAATCTCAAACTAAATTGTTTTCTTTCCAATAGCGAATGGATTCATAAGTCCCTTGGTCATGCAAGCTACAGCCGCATAAGAAATAAACTGAATATTCCCGTTAAGCCCAATCTTAGCTGCAAAGCATGCGCACTCGGTAAGATCACCAGAGCCTCCTTTAAGAACAAACACTCCCCTGCAAATCGACCTTTCCAAGAACTTCACCTAGACGTCATGGGACCTTTACTTCCCATGTCTCTCTTAGGACACCGATATCTACTGACGATTGTCAACAGCAACACAAAATACTGTGCCGCCATTCCTTGCATTTCCAAAAGCGAAGTTCCTGATATCCTCAAGAACACCATCAGCCTGGAAAGCAAAAGATTCGGCTATTTCCCTTCTGTTCTTCACTCCGACAGAGGAACCGAATTTGTCAACAAAAATCTTAAAGCCTTCTGTGAGACTAATACAATTCGCCTGAGAACCTCAGATCCCTACACTCCAGAACAGAATGGTCTTGCCGAACGATTCAATAGAACCATCATGGAGTGCCTCAGAACCACATTGATTGACTCCGGTATAAAGAAGACATACTGGCATGAAGTGGTAAAGGCCTGTACGCTCACCATCAATCAGTTTCCTTCCCATAAAAGTAAAAAAAGCCCCTTTGAAAACTTCAAGTCCCGGTCTCTCCCTATAGAGTTCTTCAAACCACTTGGTATCGAAACCATCATTCTCTCTCCTCCCACTCTCAACCGATCCTAGCTTGATCCCAAGGGATCTGCTGGGATATTAATAGGTTATGACGACAAACTTCTATCATATCAAATACTGACCGAGAACAATTGTATCATATCAACCAAGCACGTCAAATTTCTTGATCTTCCCTCCCCTGTCTCAACACCTACCTCAAACATTCCTGACTGGGATCCCACCTCATTTGAATTCGAAGACCAACTTGATACGACATCCTCTCCTTCCAATGACTCACCGATTGACTCAGTTGTCTCTCCCCTTTCCGAACATTTGGAATCATCCAACAATCAATTCGTCTCCTTAGATGACTCCGAAGAAATCAAATCATCTCCTATTCCCAGTCCCTCCAACATCCAAGAAGACTCTAATAACAGATATCAACTGCGGGAAAGGACGAGCAAAGTCAAACCAGTCAAATACTCCTATGTTTCCAACGTGGACGGTGAGTACAATGAGGCAATCAATGTTGAATTTAATTTGATTGAAGACAAAGGTGTCTGGGAAGATTTTCACGGCACTCCAGACAGATACTTAGATACCACTCTTGTTCTAAAAACCAAACCAGCCACCAAATCGTCACCTGAAAGAAAAAAGGCCCGTCTGTGCATCAGAGGTTTCCAGCAAGAGAAGGTATTGACTTCTCTGATACCTTTGCACCTACAGGTCAATTTTCATCTCTCCTGGCTCTTCTCACTTTAGTCATGGACAAAAAACTAACCCTTTGACAATTCGATGTGAAAGCCGCTTTCCTCTATGCCCCCCTTAAAGAAACAATATACATTAAAACCCCCAAACTCTCCAAAAGGACTTCTACCTTCCTCAGACTAAAAAAATCACTGTACGGCCTGAAGCAAGCCCCCGCGAACTGGTATGACACCCTGATTAGCTGGCTCAAAAGCATCGACTTCATCCCCTCAGTATCAGACCCATGTCTCTTCATAAAAAACGATCGCTCTTCTTTTCTGTTCTTCCGCGTAGACAAACTAATAGTTGCTGGTAACACCAAGCTTTTTGAGAAACTCTTCCTTGAAAGATTTCCCAAATCATCCGCCCACTCACCCAAAACTCTCCTTGGGATGAATGTCACCTTTCTCCAAGATGCTGTTGCCCTAAGCCAAAAATCTCTAATTGAAAAATGTCTTTCCATGCTGAACCTTACCAAGTGTAAACCAGTTGCCACTCCTCTTACCCCCAATGTCAAACTACTCCCCGCCTCTGACGACAAACTCGAAAATTTCAAAAACCTCAACCTCAATTATAGATCATTCACAGGTCTTCTCAAATTTCTTGCCTGTTGAACAAGACCCGATCTTGCCCCTGCTGTCTCCATGTTATCTCAGTACAACAACCGTCCCGGCATCAATCACTGGAATGAAATCCTACATGCCTTCAAGTACCTCAAAGGATCTATCAATACAGGACTGATCCTCAAACCAATGCATGCCGATGTCAATTGTCTCGAATACTTCAGTGATGCCACCTGGGGGGATGATCCCTCCACCCGGAGGTCCAGAAGTGGCTACCTGTGTCTTTGGAAGGGATGTATCCTATCCTGGTGCAGTTCTAGTCAGAAGAACATCACTTTATCATTGAAAGAAGCTGAACTATGCTCCCTATCCAATGCATGTCAGGAAAACATATGGATGACGCATCTAATAGAGGAACTCTGGAATATTTCTCTCTCACCATCCGACTTCAAGATCAACAAAAAAGGACTGCTGGACAAAATCAAACACTTTGGTCACAACTCCAAGACCAAACACCTGGACATCAAAGCAAAGAAACTCAGGGAACTCTTCAGTGATGAAAAAATCTCAGTTACTCTCATCAGGTCATGCGAAATGGTTGCAGACTGTCTAACAAAAGCAAGCAATAGAGCATCCTTGTCTCACCTCCGCGACTCCGTCATGATTGATCTTCATCCAAATAATGGGGGGTGTTGAGATGCGTGCGCTTCCTTTTTCCCTCATGTCACAAGTCTCATGAAACCCGGTCTCAATCCTTCTCCGTACTTCTCCCCTTATTCCCTCCAATCCTTTCTCCCTCTTTGATTCCTCTCATTGATCAATCTTGATTGATTGTTAGGACCCACCTTAACCTTTTTTATCAATACCGTCATCTCCCTCGTCCTTCCTACCTGCTCACCTTCCCATCTGTCCCTCAACTCCTTTACCTTACCCTACCTACCTCAATCATACTCACTTCAAAATCCGACCCACTCAAATCCTCCACTTATCATCGCACTCTTCTGACGGTTATTTGGTATGAAGATCCAAACCAACTTCTTTCTTTCATTTCATCTCATTTCTGTTGAACTTCCATCTCATCTCATTTTTTCTGAACCTACAGAGCGTGTTGATCTTATTTTAAAATCAACAGTCAGTCCTATCCTTGTGGTGACACTGCTTGGTATGATCTCATCTGTCTTCACTCTTCCCACTCTGTTCTTCTCTTCCTTTTTTATTCTTTTTCTTATTTTCCTTATTTCCATCCACCATGTTCCTTTTATTCATCTTCCTATTCTTTTTTTTTTCTTTTTTTCTCTTCCCTCTAGTCTTGGTTCTTGATCTGGAATTATAAAGAATAAATTCATCACCCTTCTTGGGGGATTTTCTGGAAATCCAACGTGCTGAAAAGGAGTTAACCCTCCTTAAAATGAAAGATACTGGTTATGCAACTAAATATATCACCAAATCTAAGGACACTTATGACTAAGGTCTCTGGATGGGGATATTAATCTTTCTTCTTCCATTTTAGACAGGGACTTCCAGCCAGAATGTTGGACCAACTAGCAAGCTATGATGGACCTAATGGACATTGTTCTTAAGTATGATACCCGCTACCATGAAAGGATTTGGGAAAATTCTTCAAACTCCCAACAATCCTGAGGACCTGTACCCAGCTATCCAAATCCTCCAAAACCTCAACTGCCCAATTAACAAGGTAGTTTCAAGGGGAAATAAAAGACTCCCCCTACTAATACTGCTCCAATGTACCTTCCTAATCCCAACATAGGTGAAGATGGAAAACTCAAGGCTGATTCAAAGGCTAGAAGAGAAAGAGAGGGTTTGAGTAGCTACTGTGGAGGTGCTCACAAATTTAGCCTCTGCAGAAAACACCCAGATTTCAAACCTGGCCAGAAGCCCATTCCTGCTAAATCCAAACAGGGAAAAGACTAGATGATGGAAATGTGGTTCTCAATGACCATCACCCCTCCAATATTTGAGTACATACTTTGGGAGGGAAAGAATCCACTTTTTCTACTAAAGACCTGTGTTTTATTTGTTTTCTCAATAATCAGGCCTAAAGTGTACTTGTTGACTCTGGAGAAACTCAATCTGTTATTTCCAAATTTATTTTTTAAAATTTTTCCCCTTCTCCTAAACCTCTGACCACTACTATTTCCTAATTTTCCTTCATTCCTTCTAACTCACCTTCCCAGGAAATCACTAACAAGGTTTCCTTCAAATTTTCCTTACCTTCCTTTCCTAACTTAGAATGGGATTTCTTGGTTGTTGATACTCCCGCAAAAGAAGACATTATTCTAGTTATTGACTGACTCCATGTTGAATATTTCCTGATGGCTGCGCGCGACCATCATTACATTTCACAAAAATATCACACACATTTTTGATCAAATCTCCACGGAAGTTGACTCATCCCTTCCATTTCCTCCTGTCCTTCTCTTTTTTTCTCTCCCCTTCCTCATTCCTACAATAACCTATCTCACTCCCTCCACCTCAAACCTCCTTGCTCCTCTCTCCTCAATTCTCAGCTTTCATCAATAAAATCCCCATCTTCTCACCAATTGTGGTCGACTCTTCTATCTCCGTCCTCTGGTTATTTGGTATGATCAGATCAAAAACATTTCTTGCTCCTTCTCCTTTCTCATAATTTCTTCCATTTCCTTCTTCTTTTTTTATTTTTATTTTTTTTATTATTAACAACTATCTCATTTTTGTTCTCACAGAGGAGATAACTCTGGAAGTCTTCCTCCTCTTGGCGCTTTTTTACTTCACACCGTGAAGCTCTTTAAATTTACTTCTTACTCTATTGGTATCTGTGGTATGATCTCCTTCTTCTGGCTATATTTTATTTTGTTCTTGTCACTCTTTTCTTTCTTTCTATTTTCTTTTCTTTCTTATCTTATTTGTTCTCATTTTTTCTTTGTTCTTCTATCTCATTTTTTTTTTTGATTGCTTGTTCTTCAGTCTTGGCTCTTTGGAATCATCAACTCTTTTGTCAAAAAATAATCATCACAATTAACAGTTGAAATACTGCTAACCACTCATCAAGACTCCAACCTCATCTCAATCAAAATCATGAGCAAAGATACATCCCTTAATCCAAACAATCAGCTCCATCAGAAAACTATCAAGATGGCCATTGAGGCCATCCCTACTCTGGCCATGGAAAATTTCTTGCTCTGGCGGGACAAAGTTGAGAACATGCTCAACGTTCAAGGTACCAATTTGGCACTTTTATTGGAAGATACCACACTATCATTCAAGGATGAAATTTATGTTTGATCCATATAAATCTCCAAGGTTGATCCTGGAGTTCATGCCAACATCATTACTTTCAAAATTGAGAAAAATGCCAAAATGATCTGGAAGGAAATCATTCAATACTTTGCCTCCTCTGAGTCATCTAACCAAGCTCAAGTTTTTGATGACTTGCAAAATCTTCCCTTCAACATCAACAACATTCCATCATTTATCACTTTGGAAAAAATCTGCATTTTCCATCTCTACAAAGTTGGCATTAATCTTCCTCAAGAAATCATTGCCTACATGCTTCTCCACAAACTACCGCCAAGCCACAAGGTTGTTAAGGAGCATATAATTCACTCTTCTACCACCATCACTCCCAATATTGTCCTTGACCATCTTCAAATATCTGCAAATGAGAGAAGAATTAAGGACAACAACAAAGTCCAGCTGACCTCCCTTTGGACTGATTGTGAACCCCTTCCCAGATGCCTTGGAGGCAAGAATAATAATCTTTCTCCTCATTCACCAGCAAATTGTTGGGCCCTACACCCCAAATTATGCAAGGCCTTCCTTAAAAGAAAGAAAAAGGGCAAGCCCCCTGTCTCTGTCAGTTGCTTCCTCTCAAAGAATTCTTCTCACCTATCCAATCAGGTGGTGTTTAATTTGGGTTGTTCTTCTCATATGGTCTTGGACCCTGACCTATTGGTGGCTGTCTCTTATAAATAAATTGGACAAGTGAAGACCGGTTCAAACTTGGAATCTCTCCCCATCAAAGGAATTTGTACTATTCAACTGTTGGGAGATAATGGAATCATTCTCATCAATAATTTTTACTTTTTTCCAGATCTGTCCACTAACTTACTATCTGTACAATGTCTGGTTCTTGATGGATAACAATTTCTTTTTGAGAAGAATCACTTCACTGTCTCTAAAGATAACACTACTATTTTCTCTGGAAGGTATCATAATAATATTCCCATTCTATCTCTCACTGATCACCCAATCTCACCAAATGCCCTTCTCTCACAAGCTGAAAGTATTCACAAGGCCCTTGGCCATGCAAGCTATAGTCAAATAAGGAATAAAATAAACATACCTATCAGCCCTCAAAGTGTCTGCAAAATTTGTGCACTTGGTAAGATTACAAGAGGATCATTTAAAATCAAAAATTCCCATGCTGAAAAACCTTTTCAAGATCTTCATCTGGACATCATGGGTGCCCTCAATCCAATATTGTTTTATGGCAACCAATACATCCTCACCGTTGTTGAAAGCTGCACAAGGTATTGTTCCATTATCCCCATAAAATCTAAAGACCTCATTCCTCTCGTTCTCCAAAATGCTATTGAATTAGAGAAGAAGCTCTTTGGATACTATCCCTCCATTCTCCATTTGGATCAAGGCACTGAGTTTTCTAATTGACATATGAAAGATTTTTGTGAGAAGAATTTTATAAGGTCTTGATTTTCTGATCCCTACACTCCCAAACAAAATGTACTGGCAGAAAGGTACAACCAACCATTATGGAATCTCTCTGCACTGTTCTCATTGACTCCGGAATCAAAATTCAGCTATGGAGAGAGGTCACCAAGACCTGTGTCCTCACAATCAATCAGTTTCATTTTTACAAAAGCAAAAAATCCCCCTATGAGCTGTTCAAAAACCAATTGATTCCTCTTAATTTCTTCCATCCCATAGGATCCAAGGTGTTTATTCTTCACTCTCCCCACCATCATTGAAAAAACCTGGATCCCAAGGGAATAGTTGGAACTCTTGTTGGATACAATGACAAGCCCCTCTCCTATCAAACATTGTCCAATACCAGTCAAATTGTTTTTTCAAAACACATTAAAATTGTTGGATTCAAAGGTGGAACCAACACAGCTTCTGATTCTCCTCTGACCTGGGATGATTTCTTCCCTATTCCCCCAATGACTGAGCCTTCCAACTCAGAAGATATTCCAAATCTCCCAATCCTTGGTTCCTCTGAGCCCTCACCCTCAAGTCCCTCAGGGGAAGAACAAGATATCTTCTTTGATCCCAACAAATCCCCAATCACCAACACTGAAAAACTTCCTTTGGTTGACTCCGAACCTATATCCTCTCCCTTTCCCCGGTATTATCTAAGAGAACGGTTGGAAAAGGTTAAGCCTCTCAAATATTCTTACCTCACCAAAGATCTGACTGACTAATCCAATGCAATCAAGACTGAATTTGATTCAATAGAAGAAAAGGAAGTATAGGAATATTTTGATGGAATTCCAGAAAACTTCTTGGACACAACTCTGGTCCTAAAAACTGAACCAGCCACCGCCTCCTCAGTTGAAAAAAAGAAAGCCAGTTTGTGCATCCAAGGATTCCAGCAGATTCCTGGCGTCGACTACTTTGATAATTTTTCCCCAACGGGAAAATTTCCATCCCTACTTGCTCTCTTAAGACTCAGCTTGGATAAAGGCCTACCCCTTAGAAAGTTTGACATGAAGGCAAACTTTCTTTATGTACCCCTTCAAGAAGATATTTTCATAAAAACTCCTAAATGTTCTCTTCAAACCTCTCCCTTCCTCAAACTTAAGAAATCTCTTTATGGGCTCAAACAAGCTCCCGCCAACTGGTACAAAACTCTGACAGAATGGCTTAATGACATATGTTTCTACGTTTCAGCATCCAATCCCTGTCTCTTCATTCACTGCAATTGACACACTTTTCTCTTCTTCCATGTAGATGATCTCCTGGTTGCCAGTAAGGTCTAAGAATTCAAAACTCAATTCCTGAAGTGATTTCCCAAATCCTCCTCTGATGCTCCAGACTTTCTCCTAGGCATGGAAATGAAGATCCACAAAGATTGAATCACCTTAAATCAGACAAAGAAGAAAGGAAGGAATTCAACCTCCTCAACATCAATTATCAAACCTTTACCAGCATCCTCAACTGCTTAGCCTGTTGAAGAAGACTGGAACTCTCTCCAGCCGTGTCCATTCTCTCCCAATTCAATAAAAGCCCCAGCATCAGTCACTGGAAAGAATTACTACATGTTCTCAGGTACCTGGCCGGAACCCTGTTGTTTTCTCCCAAAATTAAACCAAAAAAATGTCCCTGGATCAACTTCAGTACTACAGCAATTTGACCTGGGGGGAAAATTGACACACACAAAGGTCCAGGAGTGGGTATCTATGTCTTTGGAAAGACACCTTAATCTCATGGTGCAGCTCCAGCCAAAAAAATATCAAACTCTCCTCAACTAAATCCAAACTTTGCGCACTCTCAGATGCCTTTCAAGAAAACCTATGGGTATCACATCTTATTGAAGAAATTTGGGACATCAAACTAGAACCATCCAACTTCAAGATAGAAAACAAAGGAATCTTGGACAAAATCAAACATTTTGGACAGCATTCAAAAACCAAGAACTTAGACATCAAGGCAAAAAAAATTAAGAGAATATCTTGCCAAAGACCTCATATCTCTAACTTTGATCAACTCTGAAGACATGATGGCTGACTGCCTCACCAAAGCCTGCTGCAAGTACTCACTCAAAAATCTCCTAATTCCCTGCCTCAAACCTCTCATACCAAATGATGGGGGGTGTTGAATATTTCCTGATGGTCGTGCACAACCATCATTACATTTCACAAAAATATCACACACATGTTAAATCAAATCTCCATGGCAGTTGACTCATCCCTTCCATTTCCTCCCATCCTTCTCATTTTTCCTCTCCCCTTCCTCATTCCTACAATAACCTATCTCACTCCCTCCATCTCACACCTCCTCGCGCCCTCTCTCCTCAATTCTCAGCTTTCATCAATAAACTCCCTGTCTTCTCACCAATTGTGGTCAACTCTTCTGTCTCTGTCCTCTGGTTATTTGGTATGATTGGATCAAAAACATTTCTTGCTCTTTCTCCTTTCTCATCATTTCTTCCATTTCCTTCTTCTTTTTTTTATTTTTATTTTTTTTATTATTGAAAACTATCTCATTTTTGTTCTCACAGAGGAGATAAAACTGGACGTCTTCCTCCTCTTGGCGCTTTGTCTCTTCACACTGTGAATCTCTTTACCTTTACTTCTTACTCTATTGGTATCTGTGGTATGATCTCCTTCTTCTGGCTATCTTTTATTTTGTCCTTGTCACTCTTTTCTTTCTTTCTATTTTCTTTTCTTTCTTATCTTATTTTTTCTCATTTTTTCTTTGTTCTTCTATCTCATTTTTTTTTCAATCGCTTGTTCTTTAGTCTTGGCTCTTTGGAATCATCAACTCTTTTGTCAAAAAATCATCACTCCGTTTCTGGAACCCAGAGGTAAATTGGCAATTGGGATTGATCACCCAAAGGCACCAACCAACTTTGAATCATTCCCCTTCTGTTGAACTCTTTTTGTCCACTACTCACCTTCCTCCAGTGAACCTGCAGGTCACTGATCCTGCTCCCTTTTCAGAATCTATGCACTCACAACACTTTCCTTTGAGTTTAACAACCACTTCTGTGAACAGGATATTCTTTGGACGTTCTCTAACATTTGTGGAGTATATAGAGGATGATCTACCTGTTCAAATACTGTGTATGATTATTTCCACTTCTGACTCTAGCCCAAAGCAGACTGCTACAGAAGTCCTAGATGAAAATGAGGAAAGTGATGAAATTTAAACTGTGATGGAGAGAGTCTCAGAAGCTTACCATTCCTTTTTAGATGTTTTTTCAAATTTTAAAGCTGATAAACTCCCTCCTCACCGTTCTTACAATCACCATATCAAACTGGAAGGCTGTTTGCCTCTAGTTGGATCTATCTTCTCCCTCAGTCACCATGAGAAGGAGTCCCTACACGCTTATATAGTGTAAAATATAGAGAAAGGTTTCATTTTCCCCAGAACTCCAAGCACTGGTGCACCTGTCCTCTTTGTGAAAAAGAAGGATGGTGGTTTGCAATTTTGTGTTGACTATTGAAAGCTTAATGCTTTTACTTGAAAGAATTGGTATCCTATTCCTCCCATGACTCACTTATCAACAGTCTTCTCTATTTCTACCATTTTCTACCAGATTGACTTGAGGGGTGCTTATGATCTTCTTTGAATCACAGAAGGGGATGAACATCTTACAGCATTCAGAACTCTGTTTGGAATTTTTGAATATTTGGTCATGCCCTTTGGACTGACCAATGCCCCTGCCTCTTTACAATGTCTTTTTAATGACATTTTTTCAGACCTCCTAACCATCTGGTTGGTATTATACCTCAATGACATCCTTACATTTTGTAAAAACTTAAAAGAACATTCAGCTCATGTGTGTGAAGTCTTAGGAAGACTTTGGAAGAACAAATTATATGCAAAATCTTCTGATTGTGAATTTCATGCCTCCTCAGTGGACTACTTAGGCTATGTTACCTCCAGGGGTGGCATTTAATTGGACACCTCCAAGATCAAAAAGATCTTGGATTGGCCAGCACCAACAAACAAAAAGGCCTTGCAAAAGTTTTTGGGTTTTTCTAATTTTTATTGCAGGTTTATCATTAATTACTGCAGGAAGGTCTACCTCCTCACTGCTCTCACTGGTTCATACCCCATCTTTCCTTTTTCCCCAGGGGCCCTGCAGCAATTTGAGGACCTCACACTGGCCTTTACCAAGGCTCCCATTTTCAGACATTTTTATTTTTCCTTAAAAAACTTTTTGGAGACTGATGCTAGTGACTATGCCCTAGGGGCTGTCCTCACCCAATCCTCTCCTGATGGATCCAAGCACCCAATTTCTTTTGAAAGCAGAAAATTGGTTATTAGTGCTGAACTTAATTATGAAACCCATGATAAGGAACTCTTGGCCATTGTATGAGCCATAAAGATTTGGAGAGCTTACCTACTCATTCATTCATCTCCTTTTGAAGTTCCCACTGATCATTTTTCTCTGAAATATTTTATGACCTCCAAAGTCTTGACTCTTTTCCAAGCCTGTTGGGATGAGTTTTGGTCTGAATTTGACTTCACTATAGTCTAAAGACCTGGAAAGCACTCCATAGTTCCTGATTTCTTGTCAATTCAAGACAATTTTTTTCCCAAGGGGGGATTCCCTATGCAGAAAAGAATCAAGAAAATGGCAAACAACTCTTGAAACAGACTGACTTTAAACGTTATAGAATTTTCTTTATTTCCACAAAACAGGTTGATGGACACTTGGAAAACTTTCTAGATCTCCAACAAATCAACCCAAAAGATTATTCAGAAGTTACATAAAAAGGAACAAGTAAATAGTTACCTTATAGATCCAGACACTGGACTCCTCATTTTCCAAAATACAATAGCAATCCCCAAAGAAGATGAACAACTTTAGCTTGAAATACTCTGACAAAAACGCAATTCTCCTCTCTCTGGTCATCCTGGACAAGATGAAACAATTGATCTAGTCAAAAGAGACTTCCATTGGGAAAATATGACTTCCTTTATCAAATATTATGTTTCTTCTTGTTACCTTTGCAGCAGAAACAAACCCAGTCACCACAAGAAGTTTGGACTCCTTTGACCCTTACCAATTCCAGACTCTCCTTGGACTTCCCTCTCTATGGACTTTATCTCACAACTTCCACTATCCAATGGATTTGACTCAATCCTTGTAGTAGTTGATTTTTTTTCAAAAATTTCTCTCTTTATTAAAACCAGAACTTATATATCCTCTGTGAATTTGGCTAACCTTCTAATTTCTCATGTCTTTACTAAACATGGAATCCTAAATGAAATTGTCAGTGACAGAGGATCTTTATTTGTCTCTTCCTTTTGGAAAAATTTATGTGAAAAATTACAGATAAAAAGAAATCTCTCCACAGCTTATCACCCTGAGACAGATGGCCAAAAAGAATGGGTAAATAATATCCTAGAACAATTTTTTAGGATGTATGTCATTTATCACCAAGAATACTGGGATATCTGGATCCCTCTTGCTGAACTTGCCTACAAAAATTCCACCCATACTTCTACTAAGCAATCTCCATTATTCACCATTTACGGATGACACCCCAACTTTGACAGCCTCCATGTAGTAGACAACCAACATTTCAGCCACTAAACTAAATAACTCAGATTCACCAGAATGAGAAAAAACTAGGAGTTTAATTGGAAAATTCAATTAAAACCTATAAAAGATGTGCTGACCTGAAAAGGAGTGATTTTCCTGCCTCATTTTCTGTTGGAAAATTTTTTTGGCTCTCTTCTAAAAATATCAAAACTAATTTTCCAACTCATAAGCTTTCAGAGCAATGGTTAGGTCCCTTTTTGATTACAAAACGGATTGGCGAAAATTCATTTAAGCTTCAACTTCCTCAACAATGATCCACTATTCACCCTGTGTTCCACTCCTCCCTATTCAAGCCATATCAGGAAAACTCACTGTCTTCCAGGCAACAACCATCAACTGAACCAGTCAAAATCAATGGGGAAGAAGAATGGGAAGTGTCTCAGATACTTGACTCAAGACTTAAGTGGGGGAAATTAATATACTTTGTTGAATGGAAAGGCTTTCAAAATGATGAGGAATGCACCACTTGGGAACCTCACTCTAATCTTACCAACTTTCCTACCTTAATTCAAGATTTCCATACACTCTATCCCTTAAAACCAAAAACGTCTTTAAAATAAATAAACCAAATCCACTCTTCAAAAAAAAAAAAAAGTAATACTCATATAAACAAATCTTCAAATAGCTTCACACATCAACTCTTCTAAATCTTTTGATCTAGAAATGGATGTATTTAATAGCTTCAATTTTTTAACTTGATAATAATTAGGTCCTCTTACAGTAGTCCCCACTTCAAAAGTATGACCAGCTAAAGCTAAAAAATTAGCTAATCTTTTTTTTATTTCTAAAACCTTTTTCTTCCTAGCTGCTAAAAATCCATAATTTTCATTCCTTATTTCACTACCCCATCCTTTCTTTAAGCCCTCCTGTAGATTAGAACTTGAAGCCCTGGAATTTCTACTGTAAACTTCAAAATATTGATTTACTTGATCTTCATTCAACACTGAATCTTCTTTAAATCTATTTCCCTCCATCATCTCCAACAACCTTTCTCCATTTTCTATTTCCTCCAACCAAACCTCTGAAGCATTCCTCCTTTCAATTCCCTTCTTCTTATTTATTCTATCCTCTACCACTTTCCTCTTCACCTCTCAGTCTTTTGGCTTGTTCCTTAAATCTTCTAACTCCAAAGAGTCATCTGATCTTCCCCCTTCTTTGACAATGGCCTCCTTCTCCTTTCCTTTCCCTACACTTCTTTGTACTTCCCTATCTTCTTCCATTTCCCTCAACTCCATCTCCAAACTCCCCTTGGAATCTTGATCTTCCTCAACTTTTTGACAACCTTCTTTGATGTTTTGAAGCAATGCTTTGATGTTTTTGAAACTCAATGCTTCAAAAACCATCTTTTAGAATTGAAGGCAACTGAAATTCATATTTCATCAAGTAAGAATCAGTTGGAAAGTAAATTGGACAAAGACAATGGGAGTCAAATATCTACCTGAAAGGTGAACAATGAGAGGTGAGACAAAACAGGGACACATGTGAAATGAGAGGCAGTGGAGGACAGAGTGTGAAGAGTTGGAGTGATGAGGAAACATTCAACAAGGAAGGAAGAGGCAGTATTTAAGCCAGGCAGAGATGTGTGTGTTGAGGAGCAGACAGAAATGAGAAGGACAATGGACCAAGTGGTATGAGATAGAAAAGGTAGAAAGAAATGGTCAAGGATAAGTGAGACAAGTGACATGGCTGAAACCCAGAGGGTAAGGGGCTAAGATAAAAAAGAATAAAACAGAATGGGAAGAAGAAACTTCTGGGAGTCTGGTACCCAAAACGTTCAAGTTCTAACACCTTCTTCAACAGTTGGACACAATTCTTTGATATTTTGAACTTCAACGCTTTGAAAATGTTCTTTGATGGTTTGAGGAAAAGCTTTGAAGGGTTTAACCCCAACACTTTAACGGTTTTCCTTGACAATTTGTTGCAAAGGCCCAAATATTTGACCTTTGACGCTTTGAAAAACCGCTTCAATGATTTGATGGGGAGGTTTGATGGCTTGACTGTTGGGGCTTCAATGGATCACTTCAATGCTTTGAAAGCCATCTTTGATGCTTTAATCATTTTCTTTGATGCCTTAACCAATCTCTTTGATGGGTTCAACAGGTCCCATGGCGTCCCTGTTTTTCACTTTTTTCAATGTTAATTCAACAAATTTGCTGTCTGAATAAAGGTGTGGGGTTCCCCACCTTATAAAAGCTTCTCTGTGCTCCTCCTCTTGCCGATTTTACATACCATCTAGCGCCAAATGCTCAGTTAAATGCAAACTATCTCTTTCTTCCTGCACTTTCTGCAACTGCTCCTGCATCAATCAAAATTCCAGCCCCAAAATCAATAAATCAATAATCCAAACAAAGCAATCTGGAAAAAATCTTACCTCAAAATTCATCCATCCTGGATGAATAGCCCAAACTCATGGCATCATCATCTGAAGCCTCCATCACCTCAAAGAGTTGGCTCTTCTCCAGGACCCATAAGGTTGGACCAATGGCCTTCCTGACTTGCTTATCAATATCAAATATGTTGAAGTTAAACAATCATGTTTCCTTTTATTCCTTTTATTTTTTATTTTTTTTTATTTCTTCATTTTATTATTTATTTTCACATTTGACTTATTTTAATTTATCTCCATCAGAAGTGGCACGCGCGCGCCTTATCCTTCAAGACTTGCAAGTGGCACGCGCGGGCAAGGAAGTTATGCATATCCATATTCACCCGAGTAGTGGCAGTCTCATGTTTGCATGTTAAATAGACAACCAACATTGCAGTCTTCTTCCTCTCTCATCCACTTTCTCCTTTTCCAAAATCCTTCTGATTTGTGTTTTCATCACTCAAGATCTAGAAGAAAGGTGCTAAGTCAGATCACTGAAGAAGTCTTCAAGTAATTTGGTGCAATTGTTTATTTCCTTTTACCTTTTCATTTTTTTTCCTTAAAGTCCTTCTGACTCATCTATCATGGCAAACAGATTTTATTTCTTTTCTATCCGAGGCGTGTGATCCTACTGCTTATTATTTGAAGTATCATCAACATCAGTCATTTTCATTCCTTGGGTAGGACAGGTCTCCTGTATCTGTTTTATGATTTGTTTTACGTTTTTTTTTTACCTCTTTCTGACAAATGAAAACTAGTTTCTGGTCAAAATCTCTCACAATTAACAGTTGAAATTCGCTGGAACAAGATATCAATCTATTGACAAAACAGAAACCAAGATGACCGATTTGTTGAATGCAACAATACTCAAAACTGCGATTGAAGCAATTCCCTTACTCACCGCTGATAATTTTTTGATATGGCGCAATCAAGTCGCAAATATGATGGACTTGCAAGAGGATTTGTTCGCAAAACTCACAAAGAAGAACAATGACCCAAACAGGAATCCAATTGGACTCAGCCACATGGAAAATGTGAGAATCAGAACAATACTCACATCCAAGCTCGACACCACAATCCAAGCAAACATTATTACCGCAGAAAATGAGAAAGATGCACATCAAATCTGGGCCAATATAAACAAGTATTTTGCCTCTAATCATGCGTCCAATCGAGCTAGGGTGTTTAAGGAGTTTCTTAGAGCTCCATTCTCTTTATCGGATATTCCAGGTTTCATTACAGAGACTAAGACCTCCATTTTGCGTTTGCACAATGTAGGAATTGACTTACCAACTGATATCATTGCATATTTAATCCTAGAAAAGCTACTGGCATCCTTGGATACCATAGTTCAACAAATCACACACTCTGACAAGAAGATTAACCCCAAACATGTACTCGATCACCTACAAATGTTCAACAACAATTGCTTTTTAAACAGAGACTCGTAATCTAACAAGATAGAGGAGAGCACAGCTTCTGTGTCCTTCCTCAGCTCAAATGTGAAAGCGTGCAATGAAAAGTGGCATAACCCGAGGGCTGCGCATCCAGAAGGCAGATGTTGGAAGCTGTACCCTCATCTTAGACCAACTTTTCCAAAAAAGAAGAAGAATGGATCAACCGAGGCCAATGAAAGTACCTCTGTTAGCTCATTTCACACAAGCTCCTTGTTTCTTCCAAATGCTTTTGTACTGGATTTGGGATTCTCAAGACACATAGTCTCTGATGCTAAATATTTCTCTCACTTAGACCAATCATTGACCAGTTGTGTCTCAACAAGTTACGGGAAGAATTCTCTTCATTACGACGGAGTTGGGATTATTAAGCTGGTGGACACCAAAGGACAAGAAACTCTTCTGCCAGACGTATTGTACTCACTGTGTTCAACTGCTAATTTACTGTTTATGAGCACTCTTGTACTAGACGGTTTTGATGTCAATTTCAGGAAAAATGATTTCACAGTTTGTAAAGGAAATTGGAAAATAAATGGGACTTACGAGTGTAATATTCCTTTTATTCATTTTGACGACGCAAAAGTTAAGGACATCTCTTTTCTCACCTGCAACAAAATCATCCATAAATCTCTTGGTCACGCGAGTTACAGTAGAATACGCCAGAAGTTAGGGATTCCAGTAAAGAAAGGTTCTACGTGTGAGGCATGTGCAATCAGTAAGATCTCAAAGACTCCTTTCAATAATAAGCATGATTGTGCTGAAAGACCCTTCCAAGAACTGCACTGCAATCTGGTTTGGCCTATCTATCCTCTAAGCAGAAACGGTGATGCGTACTTTCTAACTGTGGTTGATAGCTGTACAAGATTTTTTTCAGTGATTCCAATTAAGAGCAAAAGTGAAGTATCAAGTGTTCTCCCCTTCCTTATCAATGTCAAGTCAAAACATTTCAACTATAGTCCCATGATCTTGCATTCTGATCGAGGCACGGAATTTTGGAACTCGACCGTTTTGAAATATTGCGCTGAGAACAACATAAGGCAAACATTCTCTAATGGTCATTTGCCACAGCAAAATGGACTTGCAGAACGCTTCAACCGACTTGTTCTCAAATTTCTTCGAACTGTTTTACTCAATTCAAACCTGAACAAGAATCTATGGAACATTGTTATCAAATTGTGTGCTCTAGCGCTCAACCAAATACCGTCTCATAAATCAAAGAAATCTCCTTATGAGCTTTTCAAAGGAAAGAAACTGAACATTAATTACCTTCATCCTATAGGCAATCCGGTCAGCTACATCTATAAGGACAAACCACCATTCTCAAAGTTGGAACCTTGAGGTCTCAGTGGAAGACTTGTTGGGTACAACAATGACTTACTGTCATACAAAATCCTAACAACAGAAAACAAAATTATTGACACAAAACACATTACCGTACTTGATTTTAACACCAATTTCAAAAAACTTTCCATCAGTGATTCCGGAATCAACGTTGGGAACTGGTGCAATGACCTGGATGGACCCAATGAAACAAATACAGAGATTGAGTTGGGTTGTGATCTCCATCTGAATGATGTTGGTCATGCAAGGGTTCCTCAGCCTGAGATCGTGCACAAAGTCACTGATGCTGAAGCTGTTCACAACATGAATCAAACACTTGTAGAAGCACCCGCCAAAGTGAATTCAACACATACTTCAATTCCCAACAATTATAACCTCCGAGTCAGAACATCTTCCATCAGACCGCAAAAATATTCATATGGCACATTTGTAGGTAAAGGAAGTGAATGGATGGAGGAAAGAAAAGCAGAATTGGATGAAATAGAATCACAGGAAGTTTGGGAGGACGCACACGCTGAACCCAATCACTTTCTCAGGACAATGTGGGTAGATAGAATTAAGCCAGCCACAAGTCTTTTGCCTGAAAAGCGTAAGTCTCAACTATGCATCATGGGAAATCTACAAACTCCAGGAAAGGATTATGGGGATACTTATGCGCCAACTGGAAAATTCACCACACTGTTACTTCTTCTACTGTACGGCTTGGATAATGATCTCAAATTAAGGCAATTTGACGTGAAAGCCGCTTTTCTGTTTGCTCCTCTGAAAGAAGATATTTACATCCTTACGCCAAAAGAAAGCTCCCGTTCCTCGAATTTCCTGAAGCTGAATAAATCTTTATATGGATTGCAACAGGCCCCATCAAATTTGTATAAAATCCTAACAATTTGGCTTGAAAGTATTGGGTTGGTTCAGTCATCTGCTGATCCGTGTCTCTATATTCACACCAGTTGGCGACTTTTGGTATTCTTTCATGTGGATGATTTGATTGTGGCGGGGGAGGTGGAGTGGTTTGAGAAGGAATTCTTAGTAAGGTTTCCGCGGTCATCAGCGCATACACTGGATACCATTCTTGGAATGGAATACACGCAAAAGGGTAAATCCGTTTATCTCAATCAATCAAAGCTTGTTCTGAAGACTCTTGAGGAACTACAACTACTGAATACAAAGCCTGTTCTCACTCCATTAACACCGGGAATCCAATTAGTGCCGGCCTCTCACAAAGAACAAATCAAGTTTCAAAAACTAGGCGTAAACTTCAGGACGTTTACCAGCCTGCTCAACTATCTAGCCTGCCGCACGCGACCAGATATCTCAGCTGCCGCATCCATCCTATCTCAATTTAATCAGAGTCCAGGGATTTTGCATTGGAAGGAGCTTATCCATGTATGGAAGTATCTGGCGGGCACCATTTATTATTCTCTCTTTCTGAATCCGAGTGGCAACAATCCTCTATGTGTCTACACCAACGTAACCTGGGCAGACAATCCACATACTTGACGTTCGCAAACAGGGTACGTAATATTCTGGCGGTCCACACCTATTGCATGGACGAGCAGAAAACAGTGCAATATTGCTCTATCTTCCACGGAAGCGGAGTTGAATGCATTAAGTGATGGGGCGCAGGAGTCACTTTGGATAAATTCAATAATATGCAACCTCTGGGAAGGTTCTAGATCATCTCCGACCAACTCTCTAGTCAACAATAAAGGTCTGGTTGATAAATTACATCATTTTGGCTCTAACTCAAAAACTAAATACATCAATATGAAACTCAAGTGGCTACGCGACCAACTCTCCAGCGACAAGATTCATGTCACTCTCATCACCACCAATGCCATGATTGCGGATTCGCTGACAAAGGCTTCCAATAAACACAGTCTGGAACTTCTTACGTCGAAATTTTTTGATTCAAGATCGCACTGAATTATGGGGGGGTGTTGAAGTTAAACAATCATGTTTCCTTTTATTCCTTTTATTTTTTATTTTTTTTTATTTCTTCATTTTATTATTTATTTTCACATTTGACTTATTTTAATTTATCTCCATCAGAAGTGGCACGCGCGCGCCTTATCCTTCAAGACTTGCAAGTGGCACGCGCGGGCAAGGAAGTTATGCATATCCATATTCACCCGAGTAGTGGCATTCTCATTTTTGCATGTTAAATAGACAACCAACATCGCAGTCTTCTTCCTCTCTCATTGACTTTCTCCTTTTCCAACATCCTTCTGATTTGTGTTTTCATCACTCAAGATATAGAAGAAAGGTGCTAAGTCAGATCACTGAAGAAGTCTTCAAGTAATTAGGTGCGATCGTTTATTTCCTTTTACCTTTTCATTTTTTTTCCTTAAAGTCCTTCTGACTCATCTATCACGGCAACCAGATTTTATTTCTTTTATATCCAAGGCGTGTGATCCTACTGCTTATTATTTGAATTATCATCAACATCAGTCATTTTCATTCCTTAGGTAGGACAGGTCTCCTGTATCTGTTTTATGATTTGTTTTACGTTTTTTGTTTACCTCTTTCTGACAAATGAAAACTAGTTTCTGGTCAAAATCTTTTAAAATACTCCTCCATACTTTCTACAGCTCTCACATTTGTAGGAGTTATTTTTAATACTGGTAGGAAATATTCTTTCCAACTTGATACATCTATCACAAATTGTGTAATACTGTTTGACTCAATGGTAGTTGTTGGTCTTCTCCATTGTGTGGTGTAGGTGATCTGGTGTAGGGGAATAAGGATGGTAATGGGGTGGATGGTGGTGATGGTTGTGGGTAGGGGGAAGGGAATCTTAATTTAGAGATTGCTGAAGGAAAAAGACTGGATGGCCTCTTCAATCTCTCCTTTTATGGTCATCAACAGATGCCCTCCTTTTCACCAGGGGGTACTGTCATACTGAAACCTAACTCATTCTAGCATCAGTATCTAACCTAAGCAAACCCAATCTAACCCTCAGGCCTGATCTACTTTCCAAGGAACTTCAACCTCAAGGCTCAGGCAACTTATATCAATATGTCTCCAGTAAATATATACCTCAGGATCTTCATGTAGTACACATCTACATGTAGTCTAACCTCATAAAAGTATAAAGATAGAAGCCATAGGCTTACACATACTTAATCTCCAAGGTCTCCACATACTATAACCTTATTAACTCTGTCTTACCATACTCTTTCATGGTTCATCCTTTTGGTGATCCTTGTGTACATCCTCTTGCAGATTGTATTACATACTCTCTCTACTTAATAAATAGTTTCATTTCATTGCCTCCATTTACACTGTAAATCCTTCAAATGTACTCCCCCAACTTAGACAAACCAGACCTGTAACCTTGCCCAATGTAGAAGCAGCCTAACATAATGTAGTGGCATACCTGATCAGCCATCTCTGTTACCTAGAATGCTTCCATGACATCACATATGTAGTCTGAGCCCCAATCACTTGTACCTTTGTTGTAGTCCCAACCTCCTGTCTATTTAAACTGGCGTCCTTTTCCTACTTCCTCATTTTTCCCCAAGAAATCAGTTTACTCCTTCTTTCTAGGAATCCATCCCAGAAAGTTTCAGCAGCACCCTGTCTTCAATTTGGTCCTACTCTGCTCCTTGTAGCACTTTCCAGTATCCTTGCCCCCAAGCCTACTGAGAGTAGATTTCCCTTTGTGCCAAGCCCTGCTTGCATTTCAGCAGCTCTTGTGACACACCCTCACTTCCCAATCACAAATCAACCCATTTATTTTCCATCAAAAGAAAATCCATAAAAATATTACATCATCATACAACTTCAAATCCTTCCCAGAATTCATTGCCAAAATCAAATCCAAAAGAAAATCAAATATAAATAACTAATTAAATATTTTCCTTCCTATCATGCACCTTCCAGATAATCACTTCTGTCTTACATTTTATATCAGGAAATACTTCCAAAATCAAAAAATATCCTCCAGTTCATCTGTTACTTCCCTTTACATACCTTATCTTCCTTCTTCCTTCAAATAATCAATTTTCAAATCAGGAGACATCACCTCATTTTTATCTTCAATCATTCACTCCAAACCTTTCTGGACAACCTCCAACTCCCTTTCTGAATTTCCAATACCACTAGCACCTGGTCCAGCTTTCAACAAATCAGAATCTTCCCATAAAACTCAGTCCAAACTATTCAAACTCCTTCTAGAACACCTCCAACTTCTTCAATCCTCTTCCAGATCCACCTCCTTCCATGTTACTTTACCTTCCAGACCAACATTAGTCACCTCCACAACTCCCTCTTCTATTTCTTCACCCTTCCTTCTCTATTTCCCTTCCTATATATTCTTCCTTCTCTTCATTTTCCTCCTAGTACATGCTCCCCCTCCAAGCTCTCCAGGAACACTCTCATCATTTTCATAGTCCAAGGATGAACCCCTCTCAGTCCCCCATCCATACTTGTCAAAATTTTGAACTTCAAAATTTGCACCTGAATGTCAAACTTTGAACCTCAAATTTCAAACTTCAAAAGTCAAACCTCAAATGTTGAAATTTGAAAGTCAAACCTCAAAACTGAAAATTAAAAGATTGAGCTTCAAAATTCAAACCTTGAATTTTGAAAATTTGAACAAAAAAATGAAAAATTCAACCCTTCAATATCAAAGTTCAGAAATTGACAACAAATGTAAAACTTCAAAATTTGAACTTCAATCTTCAAAATTCAAACTCCAAACTCCAAATTCAAAAATATGGATTCCCATTCCAATTTTCAGACTTCTTGTGCCAATACCTGTTCGATTCTTCATCTGCTTCAAGCTATCCAAATTTGCTTCCAAGCCTCCCATATTTCAATCAGCAAGCACAACAGAACTCAATTCTCAAGTGAAGCACCTCCTTTTTCTGGGAATCAGGAAATTACCCTTACCTTTCAGGGGGGTTACTGTCATAACACATCTTTTAAACTCCTTCAACTAAACCAATCCAAACTTTGATCAGCTTCACTCTCAGCTAAAACCCAAATTTCCTCTCTCCTGTAAATTTGACTGAATAGTACTCCTGCATATCTTTCAGGCCCCATCTTCTTCTACCAGATTCACCCTCTCCCTGTATGGGATAATCTCTATATTTGTGTACACCTTAAAAATGTGTCATGGTATCCAGTCAAACTTCCCAGGATATCTCCCTCTCTCTATATATCTTGTTGCATCCTCTATCTCTCCTAAACCCAGTGGGTATATAATTTGGTACATATCACATACTTAGTATATACATAGTAAATACTCTCCACTTTCTGTTCAGCCCATCCTCCCCGGACTCCAGATCAGTACATGCCAACCCTTCCTGGACAGTACCATCATCCAATCAGTCAACTACAACCTCAAGCCTAATCAGTCAACATTTTATACCATGGGAACTTCAACCTGCATCACCAGCCACTCATCTCTCAAGGCCCCCTTCTCAGGTATCACGTATACTGGCCTCTCCTTCCCTCCTGGACTAAGCCTCCTCAAATGATAATTATATTACTTCTTACTGGTTATTCCCTGAGCCACTAGGTTTCATCTCACCCTCAGCCAGTAGTTTTTATCTCAGCACAAGACAAACTCTACCAATCCTGATAAACTCATATCAGCTTTGCCCTCCACAGGGTTGCAAATTTAACATTGGCCATTTATTTAACTTTTTTTTAACTTTTTTTTTTGTCTATTATTTATTTCTTTGATTTGAATAAGAAAATAAATAAATAAAAAATAAAAAAAGGGAGATTTTAAACTCACGGCCCATTGAGTCATATACACAACTCTGTACACAACTTGTTGAGGGGTGTACATTGGTCAATGGGCTGTGTTCCATGATAAACAACTCAAATGGGCCGTGTGGCATGCTAAAAAACTAAAATAAAGTTGTGTATACTCCACAAAATAATGAATAATAAATAATAAATAATAAATAATAAATAATAAATAATAAATAATAAATAATAAATAATAAATAATAAATAATAAATAATAAATAATAAATAATAAATAATAAATAATAAATAATAAATAATAAATAATAAATAATAAATAATGAATAATAAATAATAAATAATAAATAATAAATAATAAATAATAAATAATAAATAATAAATAATAAATAATAAATAATAAATAATAAATAATAAATAATAAATAATAAATAATAAATAATAAATAATAAATAATAAATAATAAATAATAAATAATAAATAATAAATAATAAATAATAAATAATAAATAATAAATAATAAATAATAAATAATAAATA